>SJYQ01093172.1:593098-675214 GCA_006410935.1 Redunca redunca
AATTATTGTCTTGATCATTTTAATGCCAGAATTCTAAAGTATCTTAAATGACTGGATAAATGAATTATGTTTCATTATGTTCTGAAGGAGATTTCCCTTCATAAAAGATATGAGTAGATTCATAGATCATAAAAGATGTGAGTGGTTTTATTCAAAGCCATTTGCATAGTTAAGTCAGAATTCCTTCAGTTTTCAAGGTTTTTGACAGTTGAAGTCTTCCAATCTGTTTATGTAGTATGCAACCACACCTTATACTTAAGAATTAATAGGAAATGAAGTTGGTTTTTAGCATTACCGAATACTGGGCAAAATACTATAAGTGAGAGTTTAGAATTAAACATTCACAGTAAGATTACTACTCTTGTCCTTGATCTCCTAAGAGTTTTGATAAAGCTGGCTGCCTACTTGGAATGCTTTCAGTTTTATGACAAAAAAAACCTCATCACTCCATAACCACCACCACCTGCCCCTTACACACATACCTGTCCTTTCTGACCTCAGCCTCTTTCCCCACAAGTTTTCTCTGAATGGTTTCATTTAGGCCAGGAATTACCTTAGCTTAAGTATATTGTCCATTCAGTAAATTTCATGTAGTGTGATGATAAGAGGTGGGCTTTGAAGACAGCCTGGCCTTGAATGGGAACTCCACCATTCTGTGGTGAGCCATTTTCTCTTCTCCTGTTTAACTCATTTGTAGACTAAGGAGGAGTGTGAGGATTCAGTGATTTAGTAAGTGAAGCTCCTGAAACAGTGTATGGGGGCTTCAGTAAGTGATAACCTGTTACTTTTTTTTAACACAGTTGAATTTCTACTGTCTAAGAATAACTATGTTTCAAACATTTCTTTTTTTAATCCAATTTTGCCTTGTCCCCTTTTAAAGTCCTGGTGGTCCTTTAGTTGTTAAGTCATGTTTGACTCTTGTGACCTATGGACTGTAGCCTGCCAGGCTCCTCTGTCCATGGGATTCTCCAGGCAAGACTACTGGAGTGGGTTGCCGACTCCTTCTCCAGGGGATCTTCCCGACCAGGGCTCCTGCACTGTAGGAAGATTCTTTACCAACTTCAAAGAGGCAAGCCCTTTGAAGTCCTAGGTAATTCAAAATTCAGAAGTCCAAAGCGATGTGTTTTCTAACTGCCATGCTTCTCTAAGTGATGTGCATACTTAATTCTGTGATAGTGAACATCTCTATTAATCTAAAAATGTTTGAAGTCTCATCTGTTCTGCTTAATATTTTCTCTCTGTCTCCCTTCTGTCCATTTTTCAGGATGCAGGAAGATTTGTTCATGCTATTCTGATTAACTTTCACTGGCTTATTTAATTCATTCACGATTGAGCTTCTGAATGCCAGGTGTGTTTTAGGTACTGTCGATAAATGATGAAATAAAACAAGGTTGCCTGTTCTCAGGTTAAAAGGTCTGAAACTGGTTGCATATTAAGGTAGCTAAGGGAACTTCTCTCACAGTCCAGTGGTTAAGATTCCATGCTTCCACCTCCAGGGGAGGAGCTCAGGTTCCATCCTTTTTTTTTTTAAGGAAAAACTAGGAAGCTGACTGTGAGGAGGTTGGTCTTTATGATAAAACCAATAGGAGGTTGAAGGTTTATTTGGCAGGATGGTAATTCTGTTTTGAAATATGTGGCCAGAGTAAACAAAGTGAAGGAGTTGAGTAAGTTGGGTGAAAGGATGCTGTATTTCAGTAAGCCATGATAGTAGAGTGGTTGTACTAGCTTGGACTAGAGTGATGTTAGAAATGTAAGCAATTTGAAAGACTTCGTGGGTAAAACAGCCAGGTCTTGGTGAGGAAAAAGGTAGTATCAAAGAATCCAAAGTTCCCTTGCATAACTCAAAAGCAGAGTGATATGTGGAGTGTTTTAAAACCAGCCTTTCATGACGGGGAAGCAGGAGTATTCTAAGAACGTATATGTTTTAAAAAACCATGCTTTCATGATGGGGATGCAGGAGTGCTAGTGGAACCCTCTTGAATTTTGATATGAAGTGCACCTAAAAAGAAGAAGCTGTATAGGAGAGTGTAATTTTGACTTGTGCCTTTTAATTTCAAAAAGTATATAGGATGGTTTATGTACTGTGCTTTAACACAAAAAATCATGCTGTGCCCATTGTAGAAAGTACAGATAATCCCAAAGAATGAACTTGAAAGTGTAACCCATGGGTGATTTCTATAAGTAGCTTGGTGGGTGTGGGGGTGTGTTTTCCTTCATAATTGTTTTAATGAAGACAGACCACTTAACACTGTTTGTCAAGTGTTTATTGAGCACCTGTGTGCCCCAGGCCCTGTTCTTGAAGATACATGAGCAAGAAGTTTCCTTAGTAAATGTGATGTAAAAGAAGATAATACAAAGCAACTGAGTGGCAACTTTAGAGAGTGTTCCCCAATCACCTAGAGTTGACATGGGACATAGGAGCACTCCAGTCAGAGGGACTAGCTTATGTAAAGCCTACGAAATTAGAAAAGTGAAGAGGGTAATGAGAAGCTGGGATAGGTGGAATTGGGGTTCAAGGGGTGGCAAAGTGGTACGAGGTGAACTAGACTGGATCATGTAAGCAGCCCACATACTTTATTTGGAGAAACTAATTGCTACATATATACTATACTACCTAAAGCAATCTACAGATTCAGTGCAATGTTTCAAAGTTCCAATGGCATTTTCCACAAAATAGGATTTTAAAAAAATCCTAAAACTTGTTTATTTAGTAAGTAAGCATTAGTTGCTCAGTCATGTCCAACTCTGTGACCCCATGGACTGTATAGCCTGCCAGCCTTCTGTCCATGGAATTCCCCAGTGAAGAGTACTGGAGTGGGTTGCCATTTCCTTCCCCAGGGGACCTTCCCGACCTAGGGATCTCCTGTGTTGCAGGCAGATTCTTTAACAACTGAGCTACTAGGGAAGCCCAATTGCAACATGAAGCCATTATATGAAGACAGTTAATCATGGGAGTGATATGCTGTGTACAGGTTAGGTGGTAGGAGGATAAGAATGGAAACTGGAGGCTGTTGTGATATCTGAGGGGGAGGGAAATAGGTTATCTTTTGGCAGTTGACAGGTGTCTGAAAGGAGTTGAGGATGATTCAAGTTCTAAATAGCATAAATATACAAGTCAATGAAAACAGTGTAACCAGTAAAATAGTTATCTTTACACCCATTTTCATCTCCAAAATTGAGTTTAGTTATCTTTTACAGACAGCGAGACTGAGGCTCATAAAGTTTATATAGTTATACAAGCAGGAAGTAATTTGAAATACTGGGTTAGCTAAAAGTGTTGATCTGCTTCAAAAAGTAATTTTAGAAAAAAGATGAGTTTGAAGCAGTGAGAGTTTAAACTTTGAGTGCAGTGCATTTTATTCTGGCTTTATTTTAGAAAATTGAAAAAAAAATCGTTTCCAGCATGAGTAGGCCTAAAATTAAGGATCCTTTAATCAGGAACTACAACATTCAGGAAGTTCAGTTCATTAATTAAAGTAATGAGGCAGGGTGTGGACTTGGAACAGAAACTAAGTACCTGTTAAATACTGTGAGAAAAGAATGATTTTTGAGGACCTGTTATTTTACTTAGGTTACTACAGCTTAAACTCGGGTAATCTGATTTTCCTTTATTATTTTTAAAGAGGTGAACTAAAGCTTGGAGAGGTGAAAACAAAGCTCTGCTTGACATGTAGCAATAGTGACCTGGAATAGAAAACAGATGTGACATTTCAGTTGGAATGTGGTTTACCAGGAAGGATTAGTGATGTTTCAAAGCAAGCAGTGAAATTACCAATATGTGTGCAGGCAGTGAGAAAGATTTGTACAGCAGTCAGTGAATATTAGCATCTTTGGTGGCACAGACGGTTAAGAATATGCTTGCAGTGGTGATGCAGGAGACCCAGGTTTGATCCCTGGGTCAGGAATATCCCTTGGAGAAGGGAATGGTAGCCCATTCTAGTATTGCCTGGAGAATTCCATGGACAGGGGAGCCTGGCGGGCTACAGTCCATGCAGGCCACAAAGCACCATGGCTGAATGACTAACACATGTGCCAGGAACTCTGCTCCCTGGGTGCTGGCTGGCAGTACAGCTGATGCAGCCTACCCTCAGAAAACTTGTAGTTTTTGAGGGAGGCAACAGACAAGCAATTTCAGTCCTCCATTAGTCCTGGGCATAATACAACTGATTTAGTTCTAATAGTAATCCTGTGAGGAGTCCTATTTTACAGATGGATAAACTCAGGCACAGTGGGGTTGACTGCTTTTCCAATAGCACATGGCTAACAGTAGAACTAGTAGAGGATGTAATAGGGACTAGAGATGGGGCTGTTCCTTCATCACTCCCAGGGGTGGTATGAAAGGCTTCAGGAGGTACATTTGAGATCTGAAATGAGATGGCAGCTTTAAGGAAGAAGAGCATTCCAGATAGAACCAATGCTGTGCTTGCAGGGAGCTTCCTGTGTTTAAGGACATTAACACCAGTGTGGCCATGATAGTAAGCAGATGATATCAGGAGGTAGTGAAATGAAAGTCGCTCAGTCATGTCTGACTCTTTACGACCCCACGGACTGTACAGTCCATGGGATTCTCCAGGCCAGAATACTGGAGTGGGTAGCCGTTCCCTTCTCCAATCAAGAGGTAGGTAAGAGCTAAACTGAGGATGGCCCTGTAATTGGATTTTACTCTTGAACTGGGATTGTAGGCATCTGAGCAAGGAAATGATGTAAGGAGCCTGTCAGGAAGGGATGCTGCGTTATGGCAGTGGTCTCTTGGAGTAGTGAAGATGGTGATAAATGGTCAGTTAATAACTGGGATACAACCTATAAGACTATAATGGATTGGATTTTTTTTTTTGGCTGCATCACATGGCATGTGGGATCTTAGTTCCTCCACCAGGAGTGAACCCTTGCCCCTGCACTGGAAATGTGGAGTCTTCACCACTGGACTACTGGGAAAATTCCATTATGGATTGAATTTTGAATGTAAGGGAAAGATAATATTCAAGGATAACTCCTAGGATTTTGAAGCAACTTGCGTGGAAGGCAGTACTCTTACTGATACTCCTGATACAGAAGGAGATGAAGGAGCGTGAATTAAATGTGGAGGGAAAATCAACATTTCTCTTAGGGATTTCCCTGGGTGGCCTAGTGATTAGGATTTTGGGCTGTCACTGCCACAGGGAACTAAAATCCCTGTGGAACTAAAAGCCATGTGGTGTGGCCCAAACAAAATATCAGTTCTATTATATCCATGTTTTGTATGCCAATTGAATATCCAAGAAAAAAATGTAAGGCAGTATGATTTTGGAATTCTGAGAGTGCTTTGCTGTGACTGGTCAGTATAGGTCTTTGCAGTTATTGGGTTAGATGAGATCATCTAGGAAGAGAGCACAGAAGAGGCTGAGGACGGCACTCAGATAAATCCCCACCTTTAGGGTTGTACAACAGGAGAACATGCAGAGAACACAGATAAAATGTGGCAAGTATTGGTGTCAAGGGAAGCTAAGTTTCAGGAATTTGTTTTGCAAAGTATAGTAAGTTGTTTAAATGCTGCTGAGAGGTCAAATAATTAGATGGACACTCAGATGGTAAAGAACCTGCCTGCAATGTGGAGACCCAGGTTCAGTCCCTGGGTCGGGAAGATCCCCTGGAGAAGAGAATGGCTACCCACTCCTGTATTCTTGCCTGGAGAATTCCATGAACAGAGGAGGCTGGCGGGCCACAATCCATAGGGTTGCAAAGAGTCAGACATGGCTGAGTGAATAACACACAACTGCTAAAATAAACAGACCATGAAATGTGTAATAGCTCAAACACAATAGTTTTCCCCCATCTCATATAAAAAAGGAGTGGTGGTGAAGAGGTCAGTAGTTGCTCCCTCACTCAATCATTTAGGGACCTAGATGAATGAAGGCTCTACCACCTTCACAGTGTGGTTTGAAGATCACATTATAGTCATTTCCATTACTGCTAGCTGGAAGGGAAAAGTAACATGGAGGATCTTGAATGGAGATTTTCATGGGCAAGATCTGGGAATGGTACACATCTCATATTCCATTGACCTCAGTCACATGACCACCCCTAACTGCAATGGAAGTTTCAGAAAATAAGCCACACAGAGAGAAAAAAGGATCCAGCTTATTGTGAGTGTCCAGTAGTCTGCCACAGATAGCTTTGTATAGGTCATAGTGACTTTTGGGAAGAACTATTCCAATGAAGAAAGATGAAAGCCCAAGAGAGAACAGGAAATTAACAATTTTTTTCTGTAGGTTGGCTATGAATATCTTGGAGAAGGAAATGGCAACCCACTCCAGTATTCTTGCCTAGAGAATCCTGTGGACAGGGGAGCCTGGTGGGCTGCCGTCTATGGGGTTGCACAGAGTTGGACACAACTGAAGTGACTTTGCATGCATGCATGCTATGACTATGAATAGAGGAAGGGGATAGAGGCTAGAGGGAGAGAGGGAACATCAAGGGAGAGTTTGTAAGAGTCTTGTTATCAGTGCAAACAGAATATGCTATTTTTAACATTTGAGGAATGGATTCCAGGTTTATACTATTATGATATAGCTGTGTTGGTGACTGACAGATCAAATATGGTGTACATTGAACTTGACCAAGTAAGTGGTGCATTGTACTTTAGGTTTCCAAATCTATTTGTCTTAATCACTTAAATGTAGCAGTGAGGCATTGAATCAACTACTAGGTTGAGACAAATGTCCGTCCTTCCATCAAAGAACAAGAACTGCAAAATGAGTCAGTCTATTTTCTTAATAGAATGACAGAATGCATTCATAGCTGCATGAGCCATAATACACTGAAGATAACCTTACTTTTTGTAGTCTGAAGATTTTATGGCCCTTCAGTTCACTTGGTAACTCAACTGAAGTGATCCCAAAATCCCATGATCATTCAGTATCTCAAGAGACCTAAGTGAGAGGTTTTTTAAAGTTTTCTGGCAAGAAACTGACTGAAGCACATTGTTTTGGGATATCCAGATACATAGAGAATGATTGTTGCCAAGAGTTATTTAACAGAAGATTGCTAAGGTGAGAAAGAATTGGGCTGCTCAAAGCTAAAATATATAAATTTACTGAAAAAGATTTCTGGGCCAGCTATGAATTTCTTATCCTCCGGTATGTCTATTGTTTTATTGCAATATCATTCACATACATAAAATTCACCCCTTTAAAGTGTACAGTTCAGTTTTTAGTAGATCTCCTATCCAGGACACACTCCTAACTGGATCAAGGAATTACAGAGACCAAATACCATTATAAAATGGTTTTTACGATTTAATGTGAAAATAACAGAGTTTAAGGTGTCCTCATACCTTACCTTGCAGAGGTATGGAATGAGGAAAAACCCTGTTGTTTTGTGTGTGTGTGTGACTTAAGCATCTACATGATTCTGGCCTACCAGTTTTGCATAATCATGGATTGAGTTAGTCTATGCCTTAAACATAGCATTCCTAACTGCACCCTGCTTGGCTGTCTGTCATATGCCAGTATTGCTCATGTCTTTTAGTTCCCCAACCGTCTTAGCCACTTTCCTGTTATTTCATCCCTGTCCTCCCTTCCCCTTTCTTTATCTCCAAAATATTTCCCTCACTTTCAGTGTCCAGGCTGTCCTCCCCAAGGTCCCTTCTAACATCAGTTCTGTCGTCACTTACCTACCTTCACCTTGCCTCGCCTACTTAACACCTCCTATACTGTCACTCTCATCTACCTGTCCCACACTGGCCCCACTGCCCAGACCGGAAAGGGAGGGTCGAATCGCTCTCAAGCCCGAACCTTCCCGGGTGAGGGCTGCAGAGCCCACTTCCCGGCTCAGCGGAGGAACTTGAAGAACGCTTCATCGCGCGATTTTCACGGTTTTCCCCTTCCATTTTCACCCAATCCTACAAAACCACCACCACTTTTAGCGTCTCTGTGAGCACCAGAATCGCTGTTCTCCCATTCTAGAGGGGAGATCTCCCAGCGAAGGAAAGAAGGAAAGGTGCTCCCTTTACTTGAGAACGTAGGTATATGCTGATACTAGGGTCTGCGCATTAGAGATTAGATCTAGAGCCGAGCCCCAGGTGAACTGGCTGGATGGGTGATGCTAAGCCAATCAGAGATCTTGACGACAGAGCTCAACCAATCAGAACACGGGCGGCTTGGCGCACTCGGGGGCGGGCCTGGGCGGGTGAGGATCCGCCCCCTTGCAGCTTGGTGGCCAACGCCTTCGCTTAGGGCTAGCCAGAGCTGAGCAGTTTTACTGACTACAAGGACCAGGCATCTTAAGAGCTGCGGGGCGGTGCCCTCTCACCTTCGCTAATTTCCGTACAGGCCTTGGCCTTAACAGGTGTTGGTGCCTCCCGCGGACGCATTTATACCCCGGCCTTATCTCTCTCTGGAGACTTTGTGCCTATGGTTGGGGACAGAGTGAGGTCGTTGCCTTGACGACGACAGCATGCGGCCCGCGGTTCTCCTGAGTGTAAGCTTGCGGCGGGTCGAGGCCAATCTGCCTACCTGCCTGCTTCACCTGGGACCCGTGACTGTGTCCGCGGAAGAAATAAAGACAGCACTGAAATTGCTAGTTTGCTAGTCAGCATCTTTTAGACCTGCGAAGAAGATGCTCTTCACCTCAATTTTGTCTCCAAGTTGAAAACCTTTGGGACTTTCCACGCGGAAAGATTTAAAACAAACAGTAAGTATAATACTTTTTAAAGCTTCTATTATCTCGTTCTTTAACCTATAATAGATTTGTGTCTTTAACAAATAAAAACAGCATTATTTTTATTATCTAAATTATTGGTAGAAGAACCCTATGCTTCCTTGGCATATGTCCAGAACTACCGCATTGCCAATTGGTCAGATTTCCTTTTAGTTTGTATCACCCTTTACATTCACAAGTAGAAGGTATGAGAAGTTATGGTTTATGAGTAATTGTTTCACGAAACAAGAAGGTTTTTCAGCCTTGATACTTTTACGGTATTTGTAGGCAGTGCCACCTGAAAAAGCAAGTGTGTTCAATGTACCGTGACCCAATGTGCAGTTGGTTGGAGAATACATCTGGATTAGTTAACTTGCAGAATGTTAGCTTGTGACATAATTAAGGTAATTTTAACTTTGTTCACTTTGCATTTCCAAATATTGAGGACACCAATTACAATTTTTTTTTTAAATGGTTCAAGTTATAGATTCGAGCTTTTTTTGTCCTTGGTATAATAAGCCTAAAGTCTAGTCCTTAATAAAATATGCTGTCTTCGTGGAAGGAAAAAAACTTAAGGAGAGAGAGAATTACATTGATGTTTTTTCAAACACTGACATTGTATTTAAAAATAGTTAATAGAAGTTAAATGGAAGTTAAAATGTCAAATGTATGACAAGTTAGTGTCAGGGACAGTTTATGGGAGAATCTCCTATCAGAGCTGGTAGTAAAATAATGACATAATTGGGTTGGTGTTGACTGGGATTTATTTTTTCTCCTTTCGAAGATCAATCTTCTGATTTTCTATGTTTATCAACATATATATATTTCATTAAATCTCTATTAACTATTTTCAAATAAAATGTCAGTGTTTGGAAAAAATCATCAGTGTAATTCTCTCTCTCTTCTTTCCTTAATATTTTTCCTACCACTAAGACAGCATATGTTACTAAGGACTAGACGTTAGGTTTATCATACCAAGGACAAAAATAGCTGGTGTATATATATATATATATATATATCCTAAATTGTCAAATGTAAACTGATGAAAATGTATACATTGGGTTTTCACAGTTTGCTAGAACAAAGAGAATATTTGTTTTGTCGTAGTCATTAGTGTACCAATAGGGAAGAAAGGAAAATATAACAGTTCACAGTCTGGGTGAGTAAATTAATTTTAGATCTTCCTAAGTACACAACTAATGTTATCGGTAAGAATTTGTTTCTTTCCAAGTTTTATGAGTGAGTGTTTCTATATTGTCAGGTTAAAACATTTCAATTATGAACCATCATTTGAATACATATTTTGTTGCTGCTTAGTGGCTAAGTTGTGTCTGACTCTTTTGTGACCCCATGAATTGTAGCCCACCAGGTTCCTCTGCCTATGGGATTTTCTTTTTCAGGCAAGAATCTGGAGTGGGTTGCCATTTCCTTCTCCAGGAGATCTTCCCAACCCAGGGTTTGAACTTGTGTCTCCTGCACGGGCAGGTGATTATTCCTCAGCCACCAGGGAAGCCAGAATATATTACCAAAATACTTTTTTCCCTTCCAAAACTTTTAGAATCACATTGATATTAAAAGCAATAGTTTTTATTTTCTGCTTTTGGAATTTAATTTCAAGAACAGATATAAAAATAAATTTAACTTTGAGGTTGTAGTTTATTAGTTTTTATATTTCTTGACAATCAAAGCTTATGAATTAAAACCTAACTGTGTCTGGACTGAAAAGTTTCTTTCTATTCCAAAATATCAAGTGGAATGGTTGCTAGTCCTTCACCAATCATTGGTAAAGTAAGACAGATTTTGTTAGGATTACCTTTTTTCAGAAAATGTCTTATAATGTGATGTAAAATAATTCTAAACACAAAATTCAAATAATCATACTTCTAGTGATTAATCATTAAAGGGATTTTTGAAATACAGTATTTGGAACATTAACATTTAATTTTTAAAAATCTGCTTACATACTGTGTGACTGTTATTTAGTATGTTCAATGTAAGAATTTAATTACTATGGTAAGAAAAGTTAAAAAAAATAGTTTATCAGAAGTTGTTAGTGTTAACTTGGTAATACTTTCCCCGACTGATTAGAAAGACTATTAAGATCCTCAATTTTGATCTTTTAAACCTGATGTAAAAAAATAAATTTTATCTTCACTAAAACCAGATTCACTTGGTTTTCACATTTGAGTGGAAAGAAATTGTGTTTTTCTAAGGTAGACTGTAATTGTTTTGTATAATAGTTCAAGCATTGCTTTATCTGCATTAAAAATATATTGAGATTTCATTAACATGACATTCAGTTATTTAAATTTGAAGTTAATGGCTTCAGTTCCACTTGCCTTGTCTATTATGAAATGTATGTGAATATTTTGAAAACAGCTTAGATGGGAAAAAATACACAGGACAGCTATTAATGCAGTGTCTGCTCTAATATGGAAAACAGGTGGGAAGAATTAATTTGGGAGGGTAGAGGAATTAATGTATTCAACATAATTAATGCCATATTTCGGTTCCCACAGAGAGAAAAATTCCTAGTGGTTTTGAATTAAAATGGAAAAATATGAGAACCTAGGATTGGTTGGAGAAGGGAGCTATGGAATGGTGATGAAGTGTAGGAATAAAGATAGTGGAAGAATTGTGGCCATCAAGAAGTTCTTAGAAAGTGATGATGATAAAATGGTTAAAAAAATTGCCATGCGAGAAATCAAGTTACTAAAGGTGAGTAAACACATATATTGAATTGAAAAAATAAAAGAGTTGTTTCTTGGTCAACAGTTTTAGAAAGTGCTTTTTTAATATTTGTTTTATTTCCATAAGTAAATTTAAAGTATAAATTTTTGTTTTCTCTTTTGGTAATAAACAGAAGGATTACATCTGAGTATTCATTTATCCATAACATAATTTTTTATTATTTGTTTATTTATTTGGATGCTCCAGGTCTTAGTTACTGCAAGCAGGCAGGATCTTTAGTTGTGGCATGTGGGATCTAGTTCCCTGACCAGGGATCGAACCCAGGTCTCCAACACATTGGGAACCCAGTCTTAGTCACTGGACCACCAGAGAAGTCCCAAAACATAATTTTAAAAGTATTTGTTGCCCCTCTCTCTATCTATCTGCCTATCTATTTACCAACAACTGTGTTGGGAGTCTTAAAGACCACCCCAAGTTTCAGTGATTAGGAGGACTCACAGCACTCAGCAAATAGTTGTACTCTTGGCTATGACTTGTTAAAGTAAAAAGATATACAGTAAAATCAGCAAAGGGAAAAGGCACATGGGGTGAGTTTCAGAGGAAATCTGTCGCTTTTCTCCCAGTGGATTAACACAGGATGCACTAATTTCCTCCAGCAATGAGTTATGACCCTACGTGTGATTGTCTAGTAAGGAAATTCATTAGAGACTCAGTGCCCAGAGTTTTTTTACGGTGCTTGTCATAGCAGTACTCCCTGCTTTGCTTGTACCAAAATTCCAGACTCTTAGTAGAACTGCAGGTATTCAGCATACACCATATTGTTTGCACCATGAGTCACTTTATCAGTTCTAGAAATGAAGAAACACTTCTGAAATCCAAGTACCTAGGTACAAGCCAAGGGCTCACTTTGCAAGCCAACTTCCTAAGGATAAAAATCTCAGACCTGCTATGTTAACTCCCTCCCCCTCCCCACCCCCATCAATCTAACTGGAAGTTTATCCATTTTATTTATCTTTAGAAAAAACCAGGGTTTGGCTTTGTTGGTCTTTCTTGTGTATTTCTTTTCTATTGCATTAATTTTTGTTCTTTAGCATTTTATACCTTCTACATATTTTGGGTGGGTTATTTTATAGTTCTTTTCTCTAATGTTTTGAGTTATATGCTTTTATTTCTAGGTTTTTTCCCTCATATATGCATTTAAGGCTGCCATTTTCCTTCTAAGAATAGCTTGTATGTGTCCTGGAAATTTTGATTAGCAGTGTAAAATATTTTCTCATCTTCCTTCATTTCCAAACGTGTGGAAATTTTCTAGGTTTTTCTCCCTTGGTTATTTAGTTTTGACATAATTGCCCTGTGGTCTGAGTATGTACTATGTAAGATTCTTATTCCTTTGATAAATACCTAATATTTGTCTTTTCCATTATTTATCAATTATTCCTACATTTCTGAGCTTCCATCTGGGGTCATTTTCCTTGTACTTAAATCACATCCTTTTATTTTCTTTGAAGCAGGTCTGCTAGTAAGGAATGTTGTCCGTTTGTATTTGTCTTTCCAAAAAAGTCTTTGCTTTCTATTTAAGAGTGTTTTCACAGGATATAGAACTCTGCATTGGCAGTTAGTTACATTTGATATGTTCAAGATAACATTACACTGTTCTGGCTTTCATTTGCATTGCTTCTTTTGAAAGGTCAGACATTCCTTAGTGGTTCTTTTTTTTTTTTGGATGCATTGAAGCTTTCTGTTTGACTTTGGCTTTCAACACTTTTACAGTAATATGCCTAAGTGTGGGTTTCTTTATATTTATCTTGCTTGGATTTTATGGCCCTTGCATCTATAAAATAATGTCATTTGTCACTTCTAGAAAATGCTCAGCTATTACTGTTTCATGTATTGCTATGGTCCCATTCTTTCTCTTCTCCATATAAGATTTCAGTTTCATATATGAGACCTTCCTCATATATGTCTTATATTATTTTGTGTGTTTCATCCTTTTGTTTTCCCTTGCTTCATTCTACAGATTTTCTTTTGACCTATCCTCCAGTTCAGTAGTTCTTTTGTAAAGTTTTATTTGTTTCTGACTGTGCTGGGTCTTCATTGCCGCGTGGGCTTTTCTCTAGTGAGGCATGGGCTCTAGGGCACTCAGGTTTCAGTAGTTGTGGCATGTGGACTCAAAGAGTTGCAGCTCTCAGGCTCTAGAGCACAGGCTCAGCAGTTGTGGTACCCAGGCTTAGATGCTGCGAGGCATGTGGGATCTTCCTCGATCAGGGATCGAACTCCCGCCTCCTGCATTGGTAGGCGAATCCTTTATCAATGAGCCACCAGGGAAGCCCCAGTTCAGTAGCTCTGTTTCAGCTATATCTAATCTGTTGTTAAACTCACCCACTGATTTCTTAAAGACATATTTTAATGTTCTAACTTTTAATTCGATCTTTTCCCTATAGTTTCCATTTTGCTGCCATACCCTCTATTTTGCTTTCTATTTAAATCACAGGCTTTTTAAAAGTCCGTGTCCAGTAAATAGATCTACCACATGTTTATTTCCATTGTCTGTTTTTTCTCTTGGTTTTTGATTGAGTCTTATCTCTTGATATGCCAGTATTAATTTCTAAAAGTTCTATAGGGTTTCTGGATGATGTTATCTTCCCCCCTGAGAGGAGTTACGTTTGCTTAAATGAGGCTCTTGAGGGTACCCTTAAGGGTGCTTGGTGGCACTAACATTCAGAAATTTTCTAGAACTTTTCTGTTCTAGAGTTTTTCTTTGGGTTCAAATCTGTTGTATCACATTTTTATGGTTTCAGGTTCCCTCAGTTTTTTGATGTTGACTTTTTATGCATAGTCACTTATATGTGATAATTCCAATATCTGAACTCATATTGCATCTGTTTTGATTAACTTTATCTTCTGATTTTTTTTTTTTTTTTTGCTTATAGTAACATTTCTTTGCATGCCCTGGTTATCTTTATTTTTTCTCTGGATATTACATTTGAAACATTATTTTTTTTAGGAATAATTTGAGGCTAAAGTGAAGATGTTTTCTTCCCAAGATTTTTTTTTCTTCTGTGTTCATGGGCTGCTGTGCCAGATATCAATTTTCAGCTTCGAATGACTCCTTTTTGCTCTGCTTTGTGAAACTGGAGGGGGCCTCTGCAGACAGTTCTCGTTTTGCCGGCTTGTATGATTTTAGGCATTGTCAGTAGAGGCTTCCCTTCCTGGTGGGTCCTTTTTTTTGGCGTGAAGTGAGCAGATCATCATATGGTGGACTTGGTAGTTTGTGTCAGCATCATTCATGGAACACCTCTGGTGCACCTGCACTTTCTCCACTTGGCTGGCTGGTGTCCTGTGGCAAATGTCTTCACCACTGGCAGTCTGTACATTCCTATGGCAGCCATGGTCCGTTAGTAAGAAAAGCAGAACAATAGAGGAAGAGAGAGGGGGATGGGGGATAATATGAAACAGATAGCCTGTGTTTTAATTTAATTCAGAAGTATATTGTTCAATCTCTGCCTATTTTGAGATTTTCCAGTTATCTCTATGTTATTGATTTATAGTTTAATTCCATTTGATCTGACAGAAGGCATTGCATGGTTTCTTTGTTTCAATTTGTTAGTGTGGTCTGTGGCCCACAGAGTGGTATATCTTGGTGCATATTCCACATGAGGTTGAGAAAAAAGTTACTTCTGTTGTTGGATGAAGTAGTCTATAGATGCCAGTTCTACCCAGTTGTTGGGTTGTGTTCTTGAGTTCAACTCAGGTCTTACTGATTACCTGCCTGCTTGGATCTAATTCTGAAAATGTTGACATTTCCAACTATGATATCAGATTCATGTATTTCTCCCTGCACTTCTCAATTTTTGCATCACATAGTTTGATTCTTTCTTGTTAGGTGCATTTTGCTGTTGTTGCTCAATGCTAAGTTGTGTCCAAGGCTTTGTGGATACGTACTGTAGTGTGCCAGGATCCTCTGTCCTCCACTATCTCCCAGAGTTTGCTCAAATTCACATCCATTGAGTTGATGATGCTATCTAACCATCTCATTATCTGCTACCCTCTTCTCCTTTGCCTTCAATCTTTCCCAGCATCAGGGTCTTTTCCAATGAATCAGTTCTTCACATCAGGTAGCCAAAGCATTGGAGTTTCAGCTTCAGCATTAGTCCTTTCAATGAATATTCAGGGTTGATTTCCTTTAGGATTGACTGGTTTAATCTCCTTGCAGTCCAAGGGACTCTCAAGAGTCTTCACCACTTCAGTTCAAAAGCATCAATTCTTTGGCAATCAGACTTCTTTATGGTCCAACTCTCACATCCGTACATGACTATTGGAAAAACCATAGCTTTGACTAGATGGACCTTTGTTGGAAAAATGATGTCTCTGCTTTTTAATGTGCTATCTAGGTTTGTCATAGCTTTTCTTCCAAAGAGCAAGTGTCCTTGAGTTTCATGGCTGCGGTCACCATCTGCAATGATTTTAGAGCCCAGGAAAATAAAATCTGTCACTGTTTCCACCTTTTCCCCTTCTATTTGCCATGAAGTGATGGGACTGGATGCCATGATCTTAGTTTTTTGAATGTTGCGTTTCAACCAGCTTTTTCAGTCTCTTCTTTCACCCTCCTCAACAGGCTTTTTAGTTCATCATCTCTTTCTGCCTTTAGAGTGGTGTCATCTGCATATCTGAGGTTATTGATATTTTTCCCAGAAATCTTGATTCCAGCTTGTGATTCGTTCAATCTGGCATTTTAGATGATGTCTCTGCACATAAGTTAAATAAGCAGGGTGACAGTATACAGCCTTCTTGTACTCCTTTCCCAGTTTTGAACCAGTCAGATATTCTGGTTTTATGTCTGGTTTTAACTGTTGCTTCTTGACCCTAAATGATGATGCTATCAAAGTCCTGAATTCAATATGTAAGCAAAATTGGAAAACTCGGCAGTGGCCACAAAACTGGAAAAGTTCAGTTTTCATTCTAATTGCAAAGAAGGGCAATGCCAAAGAATGTACAAACTACTGTACAATTTTGCTTATTTCACATCTAGCAAGGTTGTGTTCAAAATCCTTCATGCTAGGCTTTAGCAGTACATGACCTGAGAACTTATAGTTTACAAGATAGTTTCAAAGAGGCAGAGGAACCAGAGATCATATTGCTACCATTCTTTGGATCATGGAGAAAGCAAGGGAATTCCAGAAAAACATCTACTTCTGCACCATTCACTATGCTAAAGCATTTGACTCTGTGGATTACGAACAGTGACAAATTCTTACAGAGATGGTAGTACTAGACCACCTTACCTGTCTCCTGAGAAACTTGTAAGTGGGTCAAGAAGCAACAGTTAGAACCAAACACAGAACAACTGACTGTTTCAAAATTGGGAAAGGAGCACACAAAGCTACCTACTGTCACCCTGCTTATTTAACTTATATACAGAGTGTATCATGTGAAATGCCAGGCTGAAATAAAGATTGCTGGGGGAAATATCAACAACCTCAGATATGCAAGGAATTCCACTCTAATGGCAGAAAGTGAAGAGCAACTAAAAACCCTGTTGAGGAGGGTGGAGGGGGAGATTGAAAAAGCTGTTTTGAAACTCAGCATTCAAAAAATTAAGATCATGGCATCTGGTCCTATCACTTCATGGCAAATAGAAGGGGGAAAAGTGGAAACAGTGACAGATTTTGTTTTCCTGAGCTCCAAAATCACTGTGGATGGTGACTGCAGCCATGAAATTCAAGGACAGTGCTTCTTGGAAGGAAAGTATAAAAATGTTAATCGCTCAGTCATGTATGACTTTTTGCTACTCCATGGACCTGTCGCCCACCAGGCTCCTCTGTCCATGGAATTCTCCAGGCAACAATACTAGAGTGGGGTGCCATTCCCTTCTCCAGGGGATCTTCCCCACCCAGGGATCAAACCTGGGACTCCTGTGTTTACAGGAAGACTCCTTACCATCTGAGACAAACCTAGACAACATAATAAAAAGCAGAGACATCATTTTTCTGACAAATGTCAGTATAGTCAAAGGACCACAGCCTTGTCTAACTCTGTCTAGCTCAATGAAACTAAACCATGTCGTGTAGGGCCACCCAAGACAGACAGATCATGGTGGAGAGTTCTGACAAAATGTGGTCCACTGGAGAAGGGAATGGCAAACCACTTCAGTTTTCTTGCATTGAGAACTCCATGAACAGTATGAAAAGGCAAAAAGATAGGACACTGAAAGATAAACTCCCCAGGTTGGTAGGTACCCAATATGCTACTGGAGATCAGTGGAGAAATAACTCCAGAAAGAATGAAGAGATGGAGCCAAAGCAAAAACAACACCCAGTTGTGGATATGACTGGTGATGGAAGTAAAGTTTGATGCTGTAAAGAGGAATATTGCACAGGAACCTGGAATGTTAGGTCCATGAATCAAGGCAAATTGAAAGTGGTCAAACAGGAGATGGCAAGATTGAACATCGACATTTTAGAAATCAGCAAACTACAATGGACTGGAATGGGTGAATTTAACTCAGATGACCACTATATCTACTATTATGGGCAAGAATCCCTTAGAAGAAATGGAGTAGCTGTCATAGTCAACAAAAGAGTCCAAAATGCAGTATTTGGATGCAAACTCAAAAATGACAGAATGATCTCTGTTTGTTTTCAAGGAAAACCATTCAGTATCACAATAATCCAAGTCTATGTCCTAACCAATAATGCTGAAGAAGCTGAATTTGAATGGTTCTGTGAAGACGTACAAGATTTTCTAGAACTAACACCCCAAAAGATGTCCTTTTCATTACAGGGGACTGGAATGGAAAAGTAGGAAGTCAGGAAACACCTGGAGTAACAGGCAAATTTGCCTTTAGAGTACAGAATGAAGCAGGGCAAAGGCTAATAGAGTTTTGCCAAGAGAACGCACTGGTCATAACAAACACCCTCTTCCAACAACACAAGAGAAGACTTTACACATGGACAATCACCAGATGGTCAATACTGAAATCAGATCAATTATATTCTTTGCAGCCAAAGATGGAGAAGCAAAAACAAGACTGGGAGCTGACTGTGGCTCAGATCATTAACTCCTTATTGCCAAATTCAGACTTAAATTTAAGAAAGTAGGGAAAACCACTAGAACATTCAAGTATGACCTAAATCAAATCCCTTGTAATTAAACAGTAGAAGTGACAAATAGATTCAAGGGACTAGATCTGTTAGACAGAGTGCCTAAAGAACTATGCACAGAGATTCGTGATATTGTACAGGAGGCAGTGATCAAGACAATCCCCCAAAAAAAGAAATGCAAAAAGGCAAAATGGCAGTCTGAGGAGGCCTTACAAATAGCTGTGAAAAGAAGAAAAGCAAAAGGCAAAGGAGAAAAGGAAAGATATACCCATTTGAATGCAGAGTTCAAAAGAATAGCAAGGAGAGATAAGAAAGCCTTCCTCAGTGATCAATGCAAAGAAACAGAGGAAAACAATAGAATGGGAAAGACTAGTGATCTCTTCAAGAAAATTAAAGGTACCAAGAGAACATTTCATGCAAAGATGGGCACAATAAAGGACAGAAATGGTATGGATCTAACAGAAGCAGAAGATATTAAGAAGAGGTGGCAAGAATACACAGAAGAACTATACAAAAAAGATCTTCATGACCCAGATAGTCACGATGGTGGTATCACTCACCTAGAGCCAGACATCCTGGAATGTGAAGTCAAGTGGGCCTTAGGAAGCAACACTACAAACAAAGCTAGTGGAGATGATGGAATTCCAGTTGAACTATTTAAAATCCTAAAAGATGATGCTATGAAAGTTCTGCACTCAATATGCCAGCAAATTTGGAAAACTCAGCAGTGGCCACAGGATTGGAAAAGGTCAGTTTTCATTCCAACCCCAAAGAAAGGCCAATGCCAAAGAATGCTCAAACTACCACACAATTGTACTCATCTCACACTGTAGTAACATAATTCTCAAAATTCTCCAAGCCAGGCTTCAGCAATATGTGAACCGTGAACTTCCAGGTGTTCAAGCTGGAATTAGAAAAGGCAAAGTAACCAGAGATCAAATTGCCAACATCCACTGGATCATTGAAAAAGCAGGAGAATTCCAGAAAAACATTTACTTCTGCTTTATTGATTATGGCAAAGCCTTTGACAGTGTGGATCACAACAAACTGTGGAAAATTCTGAAAGTGATGGGAATACCAGACCACCTGACCTGCATCCTGAGAAATCTGTATGCAGGTCAAGAAGCAACAGTTGGAACTGGACATGGAACAACAGACTGGTTCCAAATCATGAAAGGAGTACATCAAGGCTGTATATTGTCACTGTGCTTATTTAACTTTTATGGAGAGTACATCATGAGAAATACCCGGCAGGATGAAGCACAAACTGGAATCAAGATTGCTGGGAGAAATATCAGTAACCTCAGATATGCAGATGACACCACCCTTATGGCAGAAAGCGAAGAGGAACTAAAGAGCTACTCTGGAAAGAGGAGAGTGAAAAAGTTGCCTTAAAACTCAACATTCAGAAAACTAAGATCATGGCATCTGGTCCCATCACTTCATGGCAAATAGATGGGGAAAACAATGGAACCAGTGAGAGACTTTATTTTGGGGGCCTCCAAAATCACTGCAGATGGTGACTGCAGCCATGAAATTAAAAGACGCTCTCTCCTTGGAAGGAAAGTTATGACCAACTTAGTGTATTAAAAAGCAGAGACATTACTTTGCCTGCAAAGGTCCATCTAGTCAAAGCTATGGTTTTTCCAGTAGTCATGTATGAATGTGAGAGTTGGACTATAAAGAAAGCTGAGTGCCAAAAAATTGATGCTTTTGAACTGTGGTGTTAGAGAAGAGTCTTGCGAGTCCCTTGGACTGCAAGGAGATCCAACCAGTCCATCCTAAAGGAAATCAGTCCTGAATATTCACTGGAAGGATTAATGCTAAAGCTGAAGCTCCCATACTTTGGCCACCTGATGCAAAGAGCCAACTCATTTGAAAAAGACCATAATGCTGGGAAAGATAGAAGGCGGGAGGAGAAGGGGATGACAGAGGCTGAGATTGTTGGATGGCATCACTGACTCAATGAACGTGAGTTTGAGTAAACTCTGGGAGTTGGTGATAGACAGGGAGGCCTGGCGTGCTGCAGTCCATGGGGTCACAAAGAGTCAGACACGACGGAGTGACTGATCTGAACTGATGTTTTTTCCATGAGTAAGGCATGGATGTGAGAGCTGGATCATACAGAATGCTGAGTGCTAAAGAATTGATGCTTTCTAACTGTGGTCCTGGAGAAGACTCTTGAGAGTCCCTTTGACTACAAGAATATCAAACCAATCAATTATAAAGGAAATCAACCCTAAATATTCATTGGAAGGACTCATGCTGAAGCTGATGCTCTAATACTTTGGCCACATGATGAGAACTGACTCATTGGAAAAGACCCTGATGGTGTGAGAGATTGAGGGCAGGAGGAGTAGGGGGGCCTCAGAGGTTGAGATGGTTGAATGGCATCACTGGCTCAATGGACATTAGTTTGAGCAAAATCCGGGAAATAGTGGAGGACAGAGGAACCTGATGTGCTACAGTCTATGGGATCGCAAAGAGTCGTATACGACTCAGTGACTAAACAACAACAAATAGCTGATTTAAAATGTTCTGTTAGTTTCTGGTGTACAGCAAAGTGAATCAGTTATACATATACATACAATCATTTTTTAAAAATATTATTTTCCCATATTACATTACAGAGTGTCCTTCTCTTTTCTTATTGTATCTCTGAATAAATTCTGAATTTGTTCCTTTTTGATTGTTTCTTATCTTGCAACAAAATGAGGCCCTTCTGGACCAGCTGTCTGAAGGAGGTTCATTTTCAGGAGAAGCCGTGGTTTTGTTCCAGGCTAGCAGGAATCCACCCTGGTTCACAGTGATATTCCTAACAACAGAAGCCTGAGTGTGGGATTTATTTACGTTCTCCTTAATTTCTCTGAAACTTGTAACTGCAGGTTTGTTCATAATGAATTGTTTTGCCTTCCACTTGGTTTCACTGACAGACTGCTTCCAGCAAATAAGTTTCTATGGGATTGTTCACCCCTCCCTTCTTGTTTCCTGGTGCCATTCAGTTCTTAGGACGCTTTCACTGACAATCTGTGAACCCTGTTCTCATTATATCAAAGAAGGGTGTGTTTTTGGTTTTGTTTTTCTTTTCAGGGTATGTCATCAGCTTTGGAAAACTCTGCTCTGCCAGCTTTGTAACCACAGATAGTCTTAGGCTATCTCCCTAGACTCCTGTTTGACCTTGATGGTGCCACCTCATTTGTTGGGAGTCGGGGTCCTAGATCCTTCTTAATTTCATCAAAGATGAAGCTACCCTTCTTTTTCTCATTGGCTTTATTGTGTTCTCTGAGAGGAGAATGGAGCAGTAAGATCTTTTAACATATCTTAAAAGCCAGGATATAGTTTCACAATTTATACTGTTTATGCATTTTATTTAGGTGTTTTTCTTGTGCTGAGATCTGTTTTAGGCTGTGACTATCACTAATAATTTGGTCCTCTAAAAAATTATTTTTCACTTTTTTTTTGATAGCAACTGAGGCATGAAAATCTGGTGAATTTGTTGGAAGTATGTAAGAAAAAAAAGCGATGGTACCTAGTCTTTGAATTTGTTGACCATACGGTTCTTGATGACTTGGAGCTCTCTCCAAATGGACTAGACTGCCAACTAGTTCAAAAGTATTTGTTTCAGGTTATCAATGGGATTGGATTTTGTCACAGTCACAATGTAAGTATTCAGTTTAAATAATTATTTACAAAGTTGAAAAGTTGGGAGAATATACAGTGAACACCAATATACCTATCGCTGGATTCTATACTTGCTAACATTTTGTTATATTTGTTTTATGAAATATTTATTCATCTTTTCTTCCATTTGTCTACTTATTAATCTGCCTGATTTATTTATGCATTATTAGAAAGTAAGTTATAGACATCAGTTTACTTCAACTCTATATACTTGAGCTATGCATGTTATTAACTAGCCTTTACTGTGGATATCTAGGATATAATAGAAGTTAGTAGCTATGCTACTAACTTTAGCCTATGCCAAATGCTCAGCAGTATCAGTTTCTGGTCCTCCGAGAGTTTACGATAAATATATTTTCAAAATTTTCAAAATAAAATTTACTTGTATTAGAGAATTAGACCTAATTGAACTGTGGTGTTGGAGAAGACTCTTGAGAGTCCCTTGGACTGCAAGGAGATCTAACCAGTCCATTCTAAAGGAGATCAGTCCTGGGTATTCTTTGGAAGGACTGATGCTAAAACTGAAACTCCAATACTTTGGCCATCTCATGGGAAAAGTTGACTCATTGGAAAAGACTCTGATGCTGGGAGGGATTGGGGGCAGGAGGAGAAGGGGACAACAGAGGATGAGATGGCTGGATGGCATCACCGACTCGATGGACATGAGTTTGGGTAAACTCCGGGAGTTGGTGATGGACAGGGAGGCCTGGCGTGCTGCGATTCATGGGGTCGCAAAGAGTCAGACACTGAACAACAAAGAGTCAGAGCAACTGAACTGAACTGACTGAGAATTTGTACTATTGTTTTCCAGTGCGCTGTTTTCTCTTTCCATAGTCTCTTTTTTATAACCAACTGACCTTTTTTACATTTATAATTTTTACAAATGTAAAAATTTATATTTTTTGCCTCTTTACATTTATAGTTGCTTGATGTATGCCTCCACCTGGGTGCTCAGAAATCCACCTAAAAACACATATTGCCGAAACTTAAACTGCTAATTATTCTTAACCAAAATTAACCTTCTCTAGACTTTTCTATTTTTGTTAATGGATCCACCATTCTTTTAGATTCCCAGGTTTAAGGAAAGTATCTGAGATTACTTCCTAAATTCTGTTGATTTAGAATATTTCTACACTCCATCTCTTCCTTTCCATTCCTTTGAGCACCAGACTAGCGTAGGCCCCCCTTTTTGTTTTTTGTTGTTGTTGTTTTTTTTGGCTTTTAATTCATGCCAATTTATTATTTATTTATTTAATTTTTAAATTTTACTTTATTTTACTTTACAATACTGTATTGGTTTTGCCTTTGTTTTTGTTGTTCAGTTGCTAAGTCATGTCTAAGTCTTTGAAACCCCACAGACTGCAGCATACCAGGCTTCCCTGTCCTACACTATCTCCTGGAATTTGTTCAGACCCAAGTCCATTGAGTTGGTGATGCCGTCCAACCATGTCATCCTCTGTCATCCCCTTCTTCTCACACCCTCAATCTGTCACCTCCTATTTGTCCCACTGCTCTTCTCCCCACTTCTAGTCGCCCTCTTTGCTTTATCTTGTTCATGGCCTTGTTTAAATGTTCAATATTTTCTTTAAACACCATATGGGTCATGTCATGGGTTCCCATGGGTTTCTATCACCTTGACATGAACTCAGACTTCCCAGGCTGGCAGTTGAGGCATAACCTATTAAGTAACCTCTACTCCAGGAAAAACATTTCCCTAGTGGCTACTGGTCTACTCCCATTCTCACTGTTTTGCTCTTTTTGTCCCCTTCACTTGGATTGCCCTTTCATTTCTACATTTATCTAGGTCACACTACTATTAAAGACCTGTCTTAGAGCCCACCTTTTTCCTCAAAAATTTTCCCTGACCACTGCAGTCTTCAGTGATAGCTTTACTCTCTTAGTCTTGAGAGCCCTCATTATCAGAGCAATTGATTGGAAATTCATTGAAGGCAAAAGAAGAAGGGGCTGGCAGAGGATGAGATAGTTAGACAGCATCACCAATTCAATGGACATGAATTTGAGTGAATTCCAGGAGATAGTGGAGGACAGAGGAACCTGGTATGCCACAGTCTTTGGGGTCACAAAGAGTTGGACATACCTTAGTGACGGAACAACAACAGCAACATATATTTCATCCAATATCATTAATCGTTTAAATAAAATTTAATTGTTTAAATAAAATTTCAAGCATAAATATTCTTTTTTCCCCAGCTAGGTCTCAGGTTCTTTAAACGCAGGAACAACTTTATCTGCTTCTATCTGTCTTCATAATAGGGACAAAACCAGTGCCCTGCACATAACAAGTGCTAAAAAAAAAGTTACTTTGCTTAACTTGATGTGTTGATCAATATATGTCATACTCTGCTTTTTATATCATAGATTATACACAGAGATATTAAGCCAGAGAACATACTAGTCTCCCAGTCCGGCGTTGTCAAGCTATGTGATTTTGGATTTGCGCGGACACTGGCAGCACCTGGGGAAGTATATACTGATTACGTGGCAACGCGATGGTATAGAGCTCCAGAGCTATTGGTTGGTGATGTCAAGTATGGCAAGTAAGATGTCATCAGCAAGGTGGGGGTGCAGAGGGCAGAACTTGACTCTCTGTTTTTGATAAAGTGGAATATGTTCTCAGTATAATGGCAGTCCCTCTAACTGGGCTTCGTTGGTAGCTCAGCAGTGAAGAATCTGCCTGTCAATGTAGGAGCCATAAGGTCAATACCTTGGTTTGGGAAGATCTTCTGGAGAAGGAAACAGCACCCCACTCCAGTACTCTTGCCTGGGAAATCCCATGGACAGAGGAACCTGGTGGCTACAGTCCTTGGGGTTTCAAAAGAGTCAGACACGACTTAGTGACTCAGTACTCGCCCTCTGCAGTGGCCCGTATCCTTGTCTGTGGAGTGTGTTTCTGTCTAAATAAATCCCACTTCTTATGTTAAGAAAATAAAAAAATCCCTCTAATACTGAAAGGAAGTTTTCAGTTTAGAAAACTTTAGGAAGTGATTTGTAATCATTTTTGTGCTTCCCCTTTAAACATTCTTGTGAAATGGGTTGGTATGAGTATGATTATTTTAGAGGTAGAGAAATCAGGTGAGTAAGTGGTCTGTTTTTAACAGTAAGTTAGAAATAGATATATTTATCACTTGTAAAGAGAGGTGACATTGATTAGGTAAGTCTGACACTTGCATTGAGGCCGAGTAGAGTGAGCAAGGATGGGGGTAGAAATGGAATTAAGTGAACCATTTAAAAAATACAAATCATCTTCATAAATGAATTCTTCAAAGAAGAAGGGATTGCAGGTTTTACCAGTTTCAATATAAATTGTTCTAAAATATTTTCTATAATTTCTCTGTTTTTAGAGCATATATCATTTAATATTTTCTGATTACTCTCAGCTCTCATTTACTGACATGCTGTAATTTCTGCCAGCTATGGCCCTAAGCAATTTCAAGGTAGTTGTTCCTATGGTAATGATGCCAGAATATTCTAAGTTCTTGTGACCAATTTTGAAGAGAATTTTTCTGTTTTCTCAGTATTAGCTTTCTGTTCTCCTTGTTGTTTGTTTCCCCAGTAACCATCTTGTTCTGGTGTCAAACAGAACAAGAAGGTAATAGTCATATTATACCAAATGCTTACTGACCCAAAGATAATATGATCATTTGTATTCTCTCTACATGTGACTTACTGAATGTAAAAGTGCAGAAAAATGTCCAATGTCTTCTCTGTTCTTTAGAGGGGACACTTGATTTGGCAAGTGTCTAGTTGGATAGACTGATGAACCTTGTTCAAATTATGTGTAAACAAAAATGAGTAGCCTCTGAAAACAAACCTGGAAGGCTTATCTCCAGAATAAAGTATACTTAGCAAGCATTTGACTCTTTGGAAGCCTTGTGTCACATGCTTGAATTTTCCTGAAACCTGATTTATGTAATATTGGAAGTTAATGCTTTAAGTCTACAGAAAAAAAAAACTTGAGGAGCATAATTTAAGGCTTACTATTACTTTTCTTAATACCAAGAATACAAAAATAGTGATATGCAAACGACAGAGGATGAGATGGTTAGATGGCATCACCAACTCAATGAACATGAGTTTGCGTAAACTCTAGGAGATAGTGAAGAACAGGAAAGCCTGGTGCACTGCAGTCCATGAGGTGGCAAAGAGTTAGACGTGACTTAGTGACTGAACAACAACAGCAACAATATACAGAACAGATTCAGTCATAGTAAACATATTAGGTGCTGGTGATGGACAGGGAAGCCTGGAGTGCTGCAGTCTATGGGATCGCAAAGAGTCCAACATGACTGAGCGACTGAACTGAACTGAAACATATTAGGATCCCGGATTTTACATCACATTGCTTTTCTTTCAGGGCTGTTGATGTGTGGGCCATTGGCTGTCTGGTAACTGAAATGCTCATGGGGGAGCCCCTCTTTCCTGGAGATTCTGATATTGATCAGTTATATCATATTATGGTGTGTTTAGGTAAGATTATGCATCTGCATTTTAAATTTTAGTAATATTTTCCTATGTGTTTTTGTTTGTATTGATTTGGCAAGTTGTTGGTACAATAAAGATGGTGCATGTTTTGAATGAATATAGGGAGCAAATAAGAAAGCATCTCTCTCTCTCTATATATATACACACACACATATATATATATAGATGTATATATTCATATATTCATTCATTCATCCTCTGCCTGGCTTTTGTCTATCTGACATATGATCCTAATAATGCTTTTACCTATCCTCCTGCCCAGCTCCCCTCTAAAGAACAGAGCAGACATTGGACATTTTTCTGCACTTTTACATTCAGTAAGTCACATGTAGAGAGAATACAAATGATCATATTATCTTTGGGTCAGTAAGCATTTGGTATAATATGACTATTACCTCATTCTCATCTTTACATTGAGTGGCACAGGGACTTCCAAGGTAATTTAATCTTGCTTCAGTTAGGACTTTTGCTGTTCGGACAGAATTTCAAAGTGACATTATCAAAGTCTTCTCATATTTGTTGAAATGTCAACTTTCTGTTGGGTGAAGGAGTTTGGAAAATGGAAATGATGGGAAATATCTTGAGGATTAAGTGTTTAGGTTAGAAATTCCATAAACAACACAGTGGTTTCTTACAGCAGAATTTTCATATGTATATTTTATGTTCAGTCAGTCAGTCAGTTCAGTCATTCAGTTGTGTCCAACTCTTTGTGACCCCATGGACTGCAGCACGCCAACTTTCCTATCCATTGCTAACTCCTGGAGCTTACTCAAACTCATGTCAATTGAGTCAGTGATACTACCCAACCATCTCATCCTCTGTCATCTCCTTCTCCCACCTTCAATCTTTCCCAACAGCAGGGTCTTTTCTAGTGAATCAGTTCTTCTCATCAGGTGGCCAAAATATTGGAATTTCAGCTTCAGCATCAGTCCTTCCAATGAATATTCAGGACTGATCTCCTTTAGTATAGGTTGATTGGATCTCCTTGCAGTCCAAGGGTCTCTCAAGAGTCTTCTCCAACACCTCAGTTCAAAAGCATCAGTTCTTCCGTGCTCAGCTTTCTTCATAGTTCAACTCTCATATCCATACATGACTACTGGAAAAACCATAGCTTTGACTAGATGGACGTTTGTTGGCAAAGTAATGTCTCTGCTTTTTAATATGCTGTCTAGGTTGGTCATAGCTTTTCTTCTAAGGAGTAAGTATCTTTTATTTCATGGCTGCAGTCACCATCTGCAGTGATTTTGGAGCCCCCCGAAATAAAGTCTCTCATCTCTCACTGTTTCCATGGTTTCCACATCTGTTTGCCATGTGTTGAGTTTTAAGCCAGCTTTTTCACTCTCCTCTTTCCAGAGGCTCTTTAGTTCTTCTTCGCTTTCTGCCATAAGGGTGGTGTCTTCTGTGTATCTGAGGTTACTGATATTTCTCCCAGCAATCTTGATTCCAGCTTATGCTTCATCCTGCCTGGTATCTTGCATGATGTACTCTGCATAGAAGTTAAATAAGCAGGGTGACAATATACAGCCTTGACATACTCCTTTCCTGATTTGGAACCAGTCTGTTCCATGTCCAGTTCTAATTGTTGCTTCTTGACCTGCATACAGATTTCTCAGGATGCAGGTCAGGTGGTCTGGTATTCCTGTCTCTTTCAGAATTTTCCATAGCTTGTTGTGATCCACACAGTCAAAGGCTTAGGTGTAGTCAATAAAGCAAAAGTAGATGTTTTTCTGGAACTCTCTTGCCTTTTCAATGATCCAGTGGATGTTGGCAATTTGATCTCTGGTTCCTCTGCCTTTTCTAAATCCAGCTTGAACATCTGAAAGTTCACATACTGTTGAAGTCTGGCTTGGAGAATTTTGAGGATTACTTTGCTAGGGTGTGAGATGAGTGAAGTTGTGGGTAGTTTGAGCATTCTTTGGCATTGCCTTTCTTTGGGATTGGAATGAACGCTACCCCTTCCAGTCCTGTGGCCACTGCTGAGTTTTCCAAATTTGCTGGCATATTGAGTGTAGCACTTTCACAGCATCATCTTTTTAGATTTGAAATAGCTCAACTGGAATTCCATCACCTCCACTAGCTTTATTCGTAGTGATGCTTCCTAAGGCCCACTTGACTTTGCATTCCAGGATGTCTGGCTCTAGGTGATTGATCACACCATTGTGGTTATCTGGGTATTTTATATTAGCTTAGGTGACTGCAGCCATGAAATTAAAAGACGCTTACTCCTTGGAAGAAAAGTTATGACCAACCTAGACAGCATATTCAAAAGCAGAGACATTACTTTCCCAACTAAGGTCCGTCTAGTCAAGGCTATGGTTTTTCCAGTGGTCATGTATGGATGTGAGAGTTGGACTGTGAAGAAGGCTGAGCGCCGAAGAATTGATGCTTTTGAACTGTGGTGTTGGAGAAAACTCTTGAGAGTCCCTTGGACTGCAAGGAGATCCAACCAGTCCATTCTAAAGGAGATCAGCTCTGGGTGTTCTTTGGAAGGAATGATGCTAAAGCTGAAACTCTAGTACTTTGGCCACCTCATGCGAAGAGTTGACTCACTGGAAGAGACTCTGATGCTGGGAGGGATTGGGGGCAGGAGGAGAAGGGGACGACAGAGGATGAGATGGCTGGATGGCATCACTGACTCGATGGACGTGAGTCTGAGTGAACTCCGGGAGTTGGTGATGGACAGGGAGGCCTGGCGTGCTGCAGTTCATGGGGTTGCAAAGAGTCGGACATGACTGAACTGAACTGAACTAGGTATTAAAATGGAAAGTAAAGACAGAAGTGATTAAATCAGGCCAAAATCACTTGGGTAAAAATCAAATTCTTAAAGAGTGGAAGTTATTTATTTAGATTAGATTCTGACCATACAACTATTAGTATTTCAGTTTGGGTCAGCATTTTGTGCTTTGTTGTTGGAAATACAGTATTTTTTAATACAATTATAAGAAATTATACAATGTTCTTTACCTGTCCTTTTCCTAAGCTCCACCCTCATGTCTTCAAGTTTCTACACAGTGGCATGGGAACTTTTTGAATGAGTATGTTGCGATATGAATGTTAATTTCCTTTGAGTTGACTGTGTCACAACCACCATAATGACTGCCAGGCACCACCACAATAAGAGCACTGTCTTTGGTTGCTTTTGCATGCTGAGAGAGTCCCCACTTTACATACTGAGTTCCTCTCATCTCTACTCCACACCGCCTGTCCTGTGATGCATAATGACAGAGATGTGTGCCATTCTCACTGCCAGGGAATCTAATTCCAAGACATCAGGAGCTGTTTTATAAAAATCCTGTGTTTGCTGGAGTGAGGTTGCCTGAAATCAAAGAAACGGTACCTCTTGAAAGACGCTATCCCAGACTCTCTGAAGTTGTGATTGATTTAGCAAAGGTAAATCAATATATATATATATATTTTTTTTGCTCTTTCTGACAGGGAATTTATATTATGGGGATTTGATTTTCTCTTTTTCTTTTCTGGTCTACTTGATCTTTTAGGTCAACAGTTTCCTCTGACAACTTAAATTTTTGTACATTAAGAAAGGAGAAGGGGCGGCAGAGGATGAGATGGTTAGACAGCATCACTGACTCAATGGACAGGAATTTGAGCTAACATGGGGAGACAGTGGAGGACAGGGGAGCCTGGTGTGCTTCAGTCCATGGGGGCACAAAGAGTTGGATACAACTTAGCCGCTGAACAACAACAACATTAAGAAAGAGTTTAATTTGGTGGGAACAGAGATGGAGGAATGTCAGAGATAAAGGCCTGAAAATTTTGCTTGTTTTAAAAAAAACTCGTTTTATATTATCTAGCGTGTTTTAAATGTGAAAACAGTCCCATAATGATGTGCTTTTAATATTTAACATTTAAAATGCAGGCCTTGTATAAGTGGAAAAGAGAAGAAAATAGGATAAGAAAATGAAAAGACTAGTAGAGAAGTATTAAAGTCTAGGGCTTTAATTTAATTGTTAAAAAGTGGTTTTGTTCAACCACTAGATTCACTGAAGCTAATTTTTACATGATCATCACCTTTGCCTTGTATTTAATTGAGGAAGATATTAGGGACATTCTCACTGGATTAAATTGTTTCTAAAAGTGGACCTTTTGGAATTATTAGCTCAAAAAAACCTCATTAGTTAGGATTGTCCTAAAGTGTTGTTTTTTTTGGGGGGGTGGCCCATACCATGTGGCATCTGAGATTTTGGATCTTGGTTCCTTGACCAGGAATCAAACCCAAACCCATGCCCTCTGCTGTGAAAGCACAAAGTCGTAACCCATTGGACGACCAGGGAGGTCCCTGTCCTAAAGTCGATAAAATAAATATCTCTAAAAGAGCAGGGTCACTAAGATATTTTTTGCTTTTTTACTTCTTTAAATAACTCATTTAAAAAAAGCTTAGTAAGCTTATGAATAGTACAAGTTCTTAGAAAAATACATTGTTATTTTTCTACATAATGTAACAGATATTCTTTATTTAGACTAGCTTTATGATCTGTCTATAAAGAGATTTAAAAGGAATAAAGGTAAAATGATTGTCTAGCTTATGTCCCTTATGGTAGAATCATATGACTTTTTGAACATTTTATTATAGGAGATCTTAAACATAGAAAAGGAAGTAGAAAAAATAGTGGTGTCACGAACCCCCGTAAGCTGGTCATTAGCTACAATGGTTAGAAATCTTTGGAAAATATTTTATCTATCCTATCCACACACTTAGGAATTTTTTTTTTCCTCATCAGTTTTTTACTTGCACCCTGGGGATCTTATTTCCTTGACTAGGAGTTGAACCTGTGCCCCCTTAGTGGAACCACAGAGCCTTAAGCACTGGACCACTAGGGAATTCCCTCAGCAACATTTTTTTGGAGTATTTTGAAGCAAATTGCAGATCTTATGGTATTTCACTTATAAATACCTTAATTATTTGTATCATTTTCTTGTTCATGTAAAGCTACTTATTGAGTCCCTTCTATTTTTACTAGCTGTGAGTGGTTCCATTGGGACAGAACAAGATATAATAAAATCTATATGAAAATGAAAGAACAAGATAAAATGAAATCATCTATGTCAAGTATCTAGCACAATAATAAGCGCAGAGTAGTTCCCTTCCCTTCCATTCTGCAAGTACTGTAAATTTTAAAAATTCTTGAAAATTTCATAATGTAAAATGTCTAATCAGTGCTCCAAGTTTCATTAATTTTCTCATAATTCCTTTTTATAGTTTGAATTAGGATCTGCATGAAGTCTAGAGATCACAATCAGTTGATATGTCTCTTTAAGACACTTAATTTACAAACTCCTCTTCACCTCTTTGTTTTTTATTTAAACCTTGCCATTTATCTGTTAAAGAAAAGACGTTGTTTGTCCCATAGAATTTTTCACATAGTATAGTTTAATATGTTCCTCCATTTCCCGTATTTTGTATAAACTCATAGTAGAGATAGAGCTTGATCGGAATTAGGTTGACTTTTTGGTAAGAATACTTCATAAGAGGTTTGTATATTCAGAGACACTGAATGTCTGGTGATCTCTCTTTTTGTGATATTAGCAGTCATTGGTGGTCACTGTCTAGATTTGTGCTTTATTCCTTATCACTTATTATAGATGTTTAAAATTCATTGACTCTGAAGAAGAATTTTCTATGTTTACACATGTAAATGTAGGCTGTTTTTCTTTGATATGAACTATATATATTCCTTGGTTTCCCAGAAATGCTTACATATTGACCCAGACAAAAGGCCCTTCTGTGCTGAGCTCCTGCACCATGATTTCTTCCATATGGATGGATTTGCTGAGAGGTATGGTACTATGTGTTCTATGCCACATCAACCTAGAGTCAAAGTAAGGCTGCCATAGCAGTACATAACGATAACAAACAGTATTTCTTTACCCACCTATTCTAACAGGATCTCAAATATTTACCACCCTACCTCCATTCACCCTTAGCAACAACACATTCCTAGGAGTGGTCCCCTGTATTCGCTAAGTTAGGGCTCTTGGTTTTCACGAAGCAGTCCCTTCATGCCATTCTTTCTGTCCCTGTGATGACCTCTGTCACTCAGGTCACTGATTTCTGGTCTTGCTACCAGCTGTATGATGCTATCATCTTGAGTCCTGATGTATTTGCAAAAGTGTCATCTCCTGTTGCTGCTGAACTTATACCACACCCAGTCCTATGACACTGCTGACTCTGTGAATGCACATGGAGACCTTGATGTGCCAAACCTGTGGGTGCCAGAGTAGCTGGCATGGTCTCCTGTGCCACTCCAGCTGCTGGCATCAGTACAGCTGACAAAACAAAAAATAGTGAGATAAGTGGCAATGACATTGCTTTATGCTTTTGCCAATCTACTTATTATTTAACTTAGTAAAAGATAACTGGATCCTCATATTTGCTTCCACATTCAATATCTTATGATATGTTGTTTTGGTTGAAAGATACAGAGGAACTGTGGCCTCACATACATATGTAGTTGGAAAATGGAAGAGAGTTTTAATAGTTGTTTTAGGTTACCATGGGTATTTTTCTTTGATTCCATACCAAAAAACTTTGATTCTGTACCAAAACTTGACAGTGGTAGTTTCTTAAAGGTTGCTTGTATTGTGGAATCTGAAACCGTATCAATGAACTTCTTTTCCCATTACATTAAAATCCACTTGTCTGTCTTGCACTTTGAGTAGATCTTTTACTCATGGATGCTTTTGTAGAATCATTCATTAGTCATTTGGAAAATACTCTTTTGCTAACTTATGTAGAGCTTTATTTAATAATATTGACATTTCATTGGACTATGTAAAAAAGTCACATTCTCATCAGAAAAACCTTTAGTGTTAGGAATCTGCTAAGTTCACTGTAGTGGATATAAGTTGAATTAAATTCTAGTTTTTTATAAAAGTATGAATTTTATCATTAACACAAATATTATTGGATTTTTCCTTGAAGTAACAAACTCCTTTGTTCATTTTTTAAAATAAAATATCTGCTGAATACCCAAGTCTGAGTAGTAATAATTTTTCTGTCAGTTTTTCAAGTAATAATGTTCCATGAAGAAAGTGGCTAGTTTAGCTTGTAACTCAACCAGCTACACAAGTGCTTTTCTTTAGATAACCATTGCACTTTGATTTGCAGCAGAGGTACCTTTTCAGGGGTATAGATTTAATAATGTGTGTGTGTATGTATATATATATATTTACTGTTCCATCAGGGGCATTCTTAAACAAAACTGCCCCCTCCCCAACTTAAACTTGAGAACTTGTGACTAGAAGAATATAATAAAGTCTGTGTAAGGTTTGTAAAGTTTGATGCCTCTGGTTCAGTCTTGGTAAGGTACCTGCAGTTTACCCCCCATTGCTTTTTATTTCATCAAACGTCAGATGGTGAAAAAGAAGTCACCTTCATAATAAGATAAGAGCTTTGATCTTATGAACCTCCTGAAAGATTTTCAGAGATCCCCAGTCATCTGCAGAAACCTCATTTCTCATTTTGAATAACACAGTCTAGTTTAGTACTCAGTTCTTAAAGATAAGTATCTTGAACACCAATTTTCCCTAGATTTATCTGTTTCATACAGTCTTATTGACAAATGTATTTTTATGTAGGTTTCCTCAGGAATTGCAGTTAAAAGTACAGAAAGATGCCAGAAACATTTCTTTATCTAAAAGATCTCAATTCAGAAAGAAGGAAAAGGAAAAGGATGAGTCTTTGGGTGAAGAGAGAAAAACACTTGTGGTACAGGTAAATTTCCATGTTTTAATGCATATTAAATTTTAAGTTTAATATATCCTTAAATTTGAGGGGGGTATGGGATATTGAAGATCTTAAAAGTTTCCTGAGTGGTTAACATGTTCACTTTTAGCTTAGTTATAAAAATGTATTTTCTGTAGACATTACCTGTTTTAAAAAAAATTCTTAGGATATCATGTACTGAGTGCCTACTGTACACAAGTCTGTACAATAGGGCTTGTCAGGAAATCATACTCATTCAAGAACATTTAGACATGCATGTGTACACTCATATGCAAATACATGCACCATTTTTCCCCTTTGATAATAGGAGAGAAAAATAGAATTTTATATAAAGTAGAGCATTTAATGGCACCCCATTCCAGTACTCTTGCCTGGAAAATCCCATGGACAGAGGAGCCTGGAAGGCTGCAACCCATGGGGTCGCTGAGGGTCAGGCACGACTGAGCGACTTCACTTTCACTTTTCACTTTCATGCATTGGAGAAGGAAATGGCAACCCACTCCAGTGTTCTTGCCTGGAGAATCCCAGGGACGGGGGAGCCTGGTGGGCTGCCGTCTATGGGGTCGCACAGAGTCGGACACGACTGAAGTGACTTAGCAGCAGCAGAGCATTTAAAAATTGAGATTTGGGTACCCAGTTTATTTGAAATTTACTTTTCTTGGTAAATTATCCAGAATCTGTTCTCAGTAAGATAATTCAGATCTACCACCAACTCACTCACATTTTCTCAAATGAACCCAAAGAAGAAAGAGGACTCAATGTTGTGTTCCCTGACTCTAAAGACATGAGAACAAAAGTCAGCATGCTGGAGTCCTCTTTCATTGTTTTCCACTGAAGTATAATTTGATATGTGTATACCTGCTTATATGTATATATAATTTTTTTAAAGTTATTTATTTTTGATTGCACCGGTCTTCTTTGCTGCATGTGGGCTGTCTCTAGCTGCAGTGAGTGGGGGCTACCCCCTGCAGTGAGTGGGCTTCTCACTGCAGTGGCTTCTCTTATTGTGGAGCGCGGACTCTAGGGCATGAGCTCAGCAGTTGCAGTACTCGGGCTTTAGTAGTTGTGGCTTGCAGCCTTAATTACCCCTTGGCAAGTAGAATCTTCCTGAATCAGGGACTGAACCTGTGTCTCCTGCATTGGCAGGCAGATTCTTAACCACTGGACCACAAGGGAAGTTCTGTGTATACATCATTAAATCTGATATATATATATATATATATATGTCAGAGCTAGTGTGAGTTGCATTTTCATTTGAGANTATATATATATATATATGTCAGAGCTAGTGTGAGTTGCATTTTCATTTGAGATAGGTGTCTGACTGAGATCCCAGGTTTAGTTTTAATTCCATAGGTAGAATAAGAAAAAACCGGAGCACAAGAAGGTGTTCTGTCTGGAATTCTGCTTTTGTTGACAAGTACTTCATAGGAAAAGGTGATTTTTCCTTCTCCTCAGATGATTAATGTTGTTAACATTTTATAACAGGATACCAATGCTGATCCCCAAACTAGGGATTCTAAAGTATTTAAAATAAAAGGATCAAAAACAGATGGAGAAAAAGTGGAAAAAGCAAGTCGAGCTTTAAATGCCAGCTATCTCAATGACAATGGGATGAGCCCCGTCAAAATAGTGCCTTCAACAAGCCTCCGAGATTGCAGCAATGGCAGTGTGGACCAAATAAGAAATCCAGGCATGGCAATTCCCCCACTCACACACCATCTTTCTGCAACAGCTCCCACTATTACTTCTGGAATGGGAACTATCTCAGGAATTCAGAGTTACAGGTATGAATTAGGAAAATGAGAAAAAATGTTCTTACATATTTACAAGCTGCAAATATTTGTCAGTCCAACCACCTGCATTATTACTTTCAGACTTCTGGATACTATTCATTCTTTTTTTAAAAAACTTATTTATTTATTAGGCTGTGTCAGGTCTTACTTGCAAAACACAGGATCTTTCGTTGCAGTGCACAGACTCTCTAGTTGTGTCACACCAGCTTTAGAGGGCACAGCTCAGTAGTTGAGGTGCACAGGCTTAGTTGCTCTGTGGTACATGGGATCTTAGTTTCCTGACTAGGAATTGAACCCATGTCCCCTGCAATGCAAGGCAGATTCTTAACCACTAGACCACCAGTGAAGTCCCTGCTATTCCTTCTTGTCAGGTTGCTGTTTCAAAAGACTTCTTGGCCAGTGTGATGAAAATTGTTAGCGTTTGATCAAAAAATTTACTGAGTCCTAAGAAAATAGAGTTGTATTATTTAAGATGAAGAGACTCTATAGCTATTTAGTCTAATAACACAAAAAGAGGTTGTCATAATAAAAGAGATAATTGGTTTTGCATGTCTGCTGCTCCATGGTGTGGCTGTGGGCATTTAGTAGTACAGTTCAGTTCAGTTCAGTCCCTCAGTTGTGTTTGACTCTTTGCGACCCCATGGACTACAACATGCCAGGCCTCCCTGTCCATCACCAACTCCCAGAATTTACACAAACTCATGTCCATTGAGTCGGTGATGCCATCCAGTCATCTCATCCTCTGTCACCCTCTTCTCTTCTCACCTTCAATCTTTCCCAGCATCAGGGTCTTTTCAAATGAGTCAGCTCTTCGCATCAGGTGGCCAAAATATTGGAGCGTCAGCTTCAACATCAGTCCTTCCAATGAACACCCAGGACTGATCTCCTTTAGGATGGACTGATTGGATCTCCTTGCAGTCCAAGGGACTCTCAAGAGTCTTCTCCAACACCACAGTTCAAAAGCATCAACTCTTCAGCACTCAGCTTTCTTTATAGTCCATCTCTCACATCCTTACATGTCTACTGGAAAAACCATAGCCTTGACTAGATGGACCTTTGTTGGCAAAGTAATGTCTCTGCTTTTTAATATGCTTTCTAGGTTGTTCATAACTTTCCTTCCAAGGAGTAAGTGTCTTTCAGTTTCATGGCTGCAGTCACCATATGCAGGGATTTGGGAGCCCCCCCAAAATAAAGTCAGCCACTGTTTCCACTGTTTCCCCATCTATTTCCCATAAAGTGGTGGGACCAGATGCCATGATCTTCGTTTTCTGAATGTTGAGCTATAAGCCACCTTTTCACTCTCCTCTTTCACTTTCGTCAAGAGGCTCTTTAGTTCTTCACTTTCTGCCATAAGGGTGGTGTCATCTTCATGTCTGAGGTTATTGATATTTCTCCCAGCAATCTTGATTTCAGCTTTTGCTTCATCCAGCCCAGCATCTGATGATATACTCTGCATATAAGTTAAATAAGCAGGGTGACAATATACAGCCTTGACATACTCCACTCCTTTTCCAATTTGGAACAAGCCTGTTGTTCCATGTCCAGTTCTAACTGTTGCTTCCTGACCTGCATACAGATTTTTCAAGAGGCTGGTCAGGTGGTCTGGTATTCCCATCTCTTTAAGAACTTTCCACAGTTTGTTGTGATCCACACAGTCAAAGGCTTTGGCATAGTCAATAAAGCAGAAGTAGATGTTTTTCTGGAACTCTCTTGCCTTTTCGATGATCCAGCGGATGTTAGCAATTTGATCTCTGGTTCCTCTGCCTTTTCTAAATTCAGCTTGAACATCTAGAAGTTCACGGTTCACATATTGTTGAAGCTTGGCTTGGAGTATTACTTTACTAGTGTGTGAGATGAGTGAAATTGTTCAGTAGTTTGAGCATTCTTTGGCATTGCCTTTCTTAGGGATTGGAATGAAAAGGATAGGCAATAAATTCTGATTAAACTGCATGTCACTTGGTGGTAAGTTTTTGTTCAGTCGCTAAGTCGTGTCCAACTCTCTGCGACCCCAGGACTGCAGCACACCAGGCTTCCTGTCCTTTACTATCTCCTGGACTTTGCTCAAATTCATGTCCGTTCATGTCACTTGGTGATGGGTCATTTAATTTTGTGCTTGAAAAAAAAAATTACTGCTGATTCTAATGTAATTTTTTTTTTTTTTTGGTTACAGAGTGGATGAGAAAACCAAGAAGTATTGTATTCCATTTGTTAAACCAAATAAACCTTCTCCACCAGGAGCTTGTAATATTAATGTGACCACATTGGTAAGTGAACTGTTCTCAGTGGTATTTCTAGATTTTATTAATATTAAACATGGCAGTGAAGAACTGAGAGTTTTGTTGGGAGACACATCATAATGTAGAAACTTAACTATATATATATATCATCCCAGCCCATCAAAGTCAAGATTAAGTTTTATAAATCTAGAAATTTAAAATTAAGATGTTATTATTATATAGAATGGATAAGCAACAGTGTCCTACTGTATAGCACAAAGAACTANGCTTTTATAGAGTAGACAAAAAGGTAAATTATCTTATCTTACCCAGATCAGATTTCTGGTAGAAATATTCTATTTATTCACTTAACATATTTATTATCTATTAAGCAGAAAACACTGGAGAAGAATAAGTTAATCTTTTTTTTCAAGGAGCTCGTGGTCTAGTAGAGAATAAACAAATTAAAACATAGTGTCAGATTGCAGTAGTAGAATCATGTCAAGGTTCAGAGGTCTTCTGAAGGTTTAGAGGAGTATTATCAGGCCAGAAGTCTTCTTTTAAAAGTTAAGTTGAATCATCATTGCTCTTCCACTCAAAACCCTCCGTTGGCTTCTTATCTCTGAGAAAAACCCAAGTGCTTTCAGGGTCTTTTGGCCCCTGAGTGATTTACCCTCGCCATCCCTCCATCCCACTCCTGACTACTCTCATTTTGATCACTACAGTCCCTCCAGGTTGATGGTGGTTAAGAATCTGCCTGCTAATGCAGGAGACACAGGTTCAGTCCCTGGGTTGGAAGATCCCTGGGAGTAAGAAATGGTAACCCACTCCAGTATTCTTGCTTGGGAAATCCCATGGACAGAGGAGCCTGGGGGCTCATGGGTTTGCAAAAGAGTCAGCCATGACTTAACAGCTACACAAGTCCAATCACATTGATTTCCTTGCTATTCCTAGAACGTGGCTAGACATGCTCCCACATTTGGGTTTTTGCACTTGCTGTTTCCTCTCTTTTAGAGTATCCGTACCCCAGATAATCCAAAGAATTTGCTTTCTCTCCTTCTTGACTTTGATGAAATCTTACTGTGAAGTCTTCTCAAATATTTTAACTAATTTTGTCTCCTATTATTTTCTCCCCTCCCCTTGTTTAATTCCCCACCCCTGATTACCTTACCTGACATCCTCTGTATTTTCTTATTTATATAATGTCTTTCCCTGCTACCCCTTTACCTGAATGGAAACTTCCCAGGAGGAATTTGTGCTTTCTTTGTTTTCATTACTGTTCTGCCCCACACCTTGAGTAGGTGTCACATGCATTTAAACTGCTTAAGAAATGTGGTGAATGGATTCTTCTGCCAGGAACAGGGAGGTATGGATGTATATTTCCAAAGGAGTATTTTTCTAACGATTTTCCCTTCTCTACCTCTCTCATCATCCTCAGAGCTGAAAAGTATACCCTTCTTTTCCTATCTCTCATGATTGAGACATTGCATTTATTTTTCTTTTAACTATTCTTAGCCTATAATTTCTGTATCCATAGTACTTTCCTTTTTTTTTTTTTTTGCTATACTCTGTTCATTTATTTATGGATTTTTTGTGTGTTTTACATTCCTGATCTGCTTTGGAAGACTATTTTAATCAGCAAGGCTTCTCAAAGTAGCTGGCTCAACACCGTTTGCTGCAATTGATATCAGGCTTCTTTCAGGCATTACATAACCAATGCTGGCTGATAATTTTATATCTCATTTCTGTTTATCTTCCTTTGGAGCAGGGACTCAAGAAAGGAGGTAAACATTAGTGGGGAGAAGACCCATGGAGTCTTTTCTTAATGAAAATTAACAGAGGCAGAACTAAGCATACACTTTCTTCAACTTCTAGGTTGAATATCAATACCCTTCTCCCATGCTTTGTACCCTGATTCTAAATGTAGATAAGTATATTATTATAGACATCTCTTACATATTTTAACTTGTCACTTTTTGAGTATACAAATCTAGTAGTTTGTACTCATTATTTTATTTTATTGTTTTTTACGTGCAGATAGTTTTTTTTTAACTAATTATTTTATTTTATAGTTGATTTGAAACTTGAGGCTTAGCACTAATTCTCTTAAAAGAGTAAATAGAAACATCCAAAATAAAGAAACTCAAAAGTTCACTACAGGACTTCTGAAGACTTTCTGGGAGGCAGAGTAGTTCACAGAATATTTTTTTAAAATATAAACTTATTTATTTTAATTGGAGGTTAATTACTTTACAGTATTGTGTTGGTTTTGCCATACATCCACATGAATCCGTCACAGGTATACTCAAGACATCTGGAACCTCAGGGACTTAACACTGTCATTATAGTCTTTGTGTGTATATTTCACTGTTTATACATGTATGTGTATATACATGGACATACATATGATTTCATCATCTATATGTGGTTTTTTCCTTTTAGAAAATCATATAATCTCTCTGTGTATCATCTGTTTTGAAAATGTGGAAAAGATTGTAGAGTTTGTGTTTCTTAAAGGAAACAGATTGGGAAAATGTCAAACTCACAAAGGTGCAGAATTGAAGTGCTACTGCTGTTCTTTATTGTTTTTCCAGACTTTATAAAAGATTAGGAAAATAATTTGAATAACAGTTTTATACTTTATACCTTAATAAAATGTATTTCTAGGAAGATAATATCATTTGCTAATGCTGAGGAGCGAGACGAGGACAAATGTAAAAATCAAGTAACAAGATTACCATTGGGAAAGTGAAAAAAAATGTGCTAGATGATGTGATCTGTAACAAGATGAACTATTCACAATTCAGGTGTCAGTAACAACTATTTGCATAAAAGTTCAGCAAGTGTCACAAGGCCTTACCTCGGTGGCCTGAAAGACCAGGACACTGATGCCCATCTTTTAACCTTGTGATGCTTGCCAGAACCTTGGAGGGAGAAGGAGAAACTCAGCAACCAAGCACCCCACTTGTTAGCAATTTTAGTAAATTCAATTAGGAAGAGATTTGAAATAACTGGGTGAAGTTGTTTCATTTGTTATTAGTGTTCCTCAAACTTTATATTTTTCCAGCTTTTGAATTCCATAAATTTTAAGATATGAATATAGTAGTTATGAAAGGGGACAAGCTTACCTGGAAGCTAATTCATTCGTGTTAACCATTCTGATGATATTAGGTTGCTAGTGAAAAGAGCCTACTTCAGGCAAATAAGAAAAGAAGGGAATACTCAAAGACAGATGTCCGTTTGCCTGAACTAAATTATAATCATCTGCCTGAACTAAAAGCCCTGGAAGGCATCGGTATGTTTATAATGCTTTTACTATTTCAGCTCTTTTGTATACATTATTTAAAATGTATGTTAAGTAAACTAACAATATTAAAATTTTTTAGTAACTTTATATATTTAAGTATGTGAAAATGTAGACTTATGTACAATAACTAGAAACTGAAGGACAGATATAGAATAATGGAAAACTAACAAAAATGTCTCATTTTCTCACTCTGTTTGTGGTTATTTTTGTCTAGCTCGGAATTCCAGACTAATAAAGAAAGAGAACAAAAATCTTTCAGAATCTCGAATTCCATCTCTGGCCACAATTGACTTGCACACCCCCAGTATCGCATTACAGCAGGTACAGAAATACTGTCTTTAGGTTTCATGGAGCTTGGCTTTCTCTCATACTTTCTTTTGGGCTTACCGGGTGGCTCAGTGGTAAAGAATCTGCCTGCAGTGCAGAAACTGCAGGAAATGTGGGTTCGATCCCTGGGTGGGGAAGATCCCCTGGAGGAGGGCATGGCAACCCACTTAATATTCTTGCCTGAGGAATCCTGTGGACAGAGGAGCCTGGTGGGCAATAGTCCTCAGGGTTGCAAAGAGTCGGACACAAGTAAAGTGACTTAGCATGCACACATACTTCCTTTTAAAGTGTCATACGGACAGTTTGCTTTTATTGATTGGGTAGGTTTATTAGTGGTATCTAAAATTTGCATGTTAAATTTTATTTTATGATTCATTGCATTCAGTTCAGTTCAGTTCAGTCGCTCAGTCGTGTCTGACTCTTTGCGACCCCATGGATCGCAGCACGCCAGGCTTCCCTGTCCATCACCAACTCCCGGAGTTCACTCAGACTCACGTCCATCGAGTCAGTGATGCCATCCAGCCATCTCATCCTCTGTCGTCCCCTTCTCCTCCTGCCCCCAATCCCTCCCAGCATCAGAGTCTTTTCCAGTGAGTCAACTCTTTGCATGAGGTGGCCAAAGTATTGGAGTTTCAGCTTTAGCATCATTCCTTCCAGAGAAATCCCAGGGCTGATCTCCTTCAGAAAGGACTGGTTGGATCTCCTGGCAGTCCAAGGGACTCTCAAGAGTCCTCTCCAACACCACAGTTCAAAAGCATCAATTCTTCGGCGCTCAGCCTTCTTCACAGTCCAACTCTCACATCCATACATGACTACTGGAAAAACCATAGCCTTGACTAGATGGACCTTAGTCAGCAGAGTAATGTCTCTGCTTTTGAAAATGCTCTCTGGGTTGGTCATAACTTTCCTTCCAAGGAGTAAGCGTCTTTTAATTTCATGGCTGCATTCACCATCTGTAGTGATTTTGGAGCCCAGGAAAATAAAGTCTGACACTGTTTCCACTGTTTCCCCATCTATTTCCCATGAAGTAATGGGACGGGATGCCATGATCTTCGTTTTCTGAATGTTGAGCTTTAGGCCAACTTTTTCACTCTCCACTTTCACTTTCATCAAGAGGCTCTTTAGTTCCTCTTCACTTTCTGCCATAAGGGTGGTGTGATCTGCATATCTGAGGTTGTTGTTAAGCACCCTTATTACATATATATTTACATAAACATTTCTCAGCTTACAGTGATCAGTTTTTTATAGGTTAAAAAATTGTGTGTGTGTGTGTGTGTGTGTGTGTGTGTGTGTGTGTAGCCTAGCTGTGGCTTTATTATACCTATTCTTTATTGTAGGTTATGGCATTTTATTGCAATAATACCAAAATTATTAATATTACCCATCTTTCAAAGAGTTAAACTTGGGAATTGTTTTTATCTTCTTAAAATGTATTGTTTATTTGACACTTTTCCCTAGGGCAATCTGCTCCATCCATGCTAGAGATTTTCTTTTTAAATTTATTTATTTTTAATTGAAGGATAATTGCTTTACAGTATTGTGTGGGTTTCTGCCATACATCAACATGAATCAGCCATAGGTACACATATGTCCCCTCCCTCTTGAACCTCCCTGCTACCTCCCACCCCATCCCACCCTCTAGGTTCATGCTAGAGATTTTCTATTCCATATAGTCTTTTTCTATAATTTCTCAGATCTCTCCAGAATATTTATGTTTCTGCTATTTTCATATCAACAACAGTCATATCCCTAAGAAAACTGGCCAACTTTTTAATCTCTTGGGCGATCCATAACTAACTACAAACTTGAGACATGTATCACTGAATTTTTCCCTTTACTTCTTTTTTTTCCCCACTTTTCTTCCTCAAACAAGTTTCACTTCTGCTTGATGCAACTTTTATTTTGGATTTCTCCATCCCAATTGTTTAAGTATCTCCATTTCACAGACAGCCCCTGTACGTACCCTCTTCCTCTGTGTGGGTACTTTTTCCTACTGTTACTCCTGAAATAATTTGTACAACTCTGCAAACAAGGGGAATGCTATTGCTGAGGATAACAAATTACAGAGGCAGTTACCGAGTAATTCTGAGAAAAACATTTATAGACAGCTGTTGCTTTTTGGCTCATCCCTTACCAGCCATTTTGGGAGAAACATCATTAAAGCTAAACAAATTCCTATTGTGTGAAGATGAAGCATGGCCACAGATTTTATTTTTAGGAACTACAATGTTGCGGGAAATTCCTTGTATACTTCTAAACTTAAACGTAAAGCAGATTTTAAAGGCAAAATTTACCACTTGCTCTTTATGAGCACATTATTGTTTAAAGCACTTTTTGGGTCAACATAGCTCAATCTCGTTGCATGCAATGGAAGAAAAGCTTTGGCTGCCTTCCCCCTTCTTCAGTATTTTTCTTTCTCATTCTGAACTAATTTTATATCTGTAAACTGGTTCTGCATTTTTCCTCTCAGGTTATTTGTTCAGTTTCCATTTGTATTTAAAATACAATGAAAGAGAAAGTAGATATATTGAAAAAGCACAGATTAACACCAAAATAACATGAATTTATGTGTGGAAAATCTGGGTGGAAAGAGACACAACTGGAGACTGAAAGCCAAGGGCCTGCCTTCTGAGGCTGTGACCTGCCTTGCACCCTTAATTTATGGTATTCATCAGTGCACTGAACTATATAACATTTTCACGTTTATAAAAGTCTATAAGGAGATCCAGCCAGTCCATTCTGAAGGAGATCAGCCCTGGGATTTCTTTGGAGGGAATGATGCTAAAGCTGAAACTCCAGTACTTTGGCCACCTCATACGAAGAGTTGACTCACTGGAAAAACTCCGATGCTGGGAGGGATTGGGGGCAGGAGAAGAGGACGACAGAGGATGAGATGGCTGGATGGCATCACCGACTTGATGGACATGAGTTTGAGTGAACTCTGGGAGTTGGTGATGGACAGGGAGGCCTGGCGTGCTGCGATCATGGGGTTGCAAAAAGTCAGACATGACTGAGCCACTGAACTATACTGAACTGATTACATACCTTCTGGAACAATCTGTAGGATAGATTTTGTAAGTGAAGTATTGCTTAATCCATGGACTCTGTCTCCACTCCCTCACCCCACCCCACGCTTACACATCTTATATTTACAGACATAACTTCAAATATTTTCCTCTAAGCACTGTTTGCTTCATCCCACAAATTTCCATATGTTATATTTTCATTATCATTCTGGTCAAACATTTAAAAAATTTCCCTTGTAATTTCTTCTTTAACCCAATAATTATTTAGGAATGTGTTATTTAACAGATACTTGGGTATTCTTTAGATACTTTATTATTAATTCATAATTTAATTCCATGTGGTCAGAGAACATACCCTGTATGACTTCAATTTTTTTAGATGCATGGAGATGTGTTTTATGGCCCAGCACATGGTCTGTCTTGGTGAATAAACCTTGTTCTCTTAAAAAGTAACGTATATAATTAGTTGTTGGATGTAGTGTTTTATAAATGTGAAATTTGATTAAGGTTGATAGTGTTCAAACATTGTATATTCTTGATTTGTTTAGTTCCTTGAGTTCCTGAAAGATCTTGATAGATCTTTCACTATGATTGTGGCATTGTCTATTTTTCTGTTTATTTTTGCTTCATGCATTAAAAAAATCTGTTTTATTAGGTACAGACACATTTATACTTGTTCTGTCTTTCTGATACATTGTCCCTTTTATTATTTTGAAGTGTCTCACTTTTTCTCTCTTGGTGCTCTGTGCCTCAAAGTCTATTTTATTTGAGGTTAAAATAGTCACTTCAGCCTGCGTGCGTGGTAAGTCACTTCAGTCACGTCTGACTCTGTGCAACCCCGTGGACTGTGGCCCACCAGGCTCTTCTGTCCATGCGATTCTCCAGGCGAGAATGCTGGAGTGAGTTGCTATGCCCTCCTCCAGGGGATCGTCCTCACCCGGGGATCAAGCCCACGTCTCGTATCTGCTGCACTGGCAGGTGGGGTCTTTACCACTAGTGCCACCTGGGAAGCCTTCACTCCAGGGTACTTACAGTTACTTGTCTCCATAGTGTATCTTTCTATCAATACTTTCATTTACTTTCAGCTTATCTGGTTTTTATGTTTAAAGTGTTTCTTTTGCCAACAGCATTAGTATCCATTCTGTCAGTTCTGAGTCTTTTAATTGGAACTTCTGTTTTCTGTTTCTTCTAACAAGTTACTACCAATTTAAAACAATCTCCACTTGTTCAGCTTCACAATTTCCATAGGTCAGAGGTCAAGGTATGGCTGCTGGTCTCCTTAAGAGTCTCATCGGCTGAGATTAAGCTGTCAGCAGGGCTGCGTTTCTCTCTGGAGGCTCTGGGGGGGAATCCGTTTCCAGGGGGGAATCCGTTTCCAGGCTCATTCAAGCAGTTGGCAGCATCTAGTCCCATGTGGCTGTGGGGCTGATGTCCCGTTTCCTCTCTGACTGACACCTGGGGGTTATTCTCGGCTTCTAGAGGCCATTCACATGGCTCATGGCCTAATTCCACAGCCCTCAAAGCCAGCAACTGTGGTTGAAACTTTCTTACTCTTTGAGTCACTCTTACCTCATCGGCCTCACCTCTCTGACGTTCTTCCGCTTTTAAGGGCACATGTGATTCCTTGGGCCCACCGGGATAATCTCTCTGAGGGTCAGCTGAATTGCTAAATTAATTTCATGTGCAAAGTTCTTTCACAGAAGTAGCTAAGTGAGTTCAATTGACTAACCAGGGACAGATATCTCAGGGGACTATCTTTAGACTCCTTCCTACCACTGAATATTTAGGCCAATCGACATTAATGTGATTATTCAAGTGTTTGGATCTAACACTATCTTTTTATTAGTTGTTTTTTGTTCCTCTGTTTTCCCTTTCCAGTCTTATTTTGTATTTAAGTATTTTTAGTACTGGCTCTTTGGTGATAGTCTCTGCATTATTTTTTTAATGAATTCTCTAGGGATTACAGTGTATGTAACTAATTTTTTCGTAGTCTACTTAGAACAAGTATTGTATCACTTATAAAATGTAGAATCTTTCAAAACCTATTTCTCTTCTCCACACCTGAACTTTATCTTAGAGTTACCATATGTATTTTATTCACATACATAGAAAGCCTCACTACACTATGTTATCTTTTTGCTAAAATAATCATAAGTATTTTAAGCAATTTATGCAAAAAAAAGTAGTTTTCTATGTTTACCTAGCTACTGACTTTTAATGTTGTTCTTCCTTCTTTCTTAAAGATTACAGTTTTAATTTCTGATACTATTTTCCTTCTGTCTGGAAAACCTCCTGTAATGCTTTTTTACTAGGGCAGGTATAATAATGACAAACTCTCACTTTTCTTTCATTTGGGAATGACATTATTATTTTGCCTTCTTTCCTGAAATATATTTTCACTGGATATAGAGCACGAGTTGGTAGATTTTTAAAAAAGAATTTTTTTCTCTCAGCACTATCAAGATAATTATTTCTCTGTCTTCTAGTCACTACAGTTTCTGATGTAAAATTATGAGGTATTTGAATTGTTCCTCTATATGCAGTGTTTCATTTTTCTCTAGCTGCTTTCCATATCCAATCTTTGTCTTTTGTGTTCATTAGCTTGAATATCTTATGTTTGGGCATAGTTCTCTTTGAGTGTATCCTTCTGAAATTTGCTGAGCTTCTTGAATCTGCAAACTTATCTCTGTTACCAAATTTGGCAAGTTTTGGTCATTATTTCTTCAAATATTTTTTCCTGCCATAATTTATTTCTTTTCTCTTTATGAAATTCCAGTGACTTATATGGTAGACCTTTTGGGAGTTTTTTTTTTTTTAACAGGTTCCTGAGGCTTTTCACCTTCTTCAATCTTTTTTTCTGTTTTTCAGATTGAGTAATTTCTACTGATCTATCTTGCACTTCCTCACTACTCTGATAGCAGGGCTTGCCCTTTGGGCAAAGTCACAGTGGTGAAAAACAAAACTGGAAACTTACTCCCACACGAAGGGTTGTATCTCCAAGTTTTGACTCTTGTCCTTCATCCTCAGTTGTTTTTTTTTTGTATTTTTTTCCAAATGGTTTTGATTTGTTTATTTTGTTGATAGGTAGTAAACATGGGTTACAGCAGGTTTACATTGCCCTGGCACATCAGAAGTATCATTTAGCATATATATCAACAACAAGGTCAAAGAGTAAGATGAAGCCCTTACTTCATCTTTTTCTGTATAAGCAGCCTGAGCTATCCATATGAATAGTTAACCCTGATCATCTGGTGTTTGAACAAGAATTGGGATTTGGGGGAAGTAGGACTTTGGCAATTACTGAGAATCTATTATGCTCAATTATTAACTTCTAGGTATCAAAATCTCCCCTGTCAGATGATTCAGAGGCTGATTTGCCTCCCGTGGAACACCAGCACTGAGTGTCCTGTCGATTCTGAATTGGGTAGGTCTGGTTTCTCACACTTGGAGCTGTGTTAACCTTCATGGGAAATGTTTTGTGTTGATAGCTTGCTAAAGCTACAGATTTTCAGCCAAAATATTCTTCCATGTTTGGCTCTGTGGGAACTCCTGATAGACAAAGAATTGTACCACTTAAAAAAACAGGAGTAGCATTTATCTCTGGGATGAAATCCTTTTTCATAGAGTTTACATCTCTTGCTTTTAAACTAATCTGCTGTATTTTATTGGATACAGGAATGTGAACTTAGGGTGACAAGTGCTCCAGGAGGATATGGACTTATCTCTCTTATCAGTCATATGCCCTTTGGGCTTGTAAAACAACAAAGAGTAAATGATTGCCAGATAATCTTTTTCCTAAGAAAGAGGTATCAGCACTAAACCCAATGATTGCTTTCCTTTTAAATAGAACTTTTTAATGCTAAAACCTTCTCCCTCTCCAAACCAGACCTTTTGGGGGTGATACTTTTCTATGAGAGCTCACACAAGTCATTCAAAATTGAGTATCTCATTAACTCTGTGAAATGTATTGGTAATAAAACCCCACATTCTCATAACTGTGTTGTTGGAATTAATCTTTCAACCTCCACAAAGTATTTTGAATGTCTGTGACACCAAATGTGAATTTACTGTGACGTGAACAAATTTTAAATTTCAGTTTCTCATTTTTAGAGGTCCTTTCCAAGGCCCTAGTGGAAGTCATTGCAATGCATTCATTATACATACTGTGTAAACTTCAAGCTCTCTTAAAACTTGGATCTGTTTTGTCAAAATTAGTCATTATTTATATAAAAGTGGATTGCTACACATGATAGTTTTGGTGAATAATTATCCTGAAGACTGTCTTTAAAATCTTGTTTTTGATATGCATGGGTTTTTTTAGACCATGTAATACCTACCAAGACTATCAATATATACAGGGTAAGAAAACAAGAGAGGTAGAAATCAATTTCTAGAAGGAATTTATATAAACTATTGGGTGGCGTATATCCCTCTTTGCTTTTAGATGCTGCTATGGTACCTGAGACAACATTCTCGTGCAAAAGAATTCTAGAAGCAGAGATTCATGGCTTTGAGCATTGACTTCTGAACTCCCTGCATCTTCTGAGAAAGGCCTTGCAGCAGAAGAAAAGACATCATCCATGTGTTTCACAGGAAGATTGAATAACTGTTATCCCCTCACCTTTCAAGTCTGTTGATGCTATTTCAAGATATATCAAATGAAAGTATAGTGATAGGGTTCTTATTATATGAATGTGTACTTACTATTAGTAGATTGTGTATTTAAAGTGAGTAAAAAAAGAGAGAGAGAGAAGCATTTAAAAGGTTTATTATTTATGCATTGAATCGTGTGTGTTATCTGTATAAATGTGTACATTTATTTGGAAGTGAGTTCAGTCGAGGTAGATGATCAAAACTAGGATCAATTGAAGAAAATGAAAAAAAAAAGATCAAAAAGAGATCTTGTTTCCTTTACTCAAACTTAATTATAAACCATTTAAAAATCTTGCTTGTTTCTATGCTTTAAGGAGAAAAGTAACTACTCTCTATGGATAGAAGTGTATCTTTGGTTTCTGTGATTATTGTTAATGTTTCATGAGTGTTATTGTGGGAATTTGGCCTCTCTGCTGATCTTCTAAGAACCACACTAAAGCAAATTTGGCAAAGAAACCTTTATTTCTGATAACTTAGTGTGGTTCTGGCACTGGATAGTCCTCTTTTGTAAGATTCTAGTGCTAATGTTCCTCTGTGTAGGAATGTGATTGAAATGAGTGGTGAAGAAGAATTTTGTTAAGTTTACCTTGGAGCTGAGTCCTGTGCTTCTCATTTGAAAAAAAAAGAGGTAACCATACAGAGTTTGAGGGCTGAAACTGCATTATGCCAGTCAACTCAGGCTGATTACTCTTTTCTGGGCTAGTGTCAATGAAACTCCCCAGTTGGAAATGCTTCAGGGAGAGAATGTCCACCGTTAGGACTTCACTCTTGTCCCACTGATAGTTTGAAGGTGACATTAGACAGAACCTAGAGAGGTTCCTCTCTCCTTGTTTCCTCAAACACTTAGGCCTTCCCCAAAGCTTTTTATCAAGGTGCAAAATCATTTACCACCAGCCCATACATCTTTTCTAGTGCACTGGTCCAAACTTAGGTGGTAATGTTAAACCAGTTGGACTGCAGGTGTTTGGTTTCTGGGTTGTAAGCCATGCTCCGCATTTAGAGAATGGTTGTTAAGGGGACCAGAATTTGTGTGGACACTTCTTTTTTTTGCCTTAACCAATTAACAATGTGTTGTTTTTTTTTTCTCCAAAAGGCATTGGCTAGAACTTAATTCCCAAATTTAACTAGCACTTTTCTCTATTACTCTAAAGAGCTTAATATTGAAATTCTGACCTTAGACAGTTGGGGTTCAAAAGAGTAGGACATTCCAGAGGAGGCAAAATAAGAAGCTCCAATGTGGAGTCTATCCGTGGTTCAGCTAAAATTTGGTCTTGATTCTGAAGTTCTACCTTTAACCTCTGACCAGGTATTTGACTAGATTGTTATGGCTAACATGTTGAACAAAATTTGTGTATAAGTACTAATTGGCTTCACATTAAAATATTATTTTATTTTTACTTTGAAAAATATTGTCAAGAGACTCTATAGCATTGAAAGCAGATGACACTTAAAAAGCCAAGTGTTTCTCTAGTTTATTTCTATGTTATTTTAATTTATAGATCAGTGTGAAAATATCTCAGTGTCTAAGGATCTAAAATCAATAACCTTCTCATTTCTATATTTGCTTTTGGGCAATTTTTTTTTGTTTATTAAAACATATTGTGAACTTCAGAGTTAAGGAATTAAAAATGATTCACTATAAGTCCAGGCTGAGACTTGAGGATCTTATCTGGTTAGAACTTGCAGAACTACTTGAAAAAGATTTTGCAAATTGGGGCCATAGATACTGAACCAAAATAATCCCCCTTTTCAGTCTGAGGTTACTTTAACTTTTTCTCACCTACAAGGATATGATTAAGCCGATTACTAATAGAAAATATATGTATGTACTGGTGGGGGAAATGGGCTTGCTGTGTGTATGTGTTTTAAAATTAATAAATATTATGTCTTACTGAGCTCCATATATGGTTTTTGCTTGATTTTTATTTGAGACCATGAATAATGCATGCAGCACTGTATCATTTTAACAAATAAGTTTGAAATAATCCATTAACAGGGGTAGCAAGTTAATTTTCGTATACAGCCAGTGATACAAGCAGCCTGGTCCTGTCTTGTCCTTTACTTGTCTTGTAAAGATGACCTGGTAAAAAACTGTGACAAACTCAGTCTTAGAACCTGGTTCTTTTGATTGAGAATACCTTGTTTGGTTAGGATAGCTAACATCTTACAGAAATGGGGACACAGAAGACACGTCTTCTCTTGTGACTCTCTCATCATTGGTTCCTTCACTTTAGTTTTGCTACAAGGCTGATTCTATAATAAATCATGCGTTACATGAGATGGGAAAATGTGCTTGACTTGTTTTCTAAGCTCTGCTTCCGATGACCGAACCATTGGCAGGAATTAGAGACCTCAGCATCACTGCTTTTCAGGTTTTAAGGCTGGTCCTAGAAAATTGGACTAAATGGATTTTCCCCCCATTGTTTTGTGTTGTGTTTTAGCGACTTCCCTGGTGGCTCAGACGGTAAAGCGTCTGTCTACAATGCAGGAGACCCGGGTTCAATCCCTGGGTTGGGAAGATCCCCTGGAGGAGGAAACGGCAACCCACTCCAGTACTATTGCCTGGGAAATCCCATGGACAGAGGAGCCTGGTAGGCTACAGTCCACGGGGTCACAAAGAATCGGACACGACTGAGTGACTTCGCTTTCTTTATGGGCCCTTAACACTCCTCCTTAACACATGGAACAACAGGCTGGTTCCAAATAGGAAAAGGAGTACGTCAAGGCTGTATATTGTCACCCTGCTTATTTAACTTATATGCAGAGTACATCATGAGAAATGCTGGGCTGGAAGAAACATAAGCTGGAATCAAGATTGCCGGGAGAAATGTCAATAACCTCAGATATGCAGATGACACCACCCTTATGGCAGAAAGTGAAGAGGAACTAAAAAGCCTCTTGATGAAAGTGAAAGAGGAGAGTGAAAAAGTTGGTTTAAAGCTCAACATTCAGAAAACGAAGATCATGGCATCCAGTCCCATCACTTCATGGCAAATAGATGGGGAAAGTGTCAGACTTTATTTTGGGGGGCTCCAAAATCACTGCAGATGGTGACTGCAGCCATGAAATTAAAAGACACTTACTCCTTGGAAGAAAACTTATCACCAACCTAGATAGCATATTCAAAAGCAGAGACATTACTTTGCCAACTAAGGTCCGTCTAGTCAAGGCTATGGTTTTTCCAGTAGTCGTGTATGGATGTGAGAGTTGGACTGTGAAGAAGGCTGAGCGCCGAAGAATTGATGCTTTTGAACTGTGGTGTTGGAGAAGACTCTTGAGAGTCCCTTGGACTGCAAGGAGATCCAACCAGTCCTTTCTGAAGGAGATCAGACCTGGGATTTCTTTGGAAGGAATGACGCTAAAGCTGAAACTCCAGTACTTTGGCCACCTCATGCGAAGGGTTGACTCATTGGAAAAGACTCTGATGCTGGGAGGGATTGGGGGCAGGAGGAGAGGGGGACAGCCAAGTATGAGATGGCTGGATGGCATCACCGACTTGATGGACGTGAGTGTGAGTGAACTCCGGGAGATGGTGATGGACAGGGAGGCCTGGCGTGCTGCAATTCATGGGGTCGCAAAGAGTCGGACACGACTGAGCGACTGAACTGAACTGAACTGAACACTCCTCCATGTGAATGAAAAAGTATGTTCTCACATTATGTTTTAAAAGGTCTTATTTTCTCTCTTTGTAGCTTCAGACATGAAGTAACTTGAAAGTGTAATTACCATGTTGTTTAGTCACCAAGTGGCCTCTGACTCTTTTGCCACCCTGTGGGCTGTAGCCTTCCAGGCTCCTCTGTCCATAGGATTTCCCAGACAAGAATACTGGAGTGGGTTGCCATTTCCTTCTCCAGGAGATCTTCTTGACCCAGGGATAGAACCCAAGTCTCCTGCATTAGCAAGCAAATTCTTTACCACTGAGCCACCAGAAAAGCTCGTAATTATGATAAAGCTTATCTGTTTCTTAACATGTCTTTCTGAGAAGTGCCTTACCACAGATCACTTGTCATCACTTGTAAGTAACTTGTGATTTAGAGCTTTGTGTTTGTAGATATTTTGGATATTATTATTGTGGATATTTGTGATGTTATTATATACTGAGAAACTGAAAACAAAACAAAAACTCACCCACAAAAATGTTTTCCTTTACTTTCAGTGAAGTTTTATTTCCCTCCATTGCATAGCCTTATTTAATCCCTTCTTGTTCTACTTTGGTGTGTAGGATCATCTCCTGTAGAAGTGAGGAAGGCTCTAGCCAAATTTTGGCAACTGTGTTATTGGTTAACAGGAATTAAATGAGGAGTCAGGAAAGTGAAACCAAAATATTTCAATTCAGCATGTTTTCTTCTCCCTACAGTAGAGTAGGATCTCCAATCAGTCGAGAGCACGGGTTTTTGTATCAGTTTATCCCCATTTAGCTATCTCCATGCTTCTAGAGCTTCGCCAGTGGCTCAGTGGTAAAGAATCCGCCTGTCAATGCAAGAGACACAGTAGACACAGGTGTGATCCCTAGGTCAGAAGAGCCCCTGGAAGAGGGAATGGCAACCCACTCCAGTATTCTTGTCTGGAGAATTCCACAGACAGAGGAACTTGGAGGGTTACAGCCCTTAGAGTTGCAAAGAGTTGGACATGACTGAAGCTGCTGAACACACACATGCCTCTAAATTTGGAAAATGACCTCCATTAACTGCTGCTTGAATTGAAAACAATCCTTCTGTCCCACAACAATGTCTCCGCTGGTTACTTCTCTCCTGAACCTGAAACTGTTTGGTGTTGTTTCAGGGGTTCTGACAAGCTCTGGTACTATAGTCTTTTATGTCTCAGCGTAAAAAAGAATTCAGTGAGAGAAAAGTAGTAGATAAGAGGTGATTTATTACAATAGGATGCTTCTGAGGCTTACAAGTGGGTGGGCAAGAAATGCTGCATACTGAGAACTTACTGGGCTACAATTTTACAGTCAAAGGAAAAGTGGGGAGGGGGAGAACAACTTCCTTGTCTCTCTTAACTAGACATTATGCTTCTATCATCAGTTCCTCCTCCAGGTTGAGCAGGGGAATTTTCTTGTCCTTACGTGGTTCATCTAGGTCCACAAATTATTGTTGTTTCTTCTGTGTGCAGAGAGCTTGTCCTAGGGATCATTGACTTACTGAGTTCACTGGCAAGTGGTGGGCCTCATGCCACCCTTGTTTTATTGTTTTGGGGCATGTCTTGTGCTTCTATTGCATGGTTTTATTGCTAAGAAAGCCCGCTTGGTTTTATGGTTAGGAAACTTGCTTTCTTCAGCTATCATTACAGGGGTTTTCCATATTTTTTCTACTTACACTCCCCTAGTGGGATTAACTAATCACTTATATTGTCCCGTTACTCTGTCCCTGTCAAACCTACATTTAGTCTCCTTCCTTTGGCCATCAGTCCATTTGCTCACATACATACCTACCTGTCTGTCTCCTCCACTATATATTTTTCCAATAGAAAAGCTGTTTATTGAATGACTTCTGGACCCTCCAGGAGAGTCAGGGCCGGGTTCTGAAACACACAGACAGGCAAGATCAATAGCCAGTGTCACTGCCACCACCATTTCTGTGTCTTTAAAGATTGGGAACCACATCTTTTTTTTATAACCTCTTTCTGTTCCAAACCATCTAGCTGTGTGATTTTTATCTGACAATAGTAATAGTAGCCCTATGAAGGTAGGAATGTTAGTCATGGTTTACAGGCAAAGTATAGGCTTCAAAAGCTTAAGAAATTTATCTTGTCCCTCAGTTAATAAGTGATAGAGCCATGGGCGTTTGTTGAGAAGACTCTTGAGAGTCCCTTGGACCGCAAGGAGATCAAACCAGTCAATCTTTAAGGAAGTCAACCCTGAATAGTCATTGGAAGGACTGATGCTGAAGCTGAAGCTTCAGTACTTTGGCCACTTGATGTGAAGAACCAACTCACTGGAAAAGACCCTGATGCTGGGAAAGACTGAGGGCAGGAGGAGAAGGGGGCGACAGAGGATGAGATGGTTGGATGGCATCACCAGCTCAGAGGACATGAGTTTGAGCAAACTCTGGGAGATAGTGGACAGGGAAGTCTGGCTTGCTGCAGTTCATGGAGTTGTAAAGAATCAGACATGACTGAGCAACTGAACAACAACATGATTACTTAGATCTGGAATCAATTAAAAATATATATATATATATTTTAGATAATATAAACTTTTGGAGCTTAGACTCCTGAAGCTACAAGTAACCTCATCCATTTACAGAGGAGGAAGCATGTTTCTCCAGCCATAAACAACACTTCACATGAATTAAATCGGATTTGGGTACTGCTCACCTTGAATCAAACATTGTAGCCAGGGGAATGATGTGCATTGCTTCTCTGTTAAATTTCTTTCAATTAATGAAAGAGCAAAAGGAAACAGGATTATACTGATTGGGAGGAAAACAAGGAATGGATGCCAGAGAAAGAGCCACAGTGCTCACCAGGGATATTTTGAAACTGCAAAAGTTATGCTTCCTCTTAGATTTTGACCGATTCTGACATATTGTCCTCCAGAAATGCCGTGCCAATTTACATTCCCACCAACAGTGTATGAGAACGTACTTCCCCACAACTGGACCATATTAGAAAATACTACTAATAGTTTCCATGGGGCTTCCCTGGTGGTCCAGTGGTTAAGAATCTGCCTGCTGATGCAAGTGCCTAGAATGTAAAGTCAAGTGGGTCTTAGTAAGCATCACTACAAACAAAGCTAGTGGAGGTGATGGAATTCCAGTTGAACTATTTCAAATCCTAAAAGATGATGCTGTGAAAGTGCTGCACTCAATATGCCAGCAAATTTGGAAAACTCAGCAGTGGCCACAGGACTGGAAAAGCTCAGTTTTCATTCCAATCCCAAAGAAAGGCAATACCAAAGAATGCTCAGACTACCACACAATTGCACTCATCTCACATGCTAGTAAAGTAATGCTCAAAATTCTCCAACGCAGGCTTCAAAAATACGTGAACTGTGAACTTCCAGCTGGTTTTAGAAAAGGCAAAGGAACCAGAGATCAAATTGCCAACATCCGCTGGATCATGGCAAAAGCAAGAGAGTTCCAGAAAAACATTGATTTCTGCTTTATTGACTATGCCAAAGCCTTTGACTGTAGATCACAATAAACTGTGGAAAACTCTGAAAGAGATGGGAATACCAGACCACCTGACCTGCCTCTTGAGAAATCTGTATGCAGGCCAGGAAGCAACAGTTAGAACTGGACATGGAACAACAGACTGGTTCCAAATAGGAAAAGGAGTCCGTCAAGGCTGTATATTGTCACCCTGCTTATTTAACTTATATTCAATGTACATCATGGGAAATGCTGGGCTGGATGAAGCACAAGCTGGAATCAAGATTGTTGGGAGAAATGTCAGTAACCTCAGATATGCAGATGACACCATCCTTATGGCAGAAAGTGAAGAACTGAAGAGCCTTTTGATGAAAGTGAAAGAGGAGAGTGAAAAAGTTGGCCTAAAGTTCAACATTCAGAAAACTAAGATCATGGCATCTGGTCCCATCACTTCATGGGAAATAGATGGCAGATAGTGGAAACAGTGGCAGATTTTATTTTCTTGGGTTCCAAAATCAGCACAGATGGTGACTGAAGCCATGAAATTAAAAGATGCTTACTCCTTGGAAGGAAAGTTATGACCAACCTAGACAGTGTATTAAAAAGCAGAGACATTACTTTGCCAACAAAGATCCATCTAGTCAAAGCTATGGTTTTTCCAGTGGTCATGTATGGATGTGAGAGTTGGATTATAAGGAAAGCTGAGCACTGAAAAATTGATGCTTTTGAACTGTGGTGTTGGAGAAGACTTTTGAGAGTCCCTTGGACTGCAAGGAGATCCAACCAGTCCATCCTAAAGGAGATCAGTCCTGAGTGTTCACTGGAAGGACTGATGTTGAAGCTGAAACTCCAATACTTTGGCCACCTCATGCGAAGAACTGACTCATTCATAAAGCACTTGAGGCTGGGAAAGATTGAAGACAGGAGGAGAAGGGGACGATAGAGGATGAGATGGTTGGATGGCATCACCGAGTCAACGGACATGAGTTTGGGTAAGCTCTGGGAGTTGGTGATGGTCAGGGAGGCCTGGTGTGCTGCAGTCCATGGGGTCGCAGAGTTGGACATGACTGAGTGACTGAACTGGACTGAACTGGGAAGATCCCACATGCCTCGGAGCAGCCAAGCCCATGCACCACAGCTACTGAGCCTGTGCTCTAGAGCCCACATGCCCAGAGCTTGTGCTCCGCAAGAAGACAAGCCCCTGCAATGAGAAGCCCATGCTTCACAGTGAAGAGTAGCTCCTACTTGCTGCAACTAGAGAAAGCCCTCACTCCATATGAAGACACAGCACAGACAAAAATAAAAATAAATGAGTACATCTTAAAAAATTTACCATGGGGACCAAACTGGGTGAAAGTTCACTTCAGTTCAGTTCAGTCACTCAGTCGTGTCCAACCCTTCATGACCCCAAGGACCACAGCACACCAGGCCTCCCTGTCCATCACCAGCTCCCAGAGTCTATTCAAACTCATGTCCATTGAGTCGATGATGCCATCCAACCATCTGATCCTCTGTCGTCCCCTTCTCCTCCTGCCTTCAATCTTTCCCAGAATCAGGGTCTTTTGAAATGAGTCAGCTCTTCGCATCAGGTGGCCAAAGTATTGGAGTTACTATGCTTTCGTGAATGAAGGATATTAAAAGTCTTAACAAAAACTGAAGCAGATTTCAGCTCTACTATTGGAGATTTTCCTTTGTAGGTATGTTTCCCACCCCCTGAAAACAAAGCAAACATCAGATTCAGATAACATAGTTTGGTACAAAGTATATTGTAGATCAAAAATTATTTTAAACTGGGAAATGCAATGCAGCCTGGAGAATGTATTTTTTAAATTTATTTTTTTACAGAAGGATAATTGATTTACAGAATTTTGTTGTTTTCTGTCAAACCTCAGTATGAATCAGCCATTGGTATACATATATCCCTTCCCTTTTGAACCTTCCTCCCACCTCCCTCCCCATCTCACCCCTCTAGGTTGATAAACAGCCCCTGTTTGAGTTCCCTGAGCCATACAGCAAATTCCTGTTGACTATCTATTTTACATATGGTAATGTAAGTTTCCATGTTACTCTTTCCATACATCTCACCCTCTCCTCCCCTCTCCCATGTTCATAAGTCTGTTCTCTATGTCTGTTTTTCCATTGCTGCCCTGTAAATAAATTCTTCAGAACCATTTTTCTAGATTCTGTATATGTGCGTTAGAGTATGATATGTATCTTTCTCTCTCTGACTCACTTCACCCTGTATAATAGGTTCTAGGTTCATCCACCTCATCGGAACTGACTCAAATGCATTTATTTTTTATGGCTGAGTAATATTCCATTGTGTATATGTACCACAACTTCTTTATCCATTCATCTGTCAATGGGCATCTAGGTTGCTTCCATATTCTAGCTATTGTACATAGTGTTGCAATGAACAATGGGATACATGTGTCTTTTTCAACTCTGGTTTCTACAGGTTTCCTTCTGTGCCTAGAAGTGGGATTACTGAGTCATGTGGTGTTTTTTATTCCTATTTTTTAAGGAATCTCCATACCATCGTCCATAGTGGTTGTATCAATTTACATTCCCACCAACAGTGCAAGAGCATTCCCTTCTCTCCACACCCTCTCCAGCATTTGTTGTTTGTAGACTTTTTGATGATGGTGATTCCAACCAGTGTGAGGTGATATCTCATTGTGGTTTTGACTTGCATTTCTCTAATAATGAGTGATGTTGAGCATATTTTCATGTGTTTGTTAGCCATCTGTATGTCTTCTTTAGAGAAATGTCTGTTTAAGTCTTTTCCCCACTTTTTGATTGGATTGTTTGTTTTTCTGGTATTGAGTTGTATGAGCTGCTTGGATATTTTGGAAATTAATCCTTCATCAGTTGTTTCATTTGCTATTATTTTCTTCCATTCTGAGGGTTGTCTTTTCACCTTGCTTATAATTTCCTTGCTTATAGTTGCCTATAGTGCAAAAGCTTTTAAGTTTAGTCAGGTCCCACTTGTTTACTTTTGTTTTTATTTCTGTTACTCTAGGAGGTGGGTCACAGAGGATCTTGCTTTGATTTATGTCATCGTGTGTTCTGCCTATGTTTAATTATATTTGTCATCCCAGGTAAGGTGGTCAGATCTCAGATCCCCTTTCTTCTGTTGAGTCTTGGGAGAAAATAAGTTAATGAGAGAGAGGCACTTTTCCCTTTTAGGGTAGAGGAATGAAGAAGTCAGTTCTGCCTGGATGGCTGGAAGTTATTTAAGGAGAGTTATGAAAGTTCGGAGCTCGGGAGTTTCTGTAGTTGACATTACATCCACTTCACCATGGTGACCCCTACTCCTTTGGCTCCGTCCAGGGCTGCCCAGTGCTGCCAAGCATGATCCAGGAGGTGGCAGTAAAACCCCGTTCACTGTAAGCGATTTTCGTCCTAAGGGGGAAAGTGCTAAAACCTGTGATGAATTTCCCCTGAGGGCTGTTATTTGCCCTTTTGTCCATGCAATAAGTGGTCTTCTTTCCTCGTTTTTAAGGGCCCAGTGTTAAGGATTGCTTCATCTATTTGATTTGGCAAACAGGGGAGGGGGCAGCAGAGAATCAGACAGATAGCAACACTGACTAAATGGACATGAACCTGAGCAAACTCCAGGAGATAGTGGAGGACAGGGAAGCCTGGTGTGCTTCAGTCCATGGGGTCGCAAAGAGTCGGACACGACTTAGCAGCTGTGAGCACAAGGAGCTCTAGGAAGCACAGAGGGAGCCGAAGAGACCCAAGGTATGTGGACTTTGTCTCTGATTGGGTCAGGTTCTCCCCTAATGTCAGCAAGTGGCTGGTGACTCAGAGGTCAGTGAGGCAGAAGCAGTGGCTGAAGGAGAGCTATGCTGGTGGGAGCAATCCTGTTGGGGGGAGGAGCTGTGGATTTCACTGAGAAGCCTGAGTAAAAGAAAAGAATTTGGAAAATTATGAAAGTAAATCTGCCTCACGATGATGAAAGGTGAGCAGAAGGGTAAAGGCAGAGTGGCAGGAAGGCGGATCAGCCCACTTCGAAGAATGCTAATCCCAAAAGGGTGCTGAACACCTTTGGAATGAATTGGAAATAGTTTCCAAGAGTGACTTATAAGTAGCCAAATGTAAGCTGATGCTCACAACGAATGGAAATTGGAGAATTAGTCTGCACTGGCACTGGTAAGGATGTGGAGAAAAGGGAGCCCTTGTAAACTGCTGTTGGAAATGTAAATTGGTGCAGCCACTATGGAAAACAGTATGGAGGTTTCTCAAAAATCTAAAAATAGAACCACCATACGCTGGCAATTCCACTCTTGGGTATGTATCTGGGGATAAAAAGCAAATCAAAAACACATGAAAAAAAATACATGCACCTTAATGTTCATAGCAGCATTATTTACAGTTGCCAAAATATGAAAGCAACCTAAGTGTCCATCAACAGATGAGGGACAAAGAAGATGTGGTATATATGTACATGCTAAGTCGCTTCCCTCATATCTGACTCTTTGCGACCCTGTGGACTGTAGCCCACCAGGCTCCTCTGTCCATGGGATTCTCCAGGCAGGAATACTGGAGTGGATTGCTGTGCCCTCCTCTAGGGGATCTTCCCGACCCAGGGGTTGAACCTGCATCTCTTAAGTCTACCTGCATTAGCAGATGAGTTCTTTACTACTAGCACCACCTGGGAAGCCCCCAGGACATATATATTCAGCCCCTCAAAAAAGAATGAAGATTTACCATTTGTAGCAACATTGTTGAACTTGGAGGGCATTATGTGAAGTGAAGTAAGTCAAACAGAGAAAGACAAATACTGTTTTATATCACTGACATGTGGAATTTTAAAAAGACAACAAACCAGTGACTATAACAAAAAGATTCACAGATATAGAGAATAAACTAGTGGTTACCAGTGGGGAGAGGGAAGAGAGGGAAGGTTATATAGGCATAGGGGAGTAGGAGGTACAGGCTATTAGGCCTCAAATAAGCTACATGGATACATTGTACAACATGGGGAATAGAGCCAATTTTAAAAAAAATATATTTATTTATTTTTTGGCTGCTCTGGGTCTTTGTTACTGCATGCCCGCTTTCTCTAGCTGTGGTGAGAGGGGCTTTGCTTGTTGCAGAGCAAGGGCTCTAGGGTGCTCAGACTCAGTAGCTGTGGCTCATGGGCTTAGTTGCTCTGCAGCATGTGGAATCTTCCTGGAGCAGGGATCAGACTCATGTGCCTTCTTCAGCAAGCAGATTCTTTTTTGTTTTAATTTATGGCTGCATAGGGTCTCAGTTGCGGCACGCAGGATCTTCACTGCATCATGCAGGATCTTTGCTCCATGGCATGTGGGGTCTTAGTTCTCTGACCAGGGATTGACCTTGTGTCCCCTGAATTGCAGGGTGGATTCTTAACCACTGGACCACCATGAGAGTCCCAGCAAGCAGATTCTTAACCACTGAACCACCAAGGAAGTCCTAGCCAATATTTTATAATAACTATGGAGTATAACTGATCACTTCACAGGAATTAGATGGGGAAACAGTGGAAACAATGTCAGACCTTATTTTTGGGGGCTCCAAAATCACTGCAGATGGTGATTGCAGCCATGAAATTAAAAGACGCTTACTCCTTGGAAGGAAAATTATGACCAACCTAGATACCATATTCAAAAGCAGAGACATTACTTTGCCAACAAAGGTCCATCTAGTCAAGGCTATGGTTTTTCCAGTGGTCATATATGGATGTGAGAGTTGGACTGTGAAGAAAGCTGAGCACCAAAGAATTGATGCTTTTGAACTGTGGTGTTGGAGAAGGTTGTTGAAAGTCCCTTGGACTGCAAGGAGATCCAACCAGTCCATTCTAAAGGAGATCTGGAAGGACTGATGCTGAAGCTGAAACTCCAATACTTTGTCCACCTCATGCGAAGAGCTGATTCATTGGAAAAGACTCTGATGCTGGGAGGGATTTGGGGCAGGAGGAGAAGGGGACGACAGAGGATGAGATGGCTGGATGGCATCACCGACTTGATGGACATGAGTTTGGGTGAACTCCAGGAGTTGGTGATGGACAGGGAGGCCTGGCGTGCTGCAGTTCATGGGGTTGCAAAGAGTTGGACATGACTGAGCGACTGAACTGAACTGAACTGATAACCTTTAAAATTGTGAATCACTATATTATACATCTGTAACATATATAATATTATACATCAACTATACTTCAATGTTTTAAAAAGTCCCTGAGCATTGTAACCCTTGTTTTCTTTAGAGTCAGAAGCAGCTCTCTCTAGATTATGCAACTCTCCTGAAAGTTTGTAATTACTGCTATCAAAATTGGATATCTCCTGTTATAGGCTGAACTCATGCCCTTCAAATTCCTATGTTGAAGCCTTGTCCACTGTTAAAAAAGGTGATGGAAGTTAAAATGAGGCCATTATGGTGGGTCCAAATCCATTTGATTGATGTCCTTACTAAGAGAGTATGTGGATACACAAGAGAAACAGCAGAGGCCCACAGGCGCAGGGAAAAATCCATGTGAGGAGGCAGTGAGCGTGTGACCATCTGCAAACCAAGGAGAGAGTCCTTTGAGCAAACTCATCCTGCTGACGCCTTGATCCTGGACCATCAGCCTCTAGAACTCAGAGAAAATAAGTCTCTATTATTTAAGCCACCCAGCCTTTATAAAGGCAGTCCAAGCAAGCTAGTACACTTCTTCAAATAATTTTTGAAATGCCATAAGGTAACATTTACAAGAGAAGTTGGCTCTTAGTTTTTCATTTTTAATCAGGAACTTAGCAAACCCTAGTGTTTGAATGTGCCATAGCCCAATCACTCTGGGGCAGACCTATGCAGACCCAAACTTCCTTCCTGGTTTGAATGTCCCTTGCTGATACCTGCTGCCCACAAATCCCTAGAAGGCACTTCAACACTGCAGAGGTGGATAGCACCCCATCACACCCCCCAACCATGATGAAACCAGCACCTCGTATGAGAATGCTGCTGTCTTCCGACTTCCCAAAAGTAGTTGCTTCTATTTTCCAGAGAAGGAGTAAATTCTGTGCAGAGAAGTTCTGGAGAGAAGGGCCCCCTTCTTAAAACTGTGTGATACTTTGTCACATTGATCCCAAAGCAGTTCTGCTCTTTTCAGAGGCTCCTAAAGGCTTCTTTCTTTCTTTTCTTTTCTTTCTTTTTTTTTGGCCTTGGCTCTGCTTTATTGACCTCAGAGCAGCACCCTTTGGATGCAGTTAAAAAACCAAACATACACAATGAGATTGGAACTGGATTCAGGCTGATGCCACCTGACACCAGGAAAATTTCTGCAATCAAGGTAGCTTTATATCAAATGCTAGGGGAGAAAAATGAGGCAATCTGGTGCCAAGTCCATGAGTAGCCAACTGGCAGAAGAGCAGTCAGTAAAGGCATGGACAGGTCATGCCTCTTCCTCGTATGATTGCAAACTGCACTGCTGTGGGTGAGTGGCAGGATGAGTTTCTCATCAACTATTTCCTGTACAAGTGTTGTCTCTTGTCCATTCCACTTCTGCACGTAGACAAATTTGCCTCCATCCAGCATCACAATGGACTTGATATCCTGTCATCTGCTGTTGTCTCATTGAAATTCACTCCCAGCTCAAAGCTGCCTCTCTATTCTGGAAGGTGCTTTGTGTTTTTATGGTGATTGTGTCCCCAATCACTTCAATGACTGTGGTAGGCTTGGTAATATTGGCCGCCTGCTTAGTAGCAAAACCCACACCAAGAGACTTCATGAGGTCATTGAAATCTCTGCTATCCACTAACTTCCAGGTACCCACGAAGGTGTCCACTGTGCTGAGGCTGGGCTAGGCTGGGAAAGAGAAGACAGAGAACATGTGCAAGGACTCTGGGTCCCTGTTTCTTTTTTTTTTTTTAAATTTTATTTTAAAATTTATTTTTGGCTACGCTGGGTCTTTGTTGCTGCACAGACCTTCCTCTAGTTGTGGCAAGCAGGGGCTACTGTCTGGTTGTGGTGTGAGGGCGTCTCATTGCCGTGGCTCCTCTTGTTGGGGAGCATGGGCTTGATGCTCACGGACGTCAGTAGCTGCAGCGTGTGGGCTCAGTAATTGTGGCCCCTGGGCTCTGGAGCACAGAGGCTTAGTTACTCTACAGCATGTGGGATCTTCCCGGACCAGGGGTCAGAGCCCCATCATCTCCTGTGTTGGCAGGAGGATTCTTTGCCACTGCACCACCAAGGAAGACCCTAAACTTTCTTTTAAAGACATTGGCAGGGGCCCTTCCCTGGCATCCAGGCACAGGCTTGATCCCTGCTTGGGGAACCAAGATCCCACATGCCATGCTGAGTAGCCAAAAAAAAAAAGAAAGAAAAAAAGACATTTTGATCATCATCTGCTGCTCATCACCCAGCTCCAGTTCAATCCAGGTGGTGGCTGTGGAAGGACACGCCATCTTATATCTTTTATTTCTCCCTTTGAGACCCCAACCTCCAATTGCATTCTCTCTCCTTACCCAATTAAAAACTGTCTTCTCCAGATACCAGTGAACATGAGTTTCAGCTCAACCAATCTAGATGCCCCATAACTCTTATAATCAACATATGAATCACTACAATGTTGGTCATACTGTAGGCTGTAGGAATAGAATTTTATGTTTAACTTAGCTTCAAGGCATGAATAAATTCATGGTTAATTCTTTGTGAATTTTTTTTGGAGGGGTTTAGAACCAAACCTTTATTAATGCTTTCAGGAGGAAGAAAATGATGAGTAATTATGTACATGATACAACAGAATTAGTTTTTATCATACAGAGCAGCAAATAAGATCTTTTAAGCACCTACTTTTACAGTTTTAATTTCAAAAGAACACACCCAAACATCTTTCCCCATATGGGTGTGACTACCACTCTTTAAATTCTAGTAATTGTATCACGCCCAAGTCGCTAGTTAAAAATTGGACTATCATGCGGATATATTTATAAACATTAAAAAAACCCAAAAACTCAGAAGACAGAAAAATTCCAAGGGCAGAAAGTGTTGGGATATAAATTTTTTAAAATAAAATTTAAGGACAAGAGGGATATGATAAAAAGCTACTGGTATTACCAACTCAGTCATGTCCGACTCTTTGCAACCCCATGGACAGTAGCCTGCACCAGGCTCCTCCGTCCATGGGATTTTCTAGGCAAGAGTACTAGAGTGGGTTGCTATTTCCTTCTCCAGGGAATCTTCCCGACCCAGGGATCCAACCCAGGTCTCCCGCATTGATAGACAGACGCTTTACCATCTGAGCCACCAGGGAAGTCCCACATTACCAACTCAGGGCACAGTTCAGGAACAAGCATGAATTATCATACAGGGATTTCAGATCTTTCCCTGAATTTTTACTGATTGTATCTTGTAAAAGTCCACTCTTTTCTCTCCCACCCCAGGTTTTGCTCTTAATTCCCAAACTGATTTTGGCTAATAGATTCTACTCAACTATTGGATTATTTTAAAAGTATAAAGAAACCTTGGACTGAAGATACAACAAATTATCTAACCTTAGTAAGAGTCCATGGATTCTGTTTGCTACCAAACATTATAGTCATTTTACAGTGACCACAAAAGACTGTTTGCTTCTTGTTACAATGACTATGAAAAGATACAGTAAGCAGAGATTTTGTCTTATTAATACTGACCACAAACACAATAAAACCAAAAGAAGATGTGTTCACATGGCACAACTCAACATAAGATTCCTTCAAAATTACTGCATTTTCACTTTGCTCAGAGTTTTTAATCGCAAAATATCTCAGTGAACAAAAATATAGTTACATCTCTTCTTGAGTGTACACCAGAATCTTAGACACTTTTAAAGTCCACGTAGGCATAGCCCCTCCCACAAGTCAAGTGCCCCTTCTTGCGGGGGGAGGCGGGGTGGCAGGGACAGCCTAGCCTGCAGGGCACTGTCCTCCCCAAATGACTGCGACCACTTTCAATGCAGCTTTTCCCAGGATATTTTCCCCAAAATCTTCTTTTTAATCTTCCTTCTCTTTGTACCCCACTCCCCAGTCTCTGTCATCTCCCTCATCTGTTTCCTGAGACCTTAAACAGGCCAGTTCCTCCTCGACAACTAAACCCCTATTGCTAAGTCCTGTGTTGTTTTTAATAATGTCTTTTAAATTTCATTTTGAAATAATTTCAAGCTACAGAAGAGTTGCAAGAATGATATAAAGAACTGCCATATGCCTTTCCTCCAAATATATCAATTATACAAACATTTTCCCATGATTTTTTTTCACTGTCCCTCCCAGCCTCCTTCCTTGTTCCCCTTTTCTCCCTCTATCTCCCTTCCCTGCCTGCCTTCACACACACACACACACACACACACACACACACACACACACACATTTTTCCACCAAATAATTTAAGACAGTTGCATAAAACATATTCCTTCAGATTTTTATCTAAGGATCTTCTCTTACATAATTATCAAGCTCAGAAAATGTAACATCGATATACAGCTATTACCTAAAACATGGTTCACATAAAAATTTTCCAGTTGTTCCAACAATATCCTTTATGGCAATATCTCCCTTTTCTTCCCAGCTCCAGGCTATGTTACATTTAGTTGTCACGTCTCTTTAATTGTCTTTACACTTTGTCTACCCTGACATCCACATATTTTGGATATTACAGAGCAGTTGTTTTGTAAATTTGGGTTTGCTGGATGATTTGATTCAGGTTACGCCTTTTTAGTATAATTAGAACTTTAGACTTGCATAGGCTATTTCTGCCACAAAGCAAAAGATGTATTAAAGTGTGTATAAAAGATGCATTAAAAAAGTCACATGTTCCTAACAGACTGCCATTGCTGCAGAAGCAGACAATCCCACCTATATGCTAAGAGGAACACATGTAAACTAGTTCATTTTGACATATTAGTACTTGAAAATGACCCCCCTGAGTCGGTAAACCTGCTAGGTACTGCATATTTTAAAAGAAAAATGTACTAACCCAAACTCACAGGGCTCTTCCCCGATGGCTCAGTGGGTAAAGAATCTGTCTGCAATGTAGGAGACCTGGGTTTGATCCCTGAGTCAGGAAGATCCCCTGGAGAAGGGAATAGCAGCTACCCACTCCAGTATTCCTGCCTGGAGAATCCCATGGACAGAGGGGCCTGGCAGGCTATACTCCCAAGGGTCCTAAAGAGTCAGACATGATGGAGTAATGATATTTGGATTTGGAAACTCACAAAGGCCTATACTTTTAATTGTGGTTGTGGGCTGTTTTGTAGGTAGGCTATTCTATGCATGTTCAAGGGTGAAAAATGATGTAATTTTATCTGAAGCCATTTTGGAAAAGGGTCTTACTGTGAAATACCCCAGGAGTAGCCCACTTTCTATAATGGATTCAATCAAGCTGTTACACGTTTTTAAGTTAGTCTTAGTTTTCCTGAGGTTTATAGATCACTAACAAGGCTTTCAGGGATTGGATTTCAGAGCAGATTTAATGGTGATCCCTATAGTCCATGGGGTTGCAAAGAATCACACATGACTAAGCGATTGAACCACGCGGAGATACTGGATTGCAAAAGTTCAAATGTCTGGGGTGAGAAAGGCCTGTCAGAACCAGGTTGGTTTTGGGCGGTGGAGTGTGGTGAGCTCACGGAACAGCTGGGTGAGCAGTGAGAGGTAAGAGTGAGAGGTAATAAAGCAGGAGGTCCAGGGAGGGAGGTGAGGTTCAAATACAGCACTGATCTGTCTTCAGGTTTGCCCAAGGTTGGCCCTTTTCAGATTATGCCCCATCAACCAAAAAGAAAGCAAATGAGTGAGCAAGCTTATTACAAAATATAGATTAAAAAAAAAATCTTTAATGAGGATTTCAAATACAGGTTTACTTAAGCTTGTGATTTCTAAGCAAATATCTGTTCTTAGGATGAAAATTTGCTATGTAGTAAAGAAAACAGTGTTTTTCTTTTTATCTTTTAATATAGTGATGAAACAGAGCATGATGACTTTATATCTCTCTCCATTTCCCAGGCAACATTCCCAGCATCTCCATGTCTTTGTGTGCCCCCAAACCCCCACTTTTTTTCCTTCGTAGAAGCAGCAGCAGAAACTTTACACATAGTTTTTGGGAGGAACAGATGTAAGCACACTGAACACATATGAGAAACTGAGGTTCCTATGTTACAGGCAAGGTGAACACACAAAAAGGAGGCAGTATCTTACAGAATGGCTAAAGAAATATCAATAAGAAATGAACATAGCCTGTGGGATTTGTTGCTTATATTGCCTTCTCACAATAGAAGGTTCCTATAGTTGACTGAATTTGTGTCTGTGGAGTTCTAGACTTACTAGAACATCTCCGTACTTGAATTTTGAGCCTAGAATCATGTCGAAAGTTTTCGGGGAAGTATATAATTTAAACTAGTATCTATATGTATGAAGAGAAGAGAATGGGAACTCACTCCAGTGTTTTTGCCTGGAGAATCCCACAGACAGAGGAACGTGATGAGCTACAGTCCATAGGGTCACAAACAGTTGGATACAACTGAAGTGACTTAGCATGCATACGAAGATAATAGGAGAAACAGTGAGACACATATCAAACTAATTTTCACTGGTGGCTTAAACAGTTAACGTTAAAGTATATTTAGATATTGCAGTTTATTTTTTTTAATTTAGTTATTTTAATTGGACGCTAATTACTTTACAATATTGTATTGGTTCTGCCACACATAAACATGAATCCGCCATGGGTATACACGTGTTCCCCATCCAGTTTATAGTATCTTTAAATAGTACCTATTGTTAAACTCCCCATAGCTTTTTGTTTTAATCTTTATAATTTCTTTTTGTTGTTAGAAAACTGAGCGGATCTTGAAAGTTCTCTTCACAAGAAAGAAGTTTTGTAATTATGTATGGTAATAGATGTTAACTGAACTATTGTGGTAATCATTTTGTAAATATACAAATATTGAATCATTATGTTATATAACCTAGAACTAATATAATATTATGTCAACTGTATGTCAACTAAAAATGAATGAATAACCACTGTCAAACAGAATAAAACAAAACTTTCTGTCTTTTATAATTTCTTCTAAAGATCACTTTGTAAATATGCCTCGCTTTGTGAGTTTTCCAGTAAGCATAAAAGGGTGTCATTAATGTCTCCATTTGGTTTATAGCAGTCTCAATTTTTTAAAATGCTCTTCACTGTGATTTAAGAGATGGACCTGATTCTTCCGGTTTTGCAGGATGATAGGAATTATGGGAACCACTCATTTTAGAACTTTTCTTGCATAAACATGCTGTGATCATAAAAAGTAAAGGATAAGAATAATGTAGTTATTGCTTCTATTTTGTTATCATGAATAACCTATAAACCAATACATTCACTGCTGACAAGGAGAACAATTTCCAGTCAGTGGAGTTTAAGAGGCATAATTTTCCAACCCAATTGTTTTAGTTGAAAACTGAAAGCACAAATCTTTTTCTAGTCTTTTCTGAGGCCTTGGCTTCTTTTACTTCAGCACATTTGGGGCTTCTCTCTTTTCTCTGCTTTCCTCTGAGGAACTTCCTCTCCAGAGTCTTCTCCTGGGGAAATAATTGTAATAAGGAGGAAGGCGACTGTGTGGACAAAAATATGGATGGAATTGAAAATGGTGGTTCCATGTTGGAGGGCGGTAAGGCCTGTATGGAAACCGAATGTAGACTCGGGGCCATCGTGGCGGGAAAAAATGGAAGGGACACCTGGGTGTCCTGGTGATGGGCTGGGTCCTTGTCGCTGGGCTCCTTGTGGCAGGGGGAGGGGTGAGTGTAAAGATCTCGCAGTCTGTAGGGTTTGCATTATTTTGTGAGTCTCCAGGAGGAGTGACCACTTCTTGTCCTGTGGGGAGAAAAGTGCATGTCAGGAAATAGGCCTGATGACAGGAGCAGAGGGGAGAGTCTTCAGGTGTAGCAGAGGAGAAAGAATGGAAGGGAGAATTCTAGAGTCTCCCTAAAGCATGTTTGAGGGAACTGTCTAGGTTGGTAAAATGAGACATGGGCACTCCTTGTGACCCAGAAATTCCATGCTGGAGAATTTACCCACGAGAAATGAGTGAGTATGTCTACAGAAGATTAGTTCAAGAATTTTTGTTTTTTAAGCAGCTTTTTTTTGGTCATGCTGTGGGGTATGTGGGATCTTGGTTCTCTGACCAAGGATCAAACCTGTTCCCTCTGCGGTGGAAGTGCAGAGTCTTAACCACGAGACCACCAAGGAAATCCACATGGCACTCTTAGTCATATTAACCTAAACCTGGAAACCATCAGTGGGCTCCCTGGTGGCTTGGATGGTAAAGAATACGCCTGCAATGTGGGAGACTTGGGTTGGGAAGATCCCCTGGAGGAGGGCATGGCAACCCACTCTAGTATTCTGCCTGGGGAATCCCATAGACTGAGAAGCCTGGCGGGCTACAGTACAAAGGATCACAAAGAGTTGTACGTGACTGAAGCAACTAAGTACATACACACAGAAACCATCAATAGGTGAGGATAAATAAACTATGTATTCATACAATAAAATACTACTCAGTAATAAAGACCAAGAATTATGAATACAACAACATGGATGTATCCTATGATGCTATGTTGAGCCAAAGAAGTTAGACACAAGAGTATGTAGTGTAAGATTCCATTTATATGAAGTTCAAGAACAAGCAAAATTATGTTAATCTATGAAAGATGTTCAAGCTGGATTTAGAATAGGCAGAGGAACCAGAGATCAAATTGCCAACATTCGTTGGATCATCAAAAAAGCAAGAGAGTTCCAGAAAAACATCTACTGCTGCTTTATTGACTATGCCAAGCCTTTGACTGTATGGATCACAATAAACTGTGGAAAGTTCTTAACGAGATGGGAATACCAGACCACCTGACCTGCATCCTGAGAAATCTGTGTGCAGGTCAAGAGGCAACAGTTAGAACTGGACATGGAACAACAGACTGGTTCCAAATTGGGAAAGGAGTATGTCAAGGCTGTATACTGTCACCGAGGTTATTTAACTTCTATGCAGAGTACATCATGTGAAATGCCAGGACAGATGAAGCACAAGCTGGAACCAAGATTTCTGGAGAAATATCAATAACCTCAGATACGCAGATGACACCACCCTTATGGCAAAAAGTGAAGAAGAACTAAAGAGCCTCTTGGTGAAAGTGAAAGAGGCGAGTGAAAAAGCTGGCTTAGAACTCAACATTCAGAAAACTAAGATCATGGCATCTTGTCCCATCACTTCATGGCAAATAGATGGGAAAACAATGGAAACAGTGAGAGACTTTATTTTTGAGGGTTCCCAAATCATTGCAGATGGTGACTGCAGCCATGAAATTAAAAGATGCTTACTCCTTGGAAGGAAAGTTATGACCAACCTAAACAGCATATTAAAAAGCAGAGACATTACTTTGTCAGCAAAGGTCCATCTAGTCAAAGCTATGGTTTTTCCAGTAGTCATGTATGGGTGTGAGAGTTGGACTATAAAGAAAGCTGAGTACCGAAGAACTGATGCTTTTGAACTGTGCTGTTGGAGAAGACTCTTGAGAGTCCCTTGGACTGCAAAGAGATCCAACCAGTCCATCCTAAAGGAGATCAGCCCTAGGTGTTCATTGGAAGGACTGATGCTGAAGCTGAAACTCCAATACTTTGGCTACCTGATGCAAAGAGCTGACTCACTGGAAAAGACCCTAATGCCATGAAAGATTGAAGGTGGGAGGAGAAAGGGACAACAGAGGATGAGAGGGTTGGATGGCATCACCGATGTGATGCACATGAGTTTGGGTAGGCTCTGGGAGTTGGTGATGGACAGAGAGGCCTGGCATGCTGCAGTCCATGGGGTCGCAAAGAGTTGGACATGACTGAGCAACTGAACTGAACTGAATGGTTTAAAAAAAGTGAAAAACAGCTTAGGGTTACATGTAGGTGTTATTTAGTGGAGAAAGGAATCAGTGAATTCTTTCGATCTTGATCTGGGTGGTTGTTACATGAATATGGAGATACGCACACACATTTATACACATACATATAAATATACACAAAAATATATGTGTACACACATATAATTATATGCACATATGCATATATATAAAAAGTGATTCATCTGCACTTTTAAGATGTGTGCCTTTTATTGTGAATAAATTATAAATAAATAAGAAAATTTGATGGAAAAAATGTAATGTTAAGAAAAGTAACTGTCCCCCTGAAGGCTATTAATCCAAAAGACTTGCTTTACTTCCCCAGCAGTGAAATTGCTCCCCGAAGAGGACAGAGGGAGAGTCTACAGGCAGCAGAGGAATGAGCATCAAGGGCCAGATGACAAGTTTCTGAGAAGAAATTTGGATCAATATCCAGTGTCAAGGTCTTTTCTCTAGCTGTATCATTTAATCAAATTGGCTATGAAATAGCAAGATTTCCTTTAGAAAATTATCCCTTCTCTCCTTTAGAAACTTGCCAATACAAGTCTGGAAAGGGCAGCTGAGTGTGAATGATGAAAAATAATGAATTCCTCACAGGACTGTTGTTAGACATTCAACTCTTTCATTGACTGGCCAGTGACAAATCAGATTTCATCCAAGAATTTCAACCAAGTGACACAGTGGAGGATGTAAGGAGAAGGTGTAGGGGAGAGGCTGGAGAGTCAGGTGTTGGCTAGTTGAATGTTGAATAAACAGAGAAGCCAGTCTTTCCATAACTATAAAATGGGGAAGGCCTCTCAAGGAGAAAAAGAGACAAGTGTCTATGTGGTAACAGGGTGACTGTGAGAGTAACCTTGGCTCTTGACTTTCCAGGGTTTGTCTTTTTGAGGGCTGGCTGTACTTGTTTCTTGGAAATATCTTTATAATAATCACCTCTATTATTTTGTTAATCCAGCTTGAAGGGGTGAATTAAATACTGACTCTTTCTCCCGAATCCAGTCAGGCTACTGGATTAAGACATTTCAGACTGCAGAAGATGACTTAATGCCATATCACTCATTCTTTCCTCCTACACAATCAGATTAATTATGAACCTTTTTAACATAAAAACTTTCTGCTGAGAATCCAGGTGCTAGAGAGGAAGCTAGCCTTATTCTTGAGCTCCACTGGGACATTTTGCTATCAGATCAGGTTTAGCTAGGTCTTGGGCTCTGCCACTCAGTAAATTGGATTCTAGCTTTTAAAAACATCCACCCTTTGTGCTCATTTTACTTCTTAAAACTGAGGCTACTCACCAAATCCTCCTTACAATGGGGTGTTAGAGTTGTTAGTGTTTGTCTGACTCTGGGATGTCTAGCGTTTTTTAAAATTTAAAAAAAATTTTTATTTTGTTTTTTTTTTTTGACCATGCCATGCAGCATGTGAGATCTTAATTCCTCGACCAAGGATTGAACTTGTGCATTCTACTTTGGAAACTCAGAGTCTTAACCACTGGACCACCAAAGAAGTCCCTAGTTTGTCCAATATTAGTCAATGCTCTCTTCATCCAGGAATTTCTCAGGACTCAAGGTCAAGATATATGCTTGTGCCAGTAACTAGCTCACATAAAACCACATTCTCCCAGCAGACTAGACACGTGGTGACTATTTCAGGTTCCTGGTTGGCTAGCTCAAGTGTTGTAACATATGGGAACTTTAGGGACTTATTTGGGGAACTGTCACAGATTTTTTACGAGGTTCAGGCCATACATCTGAGTGAGTGGGTTGATACCATTCATGGTCTCCAAAGAGTTAATACTGCTCCTGAATTCTTCTGTCTGTCCGTGTTCTGATCCATTCTCTCTGTCTTCTAAACCTTCCATAGTCTCTTCAAAGCCCCTTCAACATTCTCATCCCTCTTCATTCATTTGAAGAATTCTCTTCGCAATTCTCCTGACCTTTCTAAGCAGATTACTTTGCTTCATATTTGAGAGAGAAAAGTTCAGTGATCTGCCACGAACTTCTTTGTTTCTACTTCTCTCACTTCAAAGAGAAGTCTACACACGCTGACTCCCTTTCCCCGACCCATTTAATCCATAGGAATCTGACTCTGTTTCCGCCATCCCACAAATAAGTATTAGTGTTGTCTTGCGCACTCTACTTTGGGAACTCAGGATCTTAACCACTGGACCACCAGAGAGATCCCTGATTTGTCCAGTATTAGTCAATGCTCTCTTCTGACAAATGTTGACAACTACTTTGACAGCAATCATCAATGGTCCTGGGCTTTTAAAAAGTTGGTTCCAGATGCCAAGAACATCATTTGAATCAAGATTGCTGGGAGAAATATCAATAACCTCAGACATGCAGATGACACCACCCTTATGGCAGAAAGTGAAGAGGAACTAAAAAGCCTCTTGATGAAAGTGAAAGTGGAGAGTGAAACAGTTGGCCTAAAGCTCAACATTCAGAAAACTAAGATCATGGCATCTGGTCCCATCACTTCATGGGAAATAGATGGGGAAACAGTGGAAACAGTGTCAGACTTTATTTTTTGGGGCTCCAAAATCACTGCAGATGGTGATTGCAGTCATGAAATTAAAAGACGCTTACTCCTTGGAAGAAAACTTATGGCCAACCTAGATAGTATATTCAAAAGCAGAGACATTACTTTGCTGACTAAAGTCCGTCTAGTCAAGGCTATGGTTTTTCCAGTGGTCATGTATGTATGTGAGAGTTGGACTGTGAAGAAGGCTGAGCACCGAAGAATTGATGCTTTTGAACTGTGGTGTTGGAGAAGACTCTTGAGAGTCGCTTGGACTGCAAGGAGATCCAACCAGTCCATTCTGGTGGAGATCAACCCTGGGATTTCTTTGGAAAGAATGATGGTAAAGCTGAAACTCCAATGCTTTGGCGACCTGATGTGAAGAGTTGACTCATTAGAAAAGACTCTGATACTGGGAGGGATTGGGGGCAGGAGGAGAAGGGGACGACAGAGGATGAGGTGGCTGGATGGCATCACTGACTTGATGGACGTCAGTCTGAGTGAACTCTGGGAGTTGGTGATGGACAGGGAGGCCTGGCGTGCTGCGATTCATGGGGTCGCAAAGAGTCGGACACGACTGAGCGACTGAACTGAACTGAACTTGCCTGGTTTATCTCTATGCAGATTTCACGTCTCATTTCCTCAAGGAGGTCTTCCCTTCCCTGAGGCTGGCTTAAGGCCTTTAGCAATATGCTTCCATAGCACCCCATGAGTCCACTTTCACCATATTTATTGGTTATGTGATGAGTATTCAGTGGTTATATTCCTCCTCCACTGATGTACCTGCGAGATCATCGTGCATACCTGGTCTCCTGATCGCTAGCACTGTGCCTACAGTGGACTCGATCAGACTGAGAGAGATCTCAGTTTCCATAACTGCAAAAGTTATCACTTTCCTACTTCTCGGGGATAATGTGATTATTAACAAGCAAATATTTCTCACTCTGTAGCATGCTGACATGACACCAAAGATACTGAATATCGAAAATGAGAGCTCTTCTGTAACCTTAATTAGACTAAAGTCAGTCAAATATTTAAATGCAGATTGGAAATATTTTGAGAGGCAGAATAGCATAGTGCTTAAAAGCACAGGATCTTTTAAGAGAACAGACTGTGTATGATTTCAGTACCTTTAGACCATGAAATTTTTGCATCCTGTTTTACACCCCTGGATATGTTCCAGTCTCTCCTGGTTTACAGACTATGGGAGCTTGAATAGAATTTGTGTTCTGCTGTTGTGTGAAAATTGTAGAAATCATAATTACATTGAATTTGTTCATAATGCTTTTCAGGTCCACTACCATCTCCTACGTTTCTGTCTATTATTCTACTAATTTTTGAGAGTTTGCTATTTTAACTCCAACTAAAAATCTTAATTTATCTACTTAAAAAATAATTGTAATATACAGTGGAACTATATGTAACTTTGTTCTGCATTTTCCAAGTCACTTGTAAATGTTATCATACTTTCATAGTTTTTAAAAACAGCATAGAATCCCTGAGCTCTATGACTTATATGAGCTCCACCATTTAATAATTGTGTGACTATTGACAGCTTCCATAACTTAATTGACAGCTTCTTCCAAGTCTGCCTTTCCTTATTTGTTAAAATGGAGAAAATAGTGCTACTTATTGGCTTGTTGTAGTGTCTAAAATAAGATATGTAAAGTGCTCAGATATGGATGTGAGAGTTGGACCGTAAAGAAAGCTGAGCACTGAAGAATTGATGCTTTTGAACTGTGGTATTGGAAGAGACCCTTGAAAGTCCCTTGGACTGCCAGGAGATCCAGCCAGTCAATCCTAAAGGAGATCAACCCTGAATATTCATTGGAAGGACTGATGCTGAAACTGAAGCTATAATACTTTGGCCACCTGATGCAAAGAGTCAACTCATTGGAAAAGACCCTGATGCTGGGAAAGATTGAAGGCGGGAGGAGAAGGAGATGACAGAGGATGAGATGGTTGAATGGCATCGCTGACTCAATGGACATGAATTTGAGTAAACCCTGGGAGTTGGGGATGGACAGGCAGGCCTGTTGTGCTGCAGTCCATGGGGTTGCAAAGAGTTGGACACCACTGAGCAACTGAACTGAACTGAACTGAGCTACTAGGTTACTGAACCTCCATAAGGTTGAGGAGGACTGTTGACTCTATTGGTCATTGAAAGTGAAAGTGAAAGTCTCTCAGTTGTGTCTGACTCTTTGCGACCCCATGGACTATACAGTTCATGGACATTTCCAGGCCAAAATACTGGAGTGGGTATTCTTTCCCTTCTCCTGGGGATCTTCCAAACCCAGGGATTGAACCCAGGTCTCCCACACTGCAGGCAGATTCTTTACCAGCTAAGTCACAAGGGGAGCCCAAGAATACTGGAAAGGGTAGCCTTTCTATTCTCCAGCAGATCTTCCCAACCCAGGAATCAAAACGGGGTCTCCCGCATTGCAGGTGAATTCTTTACCAACTGTACGATCCGGGAAGCCCCTATTGGTCATTGCTATAAACAGTCCTTTGCTTAGTGTGAGTACTTGTGCCCAGTACATAATAGATGAGTTGAATGAGTGGCCAGGCAGGCAGGTGTGGATTGTATTAATGGATGTTGAGATCATTTCTGTAGATTTTTGCAAGTCTAAATGAATCTTTCATTCTAGTCTCAGAAAAAAATAAAAAAAAATTATTTTTTTTGGTTACATGGCATGTGGGATCTTATTTCCCAGGCCAGAAATCAAATCTATGTGCCCTGCAGTGGAAATGTGGAGTCTTACCACTGAACTGCCAAGGAAGTCCTCCCAAACCCATAAAATGCGCAAAAAAAAATTAACATTCAAAATTAGAGGATAATACAATAATCAAGCCAAACTATCGCTGGAGTTTGGACATCAATTTTAAGTGGGTTTATTATAGTCTAGACATGAAATTCATAGTACGCCAACTAGTACTTTAAAAAAAAAGTAAGGATGAGATGACCTCTTTTTAGAAAATATAATTACCTGTAGTCTGTGGTTGTTTGGGCAGACAAAAGCTGTTTTGTAGTGAGCTACCCTGATTTTTAAGAGAAGTAAGCTTTATACTTGATATATAAGTATGCAGTTCTTTTATACATTCTCAGGCGCCTTCAGAGGCAAACCAAAAAGAAATATAAGCCCTGTGATTAACTTGCTCACAATAACTGCAACTTAATTCACTTCACAGACTCACAGAATGACTAGCTATTTTGGTCAAGTCCCTAATTTTACAGATAAAGACTTTGAGGCCACTTCACACAAGTTCACACAGGCCTCTTTCAAACCTAGGCTGTGAGTCTAGTCGACTCAACAGTGTACAGGTTACTGTGTCAGGAGCTGCGGCAAAGGCAGAGATGAACAAACAGGGCCTATGGGGAGATGCTACAAATACATGGATCTGTAATACTGAGCATAATGCAGTAAGTACCGTGGGCGATGTGCGAATTGCTGTAAGAATTAAAAAATGTCAGATGGAGGGAGTTTGCAAATTTAAAACTACATATCTTAAGAAAACTGTTGTGAAGGTAGTACCATAGTGACACTAAATGACATCATATGAAGCAGAATTGTAATAAACAGGTGAAAGCAGGGGAGGAGCTAGCCACAGCTGCTGCCATGGAGATGAGAGAGGATGGGGTGAGTTCGGGGACCCACACGATCCTGTCTGGCAGAGCCAGGACAGGTATAAGCAAGTGATGACCTGGAACCAGGGCTGCCTGGAGAGAGTGAAGCTGCATTTGAAGGACTTTGAGGCCAGTCTGAGGGACAGTGGGGAAGAGGGAGCCCAAAACAGAAACCACATTTTAGCAGTGCTTAAGAAAAAGTGAATAAGCCTCTAATTTCATTCTAATTTAGCTACATGTTTATAGGGTTTCCTGAAGAGTGGTTCACTTTCTAGAACCACCATCTCCAATGGCCCTGCTCCTTTCCACTCTGTTATGAGCTGTGGGGCATGGGTGCAGCGAACTGGTTGGGGGATGGCTAGGGTCCACTAGGGTCTGGCTGCACCCCTGCAAAGTTCCAGGGCCACATGAAAGGAGTGGAGGGCTCGGTATGACTCATGGGGCTCTCCTCCTTTTCTTGCCTGTCCCCAGGGTTTGCAAACCAATTCTCTGGCTCAGGCCACCTGGAAATTTTGTAGTGGGGGAAAGGAAAGAGAAAGGAGCAGTGGAGAAATTGAAGTTCACAGAATCTCAAAGCAAGAAGTCTAGGCTCACCTCCACAGCACCAGGACACAACTGACTAGACGTGATTAAAGCATTAACAAACAGAAACTGAACATCCACCACGTGCAAATTACCACGCTATTGGGAAATCAAAGAGGTGGACATTGCTGTAATTCATGGGGGATATTGTTAGCTCCACAACAATAATAACTAGTATTCATATAGTGCTTGAAGCTTGAAGAGCTTTTCTTGCAGGATAGCTCATTTGGTCCTAACAACCCCCATAATAATGGATGTCATTCATGCTGTCACTTTACACAAGAGGAAATGCATTTAAGAGCAGTTAAGTGCATCTAAAGTCATATAGCTAGGACTGAAACTCAGACCAATATCTTCCGATGATAAAAATTCAGTGTCTTTCTCTTTAACTACATAGGCTGATGGAAGCTGACGTAAATATTTCCAGTTCATGGATATGTATAATCATGGAGTCAAATTCATTCTTTTTACACAGCTTATTAATTAGTGGATCCACAGGAGAATAAAAGCAAAACCTTACCTTCTGCCACAGTTACCACCAACCAGCAGACCAATAGCCAGAAGGAGAAGCAGGGTCTGGGAGCCATGGCTTCTACCCTGAGCAGTCACTGCCTCGAACCCAACGTGGCTTTAAAGGGGGTGGGTGAGTCACCCACAGCTTGATTCAGGGAGTTGTATTTGCATAATGGACCACAGCCACCAAGGCCTGTGGTGCGAGGGTAAGAAGTCAGCAAGGAAATACCAGACAGTATTTATCAACCAGAGCCTCTTATAATGACGGCCAAACATCATCTATCCACCCTTGATTGGAGTTGGATTGTGGACAATCACACCCTCACTATACTTCTAATTCCTTCAAATCTTTTTCTCTTAGTGTCTTCTCTTTACTTGTGTGCATAGGTCTCCTCAGCAAGAGAAAGGATCTGTCCAGGAAATATTCCACACTCTTTCCTTCCGTATAGCTTACCTCACAAAGTCAAACAGGATGGGGAGGTGTTATCCAAAGGCTCAGGGACTGAAGTGGTTTGATGAGGCTGTTCACAGGTTTCAGATCAGGGATTATGTCTTTTCTGCTTTGGTTCAGGAGGCAAGAGCAACAGTTGAAAAACTGTCTTTTCTAGTAGCCGTCATGGTCGTTGTCTAAACAGACACGAAAATTTTGGGAGATTAACTTAGTGAGTCGTCCTTTCAGGACTCCCTCTGATTCATCAAATTGCCCCAAAGATGCCCAGTTTGTTTCCTGTCAGCTGCTGGAGGAATGAGAGGGGATGGTCACAAGTGATTAAAAGCATGGACCCTGGACCTAGTGATGATCATACTAAGTAAGTCAGAAACACAAATATCGTATGAAACCCATGTGGAATCTAAAATATGGCACAAATGAGCTTATCTATGAAACAGAACAGACTCACAAACACACAGAACACATCTGTGGTTGCCAAGGGGATGTGGGACATTGAGGGAGAGATGCATTGGGAGTTTGGGATTAGCAGATACAAACTTATATATAGAATGGATAAACAACAAGGTCCTACTGTGTAGCACAGGGAACTATGTTCAATATCCCATGATAAACCATAATGGAAGAGAATATGAAAATGATGTATATAGGTGTATAATTGAGTCACTTTTGCTGTATAGTAGAAATTAACACATTGTAAATAAACTACACTTAAATAAAATAAAGGTTAAAAAAAGGTATGGACTTCAGAGTCAGGAAAAACTGGCTCCAGCCCTGACTCCTTTTCTTACTAGGTGGTGACTTGAAGCCTCAGGGGTAAAATGGGGCTTGTAGTATTTCCCTCTGAGGATTGTTGTGACAAATAAAAGAGGTAATTGCCATAGAGCTCCAACCACAGTGTTTAACTGAAGGCTAATTGCTTAACAATATTGTGGTGGGTTTTGCCATACATTGACATGAATCAGCCATGGGTGTACATCCTGAACTCCTCTCCCACCTCCCTCCCCAGCCCATCCCAAATAAATTAATTAATTAGTTTAAAAATCACTTAATTACAAGGACAAGTTCAGCTGGCATAAAGAGGTTTGAGAACAAACAACACAGAACAAACACAGAACAAACAATACAGAACTGTCTAAGAGAGCATCTTCTACTGTGTCAATATAGATATTGATAATGTTTATTGAGCATCTATTATGTGTCTAATAGGCACTGTGCTAAGCATGTATCTTGCATTGTATAACTGAATGTCCATAATCCACGAGGCAAATATTATCATCTTTACCTACAAGGAAACCAAGGCCCAGAGAAGTACTCAAGCAGTGTATCCAAAGTTGCACCACTGAGGGGTGGCAGAGCTGAGATTTTTAAGTTGGTGTGAATCCAAAGCCTGTCTCCCCTCTTCCTGCCCACAATGGCTCTGCAAACGAATATTAAATAAAAGGTGTAAGCAGTGGCCGCAGGACTGGAAAAGGTCACTTTTCATTCCAATCCCAAAGAAAGGCAATGCCAAAGAATGCTCAAACTACCGCACAATTGCACTCATCTCACATGCTAGTAAAGTAACCCTCAAAATTCTGCAAGCCAGGCTTCAGCAGTACGTGAACTGTGAACTTCCAGATGTTCAAGCTGGGTTTAGAAAAGGCAGAGGAACCAGAGATCAAATTGCCAACATCCATTGGATCATGGAATAAGCAAAAGAGTTCCAGAAA
>SJYQ01093172.1:675226-702782 GCA_006410935.1 Redunca redunca
GGAACTAAAAAGCCTCTTGATGAAAGTGAAAGAGGAAAGTGAAAAAGTTGTCTTAAAGCTCAACATTCAGAAAATGAAGATCATGGCATCTGGTCCCATCACTTTATGGGGAATAGATGGGGAAACAGTGGAAACAGTGTCAGACCTTATTTTGTTTTTTGGCTCCCAAATCACTGCAGATGGTGATTTTAGCCATGAAATTAAAAGATGCTTACTCCTTGGAAGGAAAATTATGACCAACCTAGATAGCATATTCAAAAGCAGAGACATTACTTTGCCAACAAAGGCCCATGTAGTCAAGGCTATGGTTTTTCCAGTGGTCATGTATGGATGTGAGAGTTGGACTGTGAAGAAAGCTGAGCACCAAAGAATTGATGCTTTTGAACTGTGGTGCTGGAGAAGACTCTTGAGAGTCCCTTGGACTCCAAGGAGATCCAACCAGTCCATCCTAAAGGAGATCAGCCCTGGGTGTTCATTGGAAGGACTGATGCTAAAGCTGAAACTCCAATACTTTGGCCACCTCATGCGAAGAGTTGACCCATTGGAAAAGACCCTGATGCTGGGAGGGGTTGGGGGCAGGAGGAGAAGTGGACAACAGAGGATGAGATGGTTGGATGGCATCACCAACTCAATCGACATGAGTTTGAATGAACTCCGGGAGTTGATGACGGACAGGGAGGCCTGGCATGCTGCGATTCATGGGGTCACAAAGAGTCGGACATAACTGAGCTGAACTGAACTGAACTGAACAAGAATAAAAATACAAAAGTGAAAAAAAAAAAGAAAAGGAGTTGTTGTGGTTGCAGCTAAATTACAGTGACTTCAATTCTTTGTTCTCTTAGGAGCTTATACTTGCCAACTCATTCGATCGCTCAAAGACCTAATGGTTGAGCAGAACATTTTCCTGGCCATTGCAGAAAGAACAAAACAGAACACAGTCCCTGGCTTCAGAAGGCTGGCAATCTAATGAGGGAGACTGTGCAAACTGAGAACCAAAGTGAATAAGAATGCAAACACTCACTAACTAGAAGAATGGTAAATTCCACAGACTTGATGATAATCCTAGGCAAAAATTCTAGAAATAGATGGTTAAGTCAACGATGCGTCAGCAATTTGGAAAGGTAGCAGGGACAAGCTTAGTGCCTGAGATTCCACGGTTCAGTTCTGTTGACCACACATCCTGTGCCACGTCTAGGGCTGGTATAGGTGCTCGGGCGAAAGATAGAGTTCCTGCTTTCATGGAGTGTCTAGTCTGGCAGGGACATTAAATATTAATTAAGGAATGACAAGAAAGGGTTTGAGAGTTAAGATAAAAAAAGCACTGGGAGCTGCAAAGCAGAGACACCTGTAACTTTACACCAGTGGGTGTGTATTATGTATACTATTGATACTTTGTATTCTGTATTAGAATCCCATTGCCATGCGGATCTAATAAAATTAGATCCACATACTCTCTGTAACTACTGCCAGTTTTGTGTTTTATGGATTTACTGCAAACTATTTAGCCAAACATTTTGTATGATGGACATTTGTATTATTCCTTCTGCTCCTCTTTCTTTTTGTATTGGATTTCTGATGACCTTTCATTTGAAATGTTGATGAAAATAAGTAACAAAAGCAAAATGGTAATAGAAAATTTTTTTTCTGTTTGCATTTGTTGTCCTGAAGTTTATGAAGTAAAGAAATAAAACTTCAAAAGGAACAAAAATGTTTAAAGTTTCATACAATTCTTTTTTTTTTTTTTTGGCTGTACTGAGCAGCATACAGGATCTTAGTTCCCTAACCAAGGATGGAACCCGTGCCTCCTGCCTTGGAAGCATGGAGTCTTAACCACTGGACTGCCTGGGAAGTCTCTCATCGAATTTTTATTTGACAGAAAATCTTAACATATCTTTTAAAAATACTTTTATTATTTATTTATTTGGCTGAGCGGGGTCTTTTAAAAAAGTTATTTATTTTTGGCTGTGCTAGGCCTTCCTTGCTGCCTGTGGGCTTTTCTCTGGTTGTGGGGGTCTACTCTCCAGTTATGCTGTGCTGGTTTCTCACTGCAGTGGCTTCTCTTGTTGGCAACCACAGGCTCCAGGGTGCCCAGGCTCCAGAATTTGTGGCTCCCAAGCTCTAGAGCACGGTAGCTGTGGCACACGGGCTTAGTTGCTCCATCGTATGTGGGATCTTCCAGGACCAGGGATCAAACCTGTGTCTTCTTCATTAGCAGGCAGATTCTTTTTCAGAGAGCTACCAGGGAAGCCCTACACCGGATCTTAGTTGCGGCCTGTGGGATCTAGTTCCCTGACCAGCAGTCTAACCCAGGTGGCCTGCACTGGGAGTGGGGAGTTTTAGCAGCTGGACCAACCAGGAAGTCCTTGTAATATATCTTTACTGCTGGTCTTTATTTGCATGTCGTTGTTCAGACCGTTCAAGTTGAGAACTGCTGGATGTCTGTCTACGGCTTTGAGGGGCGCTCTGCAGAGCCGCCTAGCACACACTCAAGGACCCCAGCACGACTGCTTGAGGATGATCAGCAGCACTTAGCCTCACTCACCTGCGCAGTCCTGATGGGATGAAGTCCCTGTTTTGCTGCCAGGCCTTAGACCACCAAAGGCGCGACAGACGTCCAGTAAGGCTGGTTTCCTGCTGCAGAAACCGCTGAAGCTGTCTGGGGGAGGCGTTCCCCTTACCTGGCCATGTGGATAAGCCGGGAAGTTGCCATCAGGGCCGCCGTGAGTCAGGATTACGGATAACCTGGGGAGAGTGATGGGTACCGGCCTGCCCCCTGAGTCAGGCTGAGGGAGTAGCGGCTAGCGCTGCGAGGCTCATTTCCTGGAGGCCTGGGGGTGGATCAGCGTGTTGTGTCAGGAGCACTGAGGCACACACTCCTTCTGGGAATCTATGGGGTTCTGTGGTTGGCGCCAACATGGAGCAGACTGTATGACTCTCCTGCTAGGCTTGCTAAGGGTGTCTTCTGCTGGGATTTCTCCTAAAAGGGATGCAGGCACCAGACACATATCTCCAACTCCACCGCTTTGCAGATCTGGAGACTGAGATGAGACCTGGAGTAGTTTCCTAAAGTCATCCCAGTGATTTAACAACAGAAAGGCAGTAACATCCTGGTCAGGGGCGGAGTGATGCCCACCACGAGAGAGTTCTCATTTACCAATGGTCTGAAACAGTATCAAACCAGTGGGATAAATCAGGGTGCTAGTCTCTGCCTTGCCACCCATTAGCTGTGAGACCTTGGACCCGTCAGCCTGACTGACTCAGTTTCATTGGTATAGTATATCATTTGCTGTGTTCTATGTATCACTGTTCTAATTATTGTGCATACATCAAGCCATTTAATTCTCAAAATAGCCCAACGAGGAAGGTACTATTGTGAACCCCACTTAGAGATGAGAAAATTGAGGCACAGAGAGGTCAATTCATGTGACTATTAAGTGGCAGAGCCTTGATATGAACACAGGCAGTTAGGCTCTAGAATTCATGCTCTGATTGCTGTGCTAGCTGGGCTCTGACCCCCCGTTTGTCAGCTTATTGTTATAAAGGCTCTGTGAAAGTATCCTGAAAATTCAGGCATGCACTGTAGGACAAAAGTTGGTTGTTAACATAATTTTTTTTTCAAGGCTTAAATAAATAAAAAGAGGTAGAGGGAGAACTTACAGATTAGAAGAGATTTAAGACACATAAACAATTACAACATTTGGACCTTATTTGGGTCCTGCTGCAAATAAACAAATTGTTAAAGAAAATACAACTGGGGAAATGTAAACACTGACTGGATATTTGATGATATTAAGTAATTATTGTAAATATGATGGTGATAAATGATTTTAACAAAAAGATAAAAATGGATTCAGAGATAGTTGCTGACATATTTACAGGTTATATGTTGTCTGGGATTTACTTCAAAGTAATCAGAGGATGGGGAGTGGGAGTATAGATGAAGCAAGATTGTCCATGTTTAATAATGATTTAAGCTGGGAGAAGGGTGTATTTGGGTTTATGATGTCAAAGCCCCATGGACCTACTTTGCTGGGCTGGTGGGAAGAATGACAACTGATAGGGAGAGAGGGGGTTGGATGCTCTTTCGGAGATTCCCCTTCTAGGGTACCATTGATTTCAGGGTGACCCCAGTGCTTCCTACATGGCAGACTCTTAATGGATTCTTCTGGCTTGCATGAATGTATGAGCATATGGATGAATGAATGTGAATGAATCTGGCGCATGATGAGTTGGAGAACCAGTCTGTCACAAGATCACAAACAGAATCGAATTTCTAGGTCAAATAGAATAATGAAATGATTCTGTATGTTTCCCAGTTAACCAAATTGCACATTTAAAGGCATCTTTATCTATCACTATCATAAGGACCAAAATACTCCTACACCTTCCCGCCTTATCCTGGTAGACAAAGTAGGATTTACTAAAGGATTTACTATTCACACCTCACAGAGACAACACTGCTCTGAGTTCCACTGGTGTTATCTTTTGCTTGCCCTGGCTAACATCTGTCCCACCTGATTAGCCTAAGTTCCCTGGCTTCAGGATTGTCTGTATCCTACACTTGCAAATCACATTGCTTTTGTATGGCCACAGAAATTGGTTTAGGGTTGGGCATTTGACTCAAGCCAAATCAACTGGGGCCCGGTCAAAACCAATCCTGGAACTTTTGTATAAGTGACTGGAAAAGAGGTGTATAAATTTTGCCTTTGGCCTTGAAGTTGGGAGAGACATACCTACACAAAGAGAGAGTCGGCTCAATAAAACCGATTGGAGAGAGAGCAGATTCAGACATCATTTGATCCCCTGGATCCAGCTATACCTGAGGTCATATCCAGTGGTGCACTGCATTCAGTATGGTAAGACTTATTCTAAAGTATTACCAACACAGTCATTATGGTAGCAAATCACATAGAGAATAAAGATTCTAGTCTAGTGTTGCTTGTTAAATGGAAAGAAGAGCTATTAATGTTTATATTCTTGTATTTGCTTACAAACTATAGAAGTATACAGGGAGTAGAAAACTATGTCAGTTCCAGTGGTTGGGTAAGGTAAGGCGTTTGAAGAAATTAAGATGATTCTTTTTATCATTCCATGCATTCTTCCTGACAGCTGAGAGAAACCAGCTGACTAGACAGACTTCCCCGCAGGTGGAAGCTGTGGATACCTGAGTGTCTTGGCTACGAATGTGGTCAGGTGACTTCATCCTGCGTGCTCAGCCGCCCTGTTTATGCCTGGCAGTAGCATCAGACAGATCCAGGTTGCGGTGATGAGTCACTCTGGGCTTTCCCCAGCTTCAGACACAGGGCGCGTACAGATTTTATCCTTCAACCTTAAACTGCCCCAGTTTGAGCTCCTGAATGGAATGAGTGAAGTCTGGCCTTTAGGTGTTTTCAATGAGCAGTTCAGTATTTAGTGAACTGAAATCTCTGGGATGTAGATTGGGGTTGATAACAATGTATCTCTTTGTAGAACTGAGGAGAATATGTATCATGATACAAGCTGTAAGACCAAGGGGCAAGTTACCCAAGTTTAATTTCCTCCTCTATGCTGCTGCTGCTGCTGCTAAGTCACTTCAGTCATGTTGGACTCTGTGCGACCCCATAGACAGCAGCCCACCAGGCTCCCCCGTCCCTGGGATTCTCCAGGCAAGAACACTGGAGTGGGTTGCCATTTCCTTCTCCAATGCATGAAAGTGAAAAGTGAAAGGGAAGTCTCTCAGTCGTGTCCGACTCTTCGCGACCCCATGGACTGCAGCCCACCAGGCTCCTCCATCCACGGGATTTTCCAGGCAAGAGTACTGGAGTGGGGTGCCATCGCCTTCTCCGTCCTCCTCTATAAAATGAGAATAATAACAGTGCCTACCTCACAGGGTTGTTGTGAGTTTAAACGAGTTAATGCCATTTAAACACTTTCAATGGAAATTGGGGCTATGTAAATATTAACTATAATTACTCTTGAAAAATAATAACTTTCTGTTTCAGACAAACGTTTCTTCTAGAACCTACATATCTGAAACAAAACTAAGAAAAGGCAGAACGTGAGGATTTATGAAAATTGTGACTTGTGAGCATGTGCAATACCTCTCACACAGCAGTACTTTGAAGTCCTGTTTTTTAATTTTCTGAGGTATTGAGTCAGTTGGAAAGCTGAATGGGAAGGTTCTCAACAGGGAATGAAGGGGGTTTTCTTTAGGTTTCTGCTAGATGGCTAGTCATAGGCAAGCTAATTAAAACCTTGTCATCATATTTACCCAGACAATGGTTTCTATAAATTGCAGTAGTTAAGCTGGCAGGGGTTTGAGAGAGTTCTTTGAAATATTCAGGAATTACAGGAAATGGTAATACTTTAAGACTTGTATCTAACATTCATCAATGTCTCCAGGAGATGATGAGGGTAATGGTAACAAGCAGCTACTAGTTTTTTAGAAATGGTGTGGTTTTGATTTAAATTTGTAGAATGCTGTTAAAACTTGTTCTTTCCTTCCCTCTCCCTTCTCTCTCTCCTTCTCCCCACACCTTCTTTCTCTTCCCACTCCCTCTACCCTACAGGAAGCATCTTCTTCCTTCTCTATAGAACCAGCCGCTTTAAACATTTTATTTACTTGTTTAGGCTGCGTTGGGTCTTGGTTGCGGCCCTCAGGCTCTTTGCTGCAGTGTGCGGGCTTCTCTCTAGCTGCGGCATGTGGGATCTTAGTTCCCTGACCAAGGATGGAACTCATGTACCCTGCATTGGAAGGTGAATTCTTAACCATTGGACCACCAGGGAAGTCCAATAATTAACTACTTTTTAACAATTTGCCACATATCCTTCTATTCCTTTTTCTATGTATTTACACACACACACACACACTCAAAAATTGTTTTGCAGGTGGGTTTAAAATTTTTTTTTTAATAAATGGGATAATATTTTGAGTTGCCTTCTAAATTATTTCTTTTTCACTTAAATGTCTTTTCTTCACATGCCAATTCATATAGATGGATCTCTCTCTTTTGAATTGTTGCTTACTATTGCCTTGTACGGGTGCACCAATGTTTTATTTATCAATTCACTGCCTGATGGAATTTGAGTTCCTTTCCATTTTGTGCTCTTATAAACAATCCTCCCATAGGGCACATGCAGAGTGCATTTGCCATAAGGTACATTTAAAAGTAGCTTGCTGAAATTGTTTTTAGATTTAAATTGTAGAATTCATCTTCATTTTAGTTTTCTGGTCCCTATGGCACTTTGTGGGCTGGATCCTTTGGATAGCCACATTTTATTGCTGGCTAAAATCATTTTGTATCCTTTCAACAAGGATATATCCAGATAATGGTGAAGGCCACAGAAAGGTGCAACGTACATCTCAATAAGGCATTCCCTACTCTTAAGACCTACCCACAAGTGTCAGAGAGAGAGTGGCAGCCAAAACATTTTTTTAAAATGCTCAGGATTTCAGAGGTAGTTCCCTTCAGCTGTATAGGCTGGCAACACTTTGTACCATTATAAAGTCTACCTCTGTCATAAGCACTGGTACGCTTTACTTCTAATTAAATTGTTTGTTGAGTACACTTTGCTGGCAAGTCTGCAGCTGGTGCCTGTCTCCACCAGGTGCTCATCTCCAGTATTTGTGGTTAGTGTCCCGCACTAACAGAGTATGCTTCACTATCTCTGTTTAATAAAACATGTCCATTTTAAAAAGCATGAGACCTAGATTTGCCGAGGCAGATGTGATCTTACGTATTTTTTTTCAACAGCACAAGCTCTACCATAAGGATTTGGGAAATTTATTATCTGACACAAATCTGTTGGGGACTCCTTGGAGCCATGGAGCCAAGGTTAAGTTCAAAGTATTTATTTAGTAAGTGACCAGATACTATGAGACAGTGCTAACTCAAAGTAGCCAGTTCAGAGTGCGATGAGGTGCTCGTCCTAGAATGTAGATCAACACATAGCTTCAGTGGGACTTGCCTGGTGGTCCAGTGGTTAAGACTCCATTCTCCCAGTGCAAGGGGTATGGGTCAATCCCTGGTTGGGGAACAAAGATCTCTCATGCTCTGGCCAAAAAGAAAACAATTGCTTTATTCATGGAGAAAATCTCACTATGAAAATATGTTGACTAAATAGTGGGCTTGGCGATGTAGTTGACTTCTTTTTTTATGTGAACTCCTTTACTTGGACACTGGTCTCTGAACCACATGATGAGTAGCCCTGTCTCAAGGGCTTTATGAAATGGAATGAGTGAATGAGACATATCTAAGATGGATTAAGTGAGTTGATGTGGGAGGATGTGATTAAATAAAACTTTCCTGACTTTCAGTGGGACGATGTTCCTTGCTCGTCCTTGAGCTGCCACAGAGAGGGAAGGTTTGTTTAAGGCACAAACAGATCACCTGGCCGCTGCTGCATGTACTTCTTTTCTTCCCTATCAAGAGCATTTCTCCCCTCTTGTGCTGTGTCCTTCCTGTTCTTATCTCCTTTCACCATTATCCTGCCGTAGGATTTTAAAGAAAGAAAAACAATGTATGGAAAGCTCATTGTATGTTCTGTGTTTTACAACCAGTTAAATATAATTCTCATCAATTTTACTGATGAGGAAGGTATATTGTCTACTTCGTAAATGCTCATGGAGGTTCAGTAATTTGGCCCGGGTCCCATATGTTGTAAACTGGCAGGCTTGAGACTTCCCAGGTGGTTTGGTCCCCTACTCTTACATCTGAGGAGGCTGCTAACAGAGTCCCAGTCCCGTGACAGAAGTTTAAACGTCTTGACATCGACACACTTGAGTTCCATTTTGGAGCTTGGAGGCTCCATACATTTCATAGTCACCTACTTTAATCGCCACAGTCTTGCCACTTTGCTTACTTCTTTTATGTCATATACGTGTGCATCCCTGTAGGCTGCGTATGCCTTTACCTTGTCATCTTTGCATCCCTCACAATACTGTATGGGGCTTTGAAAGCAGCACACGCAATGGGTTATGATGTTAAATTGGCTAGTCTATAAATTTCTTTATGTGCCTAAAAAGTGAAAGTGAAAGTCACTCAGTCATGTCTGACTCTTTGCGACCCCATGGACTACACAGTCCATGGAATTCACCAGGCCAGAATACTGGAGTGAGTAGACGTTCTATTCTCCAGGGGATCTTCCTGACCCAGGGATCCAACCCTGGTCTCCCGTGTTGCAGGCAGATTCTTTAGCAGCTGAGCCACCAGCTGAAGTAAATATTAAATGAAGGAGACTGAGTCTCAAACACTTAAAGATGTTGTGGTATGAATTCTATTGCACATGTGCATCTACTATTAATAATAAGGCAGTGCACAGTGAGGAGAAAGGCACCAGGAAGCCCATTCTCCTGAAATGCACTCCTTGGCATTCTCAGATTATTGCTTATGGAACTTCCTACTAGTCTCTAACCTTGAAGACAGGAACTGGTGTTTTCTCTGTTGGTTATCTAGAGCCTAGCATATTTCTGGCATTCAGTTCCTGAAACTTGAAAAATATGTGTTGACTGTGCTAAGTTCTCAGCATTTCCTCTTAAACTGCTGTTACTGGTGCTTGTTATGGACCCCCATGCGGTTCTTATTACAGGTTGTATCTGGCTGCTGCTCTGGTTCCCTGGTCCCGATCCAATGTTTTCTTTTGCCAGTTTCATCTCTTCCAGCTCCTGCTTTGCATAGGATATACTTCTGTGATTGGGAGTACAGCTGGGAGGAAGGTAAGGGATGTGGGAGCATGGGCATCGTTGTCTCTCCTGAGTGTTAGAAGTGTGGTGAAATGAAGTTTGAGGAAGCAAAGTTTGGAGCTAATCAGGTGTAAGCCTCCAAGAGTCATTTCAGTGTAGCATGGAATTGTGACAACATGTATGAAACTCTCTCTACTAGGGAAGCTCATGAAAGATTCAGTGTATAAGGTTTACTGGAGGCTGGTTATATAGGCACTCTTTGCCTAAAACATTGTCAAATTCCAGACTCCCAGAAGGAAAGCAGGTGTTCTTCACGAACCACATTGTGTCTACAAACTCTTAAGGCACAGAGAGACCTTCTTATCAGTTAGGGAATGATGGAAATCCTCCTGAAATCCAAATTCCCAGATGCTAGCCAAGAGTCAATTCTACAATCAGGCCTTTCTAGGGACAGCAGTCTCAGGCCTGCTGTGTTAATCCCTTTTTTCAGACCCCTTAGCTTCTGATTCGTGGGTGGGGTTGGTAAAACCTTTACAGATCTTACAGGATGTAGGAGGAGTGACTCCCATCTTATCTCCATTTAATTCACCACTCTGGCTCCTGCAAAATTTAGACAGAGGCTGCAGGATGACAGAAGACTAAAGCAAATTCAACCAAGGAGTAGCCCTGACAACGGCCGAGTGCCAGCTATGACATCTTGCTAGAGTCGATTAACATGGCTCTGGGCGCACGGTAGGTGACCTATTGATCAGCTGGGTGCCTGCTTTACCATCCCTATTGAAAACAAACAAACAAACAGGATCAGAAAACAGATCATATTAACATGGAACTAACAAAAAGCAACATTAACAGCCCAGGTTATAACTCTCGTGCTTCTGTTATAATTGAAAGAGACCTAGACCATGTAGACATTCTACAGAAAATCACTATATTGATAGATTGTTAATCAAATGGGATGAGCAAGCTGTGACTAGTAAATCTGAAGCCTCAATAAAGTAAAGTATGCTCTAGAGGGTGAGCAACTCATGAAATTCAGCGGTCTGCCACACCAGAAAACGTCTACTTCTGTCTTATTGACTATGCCAAAGCCTTTGATTGTGTGGATTATGACAAACTGTGGAAAATTCTTAAAGAGATGGGAATACCAGACCACCTTACCTGCCTCCTGTGAAATCTGTATGCAGGTCAAGAAGCAACAGAACTGGACATGGAACAATGGACTGGTTCCAAATTGGGAAAAGAGTATGTCAAGACTGTATACTGCCACCCTGTTATGCAGAGTACATCATGTGAAATGCAGGGCTGGATGAAGTACAACCTGGAATCAACATTGCCAGGAGAAAATGTTGGGTTGGATGAAGCACAAGCTGGAATCAACATTGCCAGGAGAAATATCAACCTCAGATATGCAGGTGATACCACCCTATGGCAGAAAGTGAAGGGGAACTAAACAGCCTCTTGATGAAAGTGAAAGAGGAGAGTGAAAAAGCTGGCTTAATGGCAAATAGATGGGGAAACAGGGGAAACAGTGACGGACTTTATTTTTGAGGGGTCCCAAATCACTGCAGATGGTGACTACAGCCATGAAATTAAGATTCTTGCTCCTTGAAAGAAAAGCTACGACCAGCCTATATAGCATATTAAAAAGCAGAGAGGTCAGTACAGACAAAGCTATGGTTTTTCCAGTAGTCATGTATGGATGTGATAGTTGGACCATAAAGAAAGCTGAGTGCCAAAGAATTGATGCTTTTGAACTGTGGTGTCAGAGAAGACTCTTGAGAGTCCCTTGGACTGCAAGAAGATCCAACCAGTCAATCCTAAAGGAAATCAGTCCTGGATATTCATTGGAAGGACTGAGGCTGAAGCTGAAGCTCCAATACTTGGGCCACCTGATGCTAAGAACTGACTCATTGGAAACCCCGATGCTGGGAAAGATTGAAGGCAGGAGGAGAAGGGGATGATTGAGGATGAGATGGTTGGATGGCATCACCAACTCGATGGACACGAGTTTGAGCAAGCTCTGGGAGTTGGTGATGGACAGGGAAGCCTGGCATGCTGCAGTCCATGGCATTGCAGAGTCAGACATGATTTAGCGACTGAACTCAACCACACAAGGAAAATTTGAGGCAGGGGGGTGGAGAGTCCAGTGACCAGGGGCACGCTAGACCATCCCCTCTGAATAAAAGAAAAATTACTAGTACAACTTCTATCTCTCACTATGAATGTGAAAGTTGCTCAGTCTTGTCCAACTCTTTGCAACCCCATGGACTGTAGCCTGACAGGCTCCTCTGTCCATGGGATTCTCCAGGGAAGAATACTGGCTGTTCCCTTCTCCAGATCTTCCCAACCCAGGGATTGAATCTAGGTCTCCCGCATTGCAGGTGGATTCCTTAACAGCTGAGCCACCAGGGAAGTGAAGTGAAGTCACTCAGTCATGTCCGACTCTGCGATCCCATGGACTATAGCCTACCAGATTCTCCCGTCCATGGGATTTTTCCAGGCAAGAATACTGGAGTGGGTTGCCATTTCCTTCTCCAGGAGATCTTCCCAACCCAGGGATTGAAGCTGGGTCTCCCACATTATAGGCAGATGCTTTACCATCTGAGCCACCAGGGAAGCCCCCCACTATGAATAAGGAAGCACGATGCTTAATAAGCATCTCTAGATTCTGATGGTAGCACATTTCAAATCTAAGAATACTGCCCTTGCCTATATACTGGTGACATGAAGGTTGTCAGTTTTGTGTGAGGCTGAAAGGAGAGGGCTGAAAGGGGTCTATGGCAGATGCATACTGTGGTGGAAGCAGGCCTGCCACCTGGGTTACCTAATCTAGCAGACGCTAAAAGACAGCAGAGTTATTGGTGGAGGAAAAAAAAGGCAAAATTAAAGCAAAACTACTGTATACATACTCCTGATTTTTCTCTGCTCATTTTATTGAACTGAGTGTATAAAAACAACATAGAGCACATTACTAGAAAAAATATTTTATTTTTCAAATACATAATGGATTCTTTACCCTCAATTATTTCTTTTATCTTAAGACTAAATATATATAAATATTAATAATTTCATCTTTTCTCAAATTAATGACAATGGTATAATTGTGATTATCTTTTAGCAACCAAAGTCTATTTCCAGAGGTTTGAACTTGATATGAGAAAAACACTGTATCAAGTCCATTGTACCTGATTTGGTGCTGAGGTTGAACTGGTGTAATGGTTTGCTCCAGGATCCAGAGACTATTGTAAGCTTGAAAGCAAAGTGAAACCTTTAGGTTGACCTTGGCTGCTGAGGATCCTCTGGATGGGGGTGAAGGTGCCTGGTTCTGTTTTGCACAGGACGGCTCATCCTCAGGCTAAGCTGGAATCTCTGGGAGCAGTGTGTGTGTGTGTGTGTGTGTGTGTGTGTGTGTGTGTGTGTGTTAGTTGCTCAGTCATGTCTGACTCTTCGCCATCTCATGGATTGTAGCCCACCAGGCTCCTCTGTCCATGGGTTCTCCGGGCAAGAATACTGGAGTGGGTTGCCATTTCCTTCTCCAGAGGATCTTCCTGACCCAGGGGTTGAATCCAGGTCTCCTGCATTGAAGGCAGATTCTTTACATCTGAGCTAGGGAACTGAGGTATGTACACGTTCAGGCATTTGCCTGGACGGAAGGTGGGGAGGACTCTACTTATGTCACATTTCTTCTGGTAAGCCTTTCTCCATAAAGGCAAATGGGCAGCTCTGGATTCTTGACGATACCAATACTTTGCCCACAGCTCACTCTTTCTCATTGACACTAAGACCAATGAAAAAGAAGACAAAATCTTAGTTCACTGTGAACATGGAACACCAATAATAAAAGTGACTGTGGTAACTGATGATAGTGGCAGAAACTGGGAACTGACTCTCGGAAAGGTCTATTGGGCTTAATTTATTTTAAGCAGCCAGGAGAGATCTAGAATTTGGACATGCAGTGTTTGGATCTATCCTTTTATTTTTCTCCATTGCCCACTGACTTTAGAAACCTAAGATCATACCCAAACTTCCATTAGCGTGTCCACCATGAATGCAAAATTAAATAACTCAAATAAATAAAGGGTAGCTAAAGAACACTTTAAAGGTAGTAAAAAGATAGCACCTCAGTGATTTCTTAGCATAATGCTAATCTTTCAAATGTGGGTAAAATCCCATTTAGTGGGAAGGTTTGGAATCTTACATAAAAATACAACATGCATTATATATTTCTTGAATATAAAAAATTTAAGCGACCGTATCCTTACTGATATTAATATAACACAAATAAAATTATTATGAACGTTTTTAACACAAAATGAAGTTCATTTCTAGTTAACATATTGAAATAACTGATATTCAAAAATTCTAACTATTATAGCACAGACATATGAATGGAGCTTATGTATATACATATGCTTCAAAGTAGCATTTGCTTTGGGGCTAGTACTTTTTATTCTAATGCACAGTATTTCTGACTCATTTCAGTTGTTTTTACTAAGAAATCAGGAGATAAATTTCTGACTCTTGGATCAGTCAGAAAATAACTAAAAGTTATTCTTCTGTAAATTCAGTAAGAAGTTATTCTAAAATTGTTGCTTATCTATTTCTCTAAATGAAATCTCGGATAGCAATCTTGTCTCCTAATTAAAGGAAAATATTATAACCCTCTTTCTAATTCCTATTTTAACTAGAAGAGCCACATCATTATTTTTAATGGTTTCTTTTGTATTTTGTACCTTAAAAAAATGTTAGCAATACTACTTTCTGTAGAATACAAAACAGCATTAAAAGTATCCAGTTACTACTGGCATTCAGATTTTGAAGATATACATTTATGATGAAATAACAGCCATGAAACAAAATGTTCAGAAGAACTGTCAGTAACCATTTAAAATCAGATTTATGATCCTCTTTAAAAATTTGTTAAAGCGATGCTGGTTTACATCAAAGTGCTCCTAGTGAGAAGAAATGATGTACCGTATTGAAAAAATAAGACCTCATCAGGGGTCTTAACTTGGCTCTGAACAACCTTAAAAGCCAAAAGATCTGCACCATATGTTGTTCTCAAGGTTACTACCATGGGATGCCTTGTAAAAACATCTTTTGGTATTATTGATAATAAAAGCACCTTGAATTGGATTCTAGATGGACATGTGTTATAAACAAAGATATTCCTTTGAAGCCAAAAATCTGATGCAGCTGAAGTGTCCACTTTCGCCTAAAAGCTTAATGCAGCTGATCTAAAATCATTTCCTTAGTCCTACAGAATTTTCTTGATCTCTTAACATTTAAAAATAGTGACCTGGCACTAGTTTAGGTCTCAAAGTGTTCATCATTCGGTAGTGTCTGACTCTTTGTGATCCTGTGAATTGTAGCCCGCCAGGCTCTTCTGTCCATGGAATTTTCTGGGCAAGAATACTGGAGTGGGTTGCCATTTCCTTCTCCAGGGGATCTTCCCAACCCAGGGATTGAACCCAGGTCTCCTGCAATGAGGGTAGATTCTTCACCTCTGAGCCAGCAGGGAAGCCCGTATAGTTTAGGCCTATAAAAACATAACTCTCACAAATTACTCCAAAGCATGATAACTAGTACAAAATTTTTGCGTATCTTTAAAAAGAAGCCTTTGGATAATAACTCTAATGCATCAGGCTGCAGAGGACCCAAAGGGCACTCTAAATGATGAAATGATGGACATTATTTAATGATGGTAAATGAGAATTATTTCCTTAAAAGCCAATATCAATTTTAAGTAGAACATAACATGAGATTATTTCATGAAATATAGTCTTGTTCTATGCTCTCCTGACACCAGTCCCAACAGAAGGCTTCCAGTCTTTTTGCTGTTTCTTGACTGATGATACATTCATCCTTTAATTCCCTGATTGTCTTCCTCAATGATTTTTGGAAACGTTTTTCTCGGTCTAGAACATTCTGCAGACTTTTCTTGGTATCCTCTAGCTCGCTGATCACATGATCTAATTTATGCTTAAGTTTCTTTGGGCTGTCCATTACACTGTAGCTATGTTCCTAAAAACATAAACACCAAGTTATTAAACCAGACAGACAAGCAGTTAGATAAAAAATTGTAACTAGGCCTCAGTTATTTCTCCAAATACTATGCTTAGAGAACATTTTTAAGTTGGTGATACTAAGAGGTTCAAAGACCACAGGGAGAGGACAGGGATATTTCAGGTGCCTAGAGTCCCCATCTTTGTCACTTCTCACCTGGAGGCAGGCATCTGCTTATGAACAAACAGCATGACACTCACAATGACCGTAACAGTTTTGGTCCCTAAGTGTGGGCTGCTAAGTTTTACCTATCAAAAAAACTTACATTTTTAACCTTTTAACGGAATTACTTTATTTGATGAATATTTCACTTTATAAGGGATGACAGGAAAGCACTGAAGCAGGTCCTCAGGCTGGGTGTTATGATTTAGAGAGGACTCTGGTCTTGGATTTATAAAGAGATAATTTAAGTGCTCAGTACTTATTTTGGTTATGGTATGTTTGTTGGGTATACTTTTTTCATTTGAAAACACCACTGACATAATTTTGAAAAGCTGTTACTTAAAATTAGTGAAAACGACTTTGCTTTCAGCTTTGTGAAAATTAGTGAAAATGACTGCTTTCAGCCAAGATGAAATAAGAGACTGGATTGACAAAAGAAACCCAGGACTTCCCTGGTGGTAAAAGGCTATCTGCCTGCTAAGGCAGGAGACTGGGAAGACTTCACATGCTGTGGAGCAACTAAGCCTGTGTGTCACAACCACCAAGCCTGCACTCTAGGGCCTGCAAGCTGCAACTACTGAGTCTGAACGCTGCAACTACTGAAGCCCAGGTGCCCTAGAGCCTGTGTTCTGCAACAAGAGAGAAGCCACTTCAGTGAGGCCAGTGCACCGCCATGAAGAGTAGCCCCTGCTCACTGCAACTAGAGAAAGCCCATGTGTTGCGATGAAGATGCAGTAAGATCTCAACACACAGCCAAAAGGTATAAAAAAGTTTTGCACATAAGGACATCAGGCAAGGAAGGCAGAGACTGCAGAGAGATGGGAAACAAAGAGATGAGCCTTATGACTGCCCAGCTTACTGCCTTGAGAGAGTTCTAGGCATCAGTGCAAGGAGAGGAAACCCAGGCAGAGCTGGTTAGTCAGAGTTGAGGAGGTAGGGCAAAGTATTTGGGGAGACCAAGGTGGCTACAGTTTACAGAACAAAGTATCAATAGGAGAGAGGAGAACCTGGACATCTTCAGAAGCTCCTGTCAAGTACTGCCCTGAGTAAGATCAGAGTAGGTGTAGAGGGAACTGCTCAAGGCTGAGGAAAGAGTGGCCAGAAAAGAGCAGGAGTACCCTGAGCTCACAGATTTCACTCCCACCAGCCAGACCAGATTCATGGGGAACTGAGAAGAGTACACAGAAGAGTCTTGCCTCAGTGGTGGAGAACAAATAGCCTGAGAACTGTTCTCGTCCTGCCTAAAAAAAGCAAAACCTGAAAGGACCAAATTGTTTCCAAATAACTACACCTCATAACAATGCTCAAGGATATAGGACACAAAAATATCCAGCATCCAGTGAAGTGAAATCCACAGTAAGTGGCACACAAAATTTCCCAGGCATGCAAAACAGCAGAAAATATGAGCCGTAACAACAGAGAAACCAGTCCATAGAAATCAACCCAGAACTAGCAAATGTTAGAATCAGTAGACAAGGAAATTAATGAAATTATTAAAACTGTATCATATATGTTAGAAAGTTAAGCAGAGACATGAAAGACACAAAAAAGAATCAAATAGGACACCTGGACTTAAAAATTACTGTGTGTGAAGTGAAAAATATATTAAAGAGAACTCATGGCAGATTTGGAGAAGGCAATGGCACCCACTCCAGTACTCTTGCCTGGAAAATCCCATGGACGGAGGAGCCTGGTGGGCTGCAGTCCATGGGGTCACTGAGGGTCGGACACGACTGAGCGACTTCACTTTCACTTTTCACTTTCATGCACTGGAGAAGGAAATGGCAACCCACTCCAATGTTCTTGCCTGGAGAATCCCAGGGACAGGGGAGCCTGGTGGGCTGCCGTCTACGGGGTTGCATAGAGTTGGACACGACTGAAGGGACTTAGCAGCAGCAGCAATGGCAGATTAAAAATTTCAGAAGATTGGTGAAGGTGAAGATACAGCAATAGGAACTATCCAGAATGGACTACAGAGAGAAAAGGGAGTATTTAAAACACAAAAAAATGAACAGCATGAGTGAGAGGTGGCACAACTTCTGACAGCCCAATATACATGTAATTAGACTCCCCAAAGGAAAAGGAAGAAACGTTGAGGAAGAAAGAAATATTTGAAGAAATCATGACCGAAATTTTTCCTAGTTTGATAAAAGCTATAAACTCACAGATAAAGAACAATAAATCCCAAGCATAAGAAACATGAACAAAGCTAAACTATGGTATAATCAAATTATTTAAAACCATTAGCAAAGAAAAATTTTTAGCAAAGGAAAAAGAGAATGATAGTAGATTTTTGATTAGCAAGCATGCATATGAGAATATAGTGGAGCAACATCTTAAGAAAACTAACAACAACAAACTCCCAAAGTGTCAACCCAGAATTTGTCAATACCTTTCAAAAATGAAGACTAAATGATTGTTCAGACTTCTCCAGACTAAATAATGACTATTTAGAAGACTAAGTAATGGTTTTATAAAAGCTGAAAGAATTTATCACCAGCATAGCTGCACTATAAGGAGTATTAAAGTTAAGTCCTTCAGCCAGAATGATACCAGATGGAAATATGGATTCACACAAAGGAATGAAAAGCCCTGCAGTGGCAATTACATGGGTAGCATATACCTTTTTTTCTTATTATTTAAATCTTTTTAAAAGATAATTTACTGCTTAAACAAAAATAATATCAATGTAATATGTGGTTCATAGCATATGTATGACAGCTGTAGCAAAAGGTTGGAGAAGAGAAATAAAAGTATACTATGGTAAGATAAGTATACTATACACTAAGTGGAATAATATCACTTATCGTGTAGCCTGTGGTAAGTTAAACATGGATGTTATAGACCCAAAAGCAACTAATAGTTATGATGAATGAATCAAAAAAAGGAGATAAGATGGAATTATAAAAAAATTTAATTGAAAAGACAAAAAAAGAAGAAAATGAGAACAAAGACTAAATGGAATAGGAAATAAGTATGATGACAGATTTAAACCAAATCAAATCCTATTAGATAATTTGATATAAAGTAATATGATAATCATATTATTATAATGATGCTAAAGCTGAAACTCCAGTACTTTGGCCACCTCATGTGAAGAGTTGACTCATTGGAAAAGACTCTGATGCTGGGAGGGATTGGGGGCAGGAGGAGAAGGGGACGACAGAGGATGAGATGGCTGGATGGCATCACTGACTCGATGGACGTGAGTCTGAGTGAACTCCGGGAGTTGGTGAAGGACAGGGAGGCCTGGCATGCTGCGATTCATGGGGTCGCGAAGAGTTGGACACGACTGAGCGACTGGACTGAACTGAACTGAACTGATAGTTTAAATAATCCAAATAAAAGGCAGAAATTATATATAGAAAAGATTAGTGATTATAAATAACCAAGTTATATTAAAAAAAATCAAGAACCAAAAGTACACGCCGCCAAGAAAAAACACACCTTAAAAACAAAAAGAAACAAATAGGTTGAAACTAAAGGTTTCAACTAGCATAACACTAATAACAGATAACTATGGTGGGTATATTACTATCAGAGAAAGTAGATTTCAGAGCAAAGAATATTACCAGGGATAAAGAAGGCCATTTCTTAATAATAAGGAGTTAATTTATTAAGACATAAGAATTTTCTTATGGGTTTCCAGTGGGTTTGAATAATTTGATTATGATGTAGCCTAGTTTAGTTTTCTTCATGTTTCTTGTGCTTGGGTTTGCTGAGCTTTTTATCTGTGGGTTTATAGTTTTTATCAAACCTGGAAAAATTTTGGCCATGATTTCTTCAAATATTCCTTTCAACTTTTGTTCCTTTTCCTTTGGAGAGTCTAATCACATGTATATTGGGCTGTCTGAAGTTGTGCCACTTCTCACTGATGCTCTGTTCATGTTTTTCATTTTTAAAACATTCCCTTTTCTCTCTGTAGTCCATTCTGGATAGTTCCCATCGCTATATCTTTACCTTAACTAATCTTTTCTTCTGAAATATCTAACATGCCATTCAGTTCAGTTCAGTCACTCAGTTGTGTCTGACTCTCTGCGACCCATGGACTGCAGCATGCCAGGCCTCCCTGTCCATCACCAACTCCCAAAGTTTACTCAAACTCATGTCCATTGAGTCGGTGATGCCTTCCAACCATCTCATCCTCTGTTGTCCCCTTTTCCTCCTGCCTTCAAACAGGCCATTAATTCTCTCCAATATATTTTTCAATTCACACACTGTAAGTTTTTTCTAATTCTTAGTTTTGCTTATATGAGATGATAGATGTTCATCTAAACTTACTGTGATGATCACTTCATGATGAATGTAAACTAATCATTACTGTACACTTTAAACTTATACAGTGATGTATGTCAATTATATCTCACTAAAACTGAAAGAATAAAATAGAAAGGTACTTCCTCAGTCTGATAAAGGGCAATTATGAGAAATCCACAGTTAACATCATATGAATATCTTCAATGTGAAAGACTGATGCCTTCCTCCTAAAATCAGGAGCAAAGCATAAAGATCAGTTCTCAGTACTTCTACTCAGCATAACTTTGGAGGTTCAAGGTAGTGCAACAAAGCAAGAAAAAGAAATGAAAGGTATTTACATTGGAAAAGAAGAATTAAAACTGTTTTTAATGACAGACATCATGATTATTTTTGTAGAAAACCTGACAGCCTTTACAAAAAAGCTTTGATAATTAACATGTGAGTTTAGCAAGTTTGATAGATACAAGATTCATATCAAAGGTCAATTTATTTCCATATGCTAACAGTAATTAAAAACAATGCCATTTATAATAGCATCCAAACATACAAAATACTTAGGGATAAACCTGACAAAAGAAATGAAAGACTGTACACTGAAAATGACAAAACTCTGCTAAGAAAAATTTAAAAGTTTAAACATATGAAGTGATGGGCTGGAAGACTTAAAACAGTATTATTAAGATGTTAATTCTTCCCAAGTAGATCTGTAGATTCAACAGAATCCCAGTCAAAACTCCAGAAGGAATTTTGTAGAAATTTATGAAAGTGATTCTAAAATTCATATAAAAATGCAAAGGACCAAGACTATCCAAGACAACTTTGAAAAAGAACAAAGTTGGAAGATTTAACACTGATAAACACTGCCTGATTTTAAGCATTATTATAAAACTATAGTAATTAAGATAGTAAAACAGATATGGATTCCAGGCCTGATTCTAACATGAAAAAGCAATCAGATGAATAAATAAATGCAAGCTTCAATACTGTGTGTGTATGAGAGTCCTTCAAGAAAACCTAAAGACATAACTATTTTTAAAATTAGATATTTCCACATAGAACCTATAATACCAATAATTAAAGGGAGGAATTACTTATTGTATTTTATTGGTTGACATTACTTTGCTAACAAAGGTCCATCTAGTCAAAGCTATGGTTTTTCCAGTAGTCATGTATGGATATGAGAGTTGAACCATAAAGAAAGCTAAGCACCGAAGAATTGATGCTTTTGAACCGTGGTGTTGGAGAAGACTCTTGAGAGTCCCTTGGACTGCAAGGAATTCAAACCAGTCAACCCTAAAGGAAATCGGTACTGAATATTCACTGGAAGGACTGATGTTGAAGCTGAAGCTCCAATACTTTGGCCATCTGATGCGAAGAACTGACTCACTGGAAAAGACCCTGATGCTGGTAAAGACTGAAGGCAGGAGGAGAAGGGGAAGACAGGATGAGACAGCTGGATGGTGTCACTAACTTGATGGACATGAGTTTGAGCAAGTTCTGGGAGTTGGTGATGGACAGGTGTACTGGCGTGCTGTAGTCCATGGGGTCACAAAGAGTTGGACACAGCTGAGCAACTGGACTAAACTGAACTGACTGGCTGAAATATTTTTGTGAAAGCATTCCTTGAATTAAATATGTATATATAAATTATAATGGCCCTTGGAAGCAATATTACTTTTGGTTATTACATATTAAAAAAAAACATCTCAAAAACCTGAACTCCTAGTTTTTCAGTAAGATTTTAAAAAGCTTAATCCGAAGGGAGAGGGCATGTTCATCTTTAAAATATCAACTTAGCCCAGTAATTTTACTTACAAAAATGAACTGGGACTGGAATTCTTCAACACACGAGGAAGCATCAACAAGCTTGTGATTGTGGTTTGTAACTGGAAGGGCTTTGAGGGTGAAGTTTTTCCTATAATGAAGCTTTTCTCTTTTCCCCTGTTAAGAATAGTTAATTGTTAATCAATCATTGTAGATATTTCTGTCCTTTTTTAAACTTTTAACCTTCTTAACTTTTTGTAGTAAAATTATTATATATATTTTTAATGGAAATTGCTTTTAAAAGTCAGTAAAGTTTAAATTCACTGAGATGACTTTCAAAGAACTTCCCTAAAATAACTTTAAAGTTTACCCGGAAACATGAATTTTCCTTAAAAAAAAAAAAAAAAGAATGATAGTGAGGGACGATATATCCTACAAGGTATTAAAAATATCCTACAAGGTAACAATATTTAAGATAGTGTACTATTCTTTTGGCTTCCCAGATGGTTCAGTGGTAAAGAATCTGCCTGCCAAGCAGGAGGTACAGGAGATATGGATTCTAGCCTTGGGTCAGAAGACTATTCTCTAAGAAAAATATGAGTAGATCATGTAGATAAGAGCTTTCAGGATAAAAAGTGGCATTCTAAATAAGTGGAGAAAGGCTATAAATCATGAAAAATGAACTAATTAAGAAAAAGTTATATCCTGTATGCACAGTAAATCACAATGAATTCCTATATAATGAAAATTCATGTAAGAATGAAAACAATGAGGAAGTAGAAAAATACATGGGAAATATTTATAAAATCTTAAATCAGACAGCACAAGAGAAAATATAGGACTACTTAAAAAAATGTATTTCACACAAAACAAACCAACACCATAATTAGAACTAAAGACAAAGAACAAAAAGTAATTGCAACATAGTTAAATGATTCATATCCTCAATATCTATTGTTGTTACAAAACAGCTTAGAAAAAGATAAAACTAGAAGACTTGAATAAGTTATTCACAAAAGAAGAAGTAAAACTGTCTAATGAACACAGGAAATAATATATAAATGCACTAATATTCAAAGATAAAACAATAAGATGTCATCTATGCCTATCAATTTCAGCAAAGGTTAAAAACACAACTTACACTGAGGATTAGGAAGGACAGACACTTTAATGCATAACTATTAGTAGGGCAGTAGACTGATACAAACTTTATGATGGGCTTTTGGGAGGCTTGTATCAAAAGCAAAAGACTTAAAAATGTGTGTAATTTTTGGTCTAGCTATTTTATTTCCAGGAAATTAGTTTGGGGAAATAAGGATATGTACATAGATTCAGCTACAATAATGTTCATTCTAATGCTTTTTAAAACACTGAAAGATGATAATCTATATACAATGGATAGGATTGATTACATAAAGTATTTATTGTCCATACATTGGATCAACCAGTATATGGTCATTAAAAATGTACTGTAAAGATGACATCACTAAATATGAGAAAGGATATAGAATCATAGGAACACTTATAAGCTGATGGTGGGGGTATAAGTTGGTAAAATCACTTTGGAACACTACGGTGATATCTACTCAAGCTGATCCTAGGATTCAGCAATTCCACTTCTAACAGAAATGTACATATACTCTGTAGAAATGTGTACATTTAAGTGCATCAAAAGGCACGGACAAAAATGTTTATAGTTGCACCATTCATAATAGCTCCAAAGTGAAAATCCAACTGTTCATCAACAGTAGAATAGAAATTATAGTTTATTTATACAATGTGCTAAAGAACTGATGTTTTTGAACTGTGGTGCTAGAGAAGACTCTTGAGAGTCTCTTGGACTGCAAGGAGATCAAACTAGTCAATCCTAAAGGAAATCAACCCTGAATATTCATTGGAAGGATTGATGCTGAAGCTGAAATTCCAATACTTTGGCCACTTGATATGAAGAGCTGACTCACTGGAAAAGACCCTGACGCTGGGAAAGATTGAGGCTAGGAGGAGAAGGGAGAAGCAAAAGATGAGATGACTGGATGGCATCACCCACTCAATGGACATGAGTTTGAGCAAACTCTGGGAAATGGTGAAGGACAGGGAAGCCTGGTGCACCAAAGTTCATGAGGTCACATAAGTTGGACATGACTTAGCACTGAACAACAACAAATACAGTAGAATATTATAGTGCAAAGAAAATACATGGACTAGTACCACATGCTGCAATGTGGAGGAACCACAAGAACAAAATGTTGGGTGAAAGCAGCCACAGAACAGAATATGTACTATACGATTCCATTTACAATAACTGACAGTGGTAAAAGTCAGGATAGTGGTACTTTTGAGGGTGTAGGGACTGGAAAAGAGCATGAGGGAGGCTTCTGGGGCATTGATAACTGTCTCCATCTTGGTCTGAGAGGAGTCACACGAGTGTATTCACTTTGTGAAACTCCAATGGTCTATACACTTACGATGTGTGCATTTGTTATATGTATGTTGACTTCAAAAAAATTGATGTTCCATATAGGTTTCTCTTAAAAATGTGATCCATTGAGCTGCAACACAATCATGCAGGGTGTGTATTAGAAAATGCAGATCCTAGACTCCAAAGCAAACTTGCTGAATAAAATTTTTTGGGAGAGGTGGTTAGGATTCTGCATTTTAAGCCAAGCTCCCTGGATAATATTTAGGTAGACTAAATTTGAAAGCCATTGTTATAGAAAAATATTTAACATCATGGAAAATATTATAATAGTTAAGAGTGAACTTTGGAGCTATAATACTGGGTTAAAAATCCAGCCTCTGCCATTTAACAGCACTGTGACTTGGGGAATGTATTCCAGCTTTCTGGGTCTAAATTTTCTCAAGTGGTCAAATGAGAATAAGATTATTTAACTCTTATGGCAGTTTGGGGGACTAAAAGAGTCAAAATATATGTAAAGTGCTTAGATTAGTGCCTGGCACACAGTAAGCACTGTATGAATGTTAAAAAAAAGAGCAAAGCAAATAATAAAAAGGATATACAATATAATCCTATTTTGTAGGAATATATAAATAGAGATGTATTTATATACAAACATACACATACAAATGACAGAAAAGATCCACACAGAGTGTTAACAGTGTTACTTCTGGATTCTGTGATTTCCTTGTTATTAGGAAATAACTTTTGGAAGTTAGTAATTTATTGTTATTTGACTTATTATGTCCATATTTTTTCAGGTCTGCTTAACATTACAGATGACACCATGGTATAGGAAACAAACCCTTTAGAGCAAATTGCAGAAGCAGAAGATACTGTACATTTATTAATATGGAAGAAACTGAGTCAGTTTCCACTTTATAACTCAAGTACTGAGATACGAACATCTGCAAATGTGGCCAAGACCCCTATGGGAGTAGACATCTTCTGAACTACTTCCTCTGTTTCCAGCTGTCAGGAAGGAGATACTTTTCAATAGAGGTTCATTCCTATTGGTGTGGGAACCACAGGCTCTCCCTGAATTTTCCACATTGGAATCAGTCAATCTCTAGAGTTTCTGAAAGTGAGTATGCGTTCAGGTATAAAGTCAAGAGAGATACTGAGGGTGAAGCAGCTCATCCGTGGCACTAAAATCACTGAGAAAAGCCACAGAATACAACTAGAGTTTCCTTAAACAATCCTTTTATTTTCTTTTTTTGACCTCTTCTTTCCTTCTCTTCTTATCTTTTGGTTTTCTACCTTCCAGTTATACTTAGGTTTTAAGTGTGAATGTATGTGGCTCTCAAAGTATACTTTGTGTCTGTTGTGGCTCTGCTCTTGACTTTTGCTCCAGTGTGAGGCGCACTGCCAGCTTGGAACTTCATTTCAACTCTAACATTCCTCCAATTTTTAGATCCAAATCTTGAGCTATACTAACGCAAGTTTGCTTCACCAAACCTTAGTAAGGTATAGATATTAACATTTCTGAGGGGCTACTGGTAAAACACTCTTACTATTCATTAGAAAAGCTTACACAGCAGTTTACAAATCTCAAAAAAACTTAAGAGAATGGTTTGCAAACAGTGAAAAATGGTAGCAAGTGTGTGAAGGTTCTTAAATAGTCCATAAACAGTGAGTAATGATGGTAAGCAGCATCTGATAAACAAACCTGTAAGTGAGATACGGAATCAAAAATAGAAGGTACGACTCCAGGTTTCAGTTTAATATTTGGAGCACTTCTGTCAAAATCTGTCTTCTTAAAGTGTCTTGAACACAACACATCTCCTTTTTTAGGCTCCCAAATGCCTGCAGCATTCACATCAAGTCTTTTCATTGCTAATACCCATTTTCTTTTGATGTTTTCATCTGTAGGGAATCTAGAAAAAAATACATAAAGTATTTATGTTTAATTTAACACATATACTTGAATTAAAAAGCTGTGCCTAAATTGATTCTTTAACTGGTTTGTTATTAGTTTTGAAACTGGAATATTTAGGAAACCACTGCAATTTATGGTTTTATAACTTTCAGTTTTAATACTCAGATTTCTGTGCCAAACATGCTGCAGGCAAATAGGCCTCATTTAATTCTTTCTCATATTATAAAGAAGAAAAGCTTACATAGACATTTAATACCTTAGAGTAAAATTCACAACTGAAGGTTTTTCTTCATCTATAGATGATGAAGAATATCACTTGGGCGTTTTCCTATCTGATGAATTTATCCCAGATGAACAGAGACACTTGTAGTTCCATTCTTCTATCAGCATCAAAAAGTTGTTTAGTACAACATTTAATACAAAACAAGGGTATAAATGCTTGGTGAATGAATGCAGAGAACACCTGCGGAGTTTGTAATTTTGGAGATCAGAACGATTTTGAGATCTGGAAGTTAATAGCCATATCTTTTCCAATTTTCCAAGCTGGTTCAAATCTTTTTTGGAATAAAGTGGGGTACACATGTTCATTTTGATTTCCTTATACATAGCAAAGTAGCAGGCAGATCTTTCTCTGGCACATAGTACAGTGCCTGGCAAAAAGCAACAAAATAAAACTTCAGCAAATGAATAATTGTTAAACCTTATTGCTCCTTCTTTCCTATGCTGTCAGAAGAATGACTAAAATACTAAATTAAGACCATCTTGATTTATCTGGGGAGGCCTTACAAATAGCTGTGAAAAGAAGAGAAGCAAAAGCAAAGGAGAAAAGGAAAGATATAAGCTTCTGAATGCAGAATTCCAAAGAATAGCAAGAAGAGATAAGAAAGCCTTACTCAGCGATCAATGCAAAGAAATAGAGGAAAACAACAGAATGGGAAAGACTAGAGATCTCTTCAAGAAAATTAGAGATACCAAGGGAACATTTCATGCAAAGATGGGCTCGATAAAGGACAGAAATGGTATGGACCTAACAGAAGCAGAAGATATTAAGAAGAGGTGGCAAGAATACACAGAGGAACTGTACAAAAAAGATCTTCACGACTTAGATAATCACAATGGTGTGTTCACTCATCTAGAGCCAGACACCTGGGAATGTGAAGTCAAGTGGGCCTTAGGAAGCATCACTACAAACAAAGCTAGTGGAGGTGATGGAATTCCAGTTGAGCTATTTCAAATCCTGAAAGATGATGCTGTGAAAGTGCTGCACTCAATATACCAGCAAATTTGGAAAACTCAGCAGTGGCCACAGGAC
>SJYQ01093172.1:709102-727174 GCA_006410935.1 Redunca redunca
CACTCTCCTCTTTCACTTTCATCAAGAGGCTTTTTAGTTCCTCTTCACTTTCTGCCATAAGGGTGGTGTCACCTGCATATCTGAGGTTATTGATATTTCTCCCGGCAATCTTGATTCCAGCTTGTGCTTCTTCCAGTCCGGTGTTTCTCATGATGTACTCTGCATAGAAGTTAAATAAGGAGGGTGACAATATACAGCTTTGACGTACTCCTTTTCCTATTTGGAACCAGTTTGTTGGTCTATGTCCAGTTCTAACTATTGCTTCCTGACCTCCATATAGGTTTCTCAAGAGGCAGATCAGGTGGTCTGGTATTTCCATCTCTTTCAGAATTTTGCAGTTTATTGTGATCCACACAGTCAAAGGCTTTGGCATAGTCAATAAAGCAGAAATAGATGTTTTCTGGAACTCCCTTGCTTTTTCCATGATCCAGCGGATGTTGGCAATTTGATCTCTGGTTCTTCTGCCTTTTCTAAAACCAGCTTGAACAATCAGGAAGTTCACAGTTCACGTATTGCTGAAGGCTGGCTTGGAGAATTTTGAGCATTACTTTACTAGCGTGTGAGATGAGTGCAGTTGTGCGGTAGTTTGAGCATTCTTTGGCATTGCCTTTCTTTGGAGTGAAAACGGACCTTTTCCAGTCCTGTGGCCACTGCTGAGTTTTCCAAATTTGCTGGCATATTGAGTGCAGCACTTTCACAGCATCATCTTTTAGGATTTGAAATAGCTCAACTGGAATTCCATCACCTCCACTAGCTTTGTTTGTAGTGATGCTTTCTAAGGCTCACTTGACTTCACAAGTCAGGATGTCTGGCTCTAAGTGTGATCACACCATCGTGATTATCTTGGTCATGAAGATCTTTTTTGTATAGTTCTGTGCATTCTTGCCACCTCTTCTTAATATCTTCTGCTTCTGTTAGGTCCACACCATTTCTGTCCTTTATCGAACCCATCTTTGCATGAAATGTTCCCTCGGTATCTCTAATTTTCTTGAAGAGATCTCTAGTCTTTCCCATTCTGTTGTTTTCCTCTATTTCTTTGCATTGATCACTGAGGAAGGCTTTCTTATCTCTCCTTGCTATTCTTTGGAACTCTGCATTCAGATGCTTGTATCTTTCCTTTTCTCCTTTGCTTTTTACTTCTCTTTTCACAATGATTTGTAAGGCCTCCTCAGACAGCTGTTTTGCTTTTTTGCATTTCTTTTCCATGGGGATGGTGTTGATCCCTGTCTCCTGTACAGTGTCACGAACCTCATTCCATAGTTGATCAGGCACTCTATCAGATCTAGTCCCTTAAGTCTATTTCCCACTTCCACTGTATAATCATAAGTGCTTTGATTTAGGTCATACCTGAATGGTCTAGTGGTTTTCCCTACTTTCTTCAATTTAAGTCTGAATTTGGCAATAAGGAGTTCATGATCTGAGCCACAGTCAGCTCAGATAATGATAATGGAACATTACTCAGCCATAAAAGGAACGCATTTGAGTCCTAATGAGGTAGATGAACCTAGAACGTATTACACAGAGTTAAGTGAGTCAGAAAGAGAAAATACCATATTCTAATGCATATATATGGAATCTAGAAAAATGGTAATGAACAATTTATTTACAGGGCAACAGTGGAGAAACAGACATAGAGAGCAGACTTATGGACATGGGGAGAGGGTGAGATGTATGGAAAGAATAACATGAAAACTTAATTACATACGTAAAATAGATAGCCAATGGGAATTTGCTATATGGCTAAGGAAACTCAAATAGGGGCTCTGTATCAACCTAGAGTGGTGGGATGGGGAAGGAGATGGGATGGAGGTGCAAAAGTGAGGGGACGTATGTATACCTATGGCTGATTCATGTTGAGGTTTGACAGAAAACAGCAAAATTCTATAAAGTAATTATCCTTCAAAAAATAAATAAAAAGATTAATAATAAAAAAGGGGCAGAAGCATAAGCCATAAATTGAAATATCATGTCTTTTATTACCTAGGAATTAAAATGAGTATATGATAAAGATATAAAAAAGATAGTTGGCATACCAAAAAAATAATATATACAACTGAAAAAGATTAATATCTAGGATGTATAAAAGTGTTGCTATCAGTTGTGTCTGAATCTCTGTGACCCCATGGACTGTAGCCCACAAGGCTCCTGTGTCCATGGGATTCTCCAGGCAAGAATACTGGAATGGGTTGCCATGCCCTCCTCTAGGGGATTTTCCTGACCCAGGGATCAAACCCAGGTCTCCTGCATTGCACATGGATTCTTTACCATCTGAGCCACTAGGGAAGCCAGGATATATAAAGAACTCCTTTAATTAGGTTCCTCAAAAAACTAAAAGTAGAAGTACCATATGATACCATGTGTGGTTCCATTCTTGGGGTGCTATGTGTGTGTGTGCACTTCCGTGCTCAGTCTTGGTTGACTCTGCAACCCCATGGACTCTAGCCTGCCAGGCTCCTCTGTCCATGGGATTTTCCAGGTAAGATGGATTGCCATTTCCTTCTCCAGGGGATCTTCCTGACCCAGGGATTGAACCCGAGTCTCTTGTGTCTCCTGCATTGGCAGGCAGATTCTTTACTCCTGTGCCACCTGGGAAGCCCCCACTCTTGCGTACATATCCAAAAAAAGTGAAAACACTAACTGAAAAAGGTACATTTGCTCAAGAGTTTATAATAGCATCATTTACAGCAGCCAATAAATGGAAGTGACGCAAGTGTTCACCAATAGATGAATAAAGATGTCTACACACACACATTGTCTTCTCTGGAATATTACTCAGCATAGTAAAGAATGAAGTCCTGCCATTTGCAGTATTGTGGGTGGACCTAAAGAGTATTATACTTAGTGAAGGAAATCACAGAGACAAATGCTGTATATTATCACTTACATGTGGGATCTTTTTAAAAAAATTAGTGAATATATATAACAAAACAGAAACAGACTTAGTTATAGAAAACAAACTAGTGGATACTAGTGGAGAGAGAGAAGCAGAGGGCAAGATACAGAGGTAAGGGATTAAGAGATACAAGCTACTAACTATGAAATAGATAAGCTACAAGAATATATTGTGCTTCCCAGGTGGTGCTAAGTGGTAAATAATCCTCTTGCCAGTGCAGGAGATGTGAGAGACATGCGTTCGATCCCTGGGTTCGGAAGATCCTTGGAGTAGGAAATGGCAACCCTCTCCAGTATTTTTGCCTGGAAAATTCCGTGGGCAGAGGAGCCTGGTGGGCTGTAGTCCATGGGGTCACAAAGAATCGGACAGGACTGACTATAGTGAGTTGCCATACGGAAGCACAGTGTGCTTCCTAGGTGGTGCAGCACAGGGAAACAGTAGCCATTATTTTGCAGTAATTTTAAATGGAGTATAATGTATAAAAGTACTGAATCACTATGCTACATACTTGAAACTAATATAATATTGTAAATGAAGTATATACTGAGTTAAAGAGCTGCTTTAAAATTATAAAAGACAAATACCCTATTAAGAAAAATGAACCGAGCATGTGAACAGACAATCCACAAGAGAAGTCCAAATGGCTCATAAATAGTAAAATATGCTCTGTGTATCATCATTTGAGAAATTCAAATTAAAGTGATGTTTTTATTTGTCATATAGGTAACCAGTGTTGGCTAGGGTGTGGGGAACATGGGTGCTGTTACACATTGGGGGTTGTATAAATTAGTACTGTCTTTGGAGGTCAGTTTGGCAGTATCAGAACTGATGATGCACTGCCCTCTGACCCTACAGTTCCACTTCTAGGAATTTTGTGAAAAATCACCAATATGTAGTTGACTGATATCTATAAGAGGTATTTATTGTATCATTGCATTAGCTAAAGATAGTAAGTTTTATCAGTAAAAGAATATTAAAAAATTAAGATATATCCATATCATTTAATATTATGTAACTTTGAAGAAGAATAAAGTGGTTCTGTATGTTCTTACATAGAATACTCTTCAAGGAATACTGTTAAGAATTTGCAAAACAGGATAGATAGAATCCATTTGTGTAAAAAATAAAACTCAAAGAGTGCGTATGTGTATGTGTTCAGTTCAGTCACTTAGTCGTGTCTGACTTTGCGACCCCATGAATCGCAGCACACCAGGCCTCCCTGTTCATCACCATCTCCTGGAGTTCATAAGACTCATGTCCATCGAGTCCATGATGCCATCCAGCCATCTCATCCTCGGTCGTCCCCTTCTCCTCCTGCCCCCAATCCCTCCCAGCATCAGAGTCTTTTCCAATGGGTCAACTTTTCTCATGAGGTGGCCAAAGTACTGGAGTTTCAGCTTTAGCATCATTCCTTCCAAAGAAATCCCAGGATTGATCTTCAGAATGGACTGGTTGGATCTCCTTGCAGTCCAAAGGACTCTCAAGAGTCTTCTCCAAAACCACAGTTCAAAAGCGTCAATTCTTCTGCGCTCAGCCTTCTTCACAGTCCAACTCTCACATCCATACATGACCACAGGAAAAACCATAGCCATGACTAGACGGACCTTAGTCGGCAAAGTAATGTCTCTGCTTTTGAATATACTATCTAGGTTGGTCATAACTTTTCTTCCAAGGAGTAAGCGTCTTTTAATTTCATGGCTGCAGTCACCATCTGCAGTGATTTTGGAGCCCCAAAAAATAAAGTCTGCCACTGTTTCCACTGTTTCCCCATCTATTTCCCATGAAGTGATGGGATAGGATGCTATTATCTTTGTTTTCTGAATGTTGAGCTTTAAGCCAACTTTTTCACTCTCCTCTTTCACTTTCATCAAGAGGCTTTTTAGTTCCTCTTCACTTTCTGCCATAAGGGTGGTGTCATCTGCATATCTGAGGTTATTGATATTTCTCCCGGCAATCTTGAGTCCAGCTTGTGTTTCTTCCAGTCCGGTGTTTCTCATGATGTACTCTGCATAGAAGTTAAATAAGCAGGGTGACAATATACAGCCTTGACGTANTATACAGCCTTGATATACTCCTTTTCCTATTTGGAACCAGTCTCTTGTTCCATGTCCAGTATGCAGTTTTATAGAAGAAAAAAATAGATAGATGCCATTCTGTTTGTAGTGCTTGCATTTGGGGAGTGCTGTTGGGGAGGTAGGGATTCACCTCATATTCTTCAGTGTGGTTTGAACTTCTTTTATAGTCAATCTGAACTTATATATAATGAGTAAATATGTAATAAAAACATATGTAATCTTTTGTTTTCACATTATTTTTTTAGAATTGGTCCAAAGGAAGATTATTTCCACTGTTTGAAATGTAACTTATGCCTTGCAGTGAATCTCCAAGGGAAGCACAAGGTATGCATTTCAGTTTGTATGATTTAAAAAGGATTATTTTTGAAAACAGCTAAAATCCTAATTTGTTTAAAAGCATGCTAACTTTCAGATGTTACTGAGTATTGTCATGTTGCTTTTTATTTTTAAGCAGTATTAAGTAAATGTTCTAAAGTACAGACCTTAGAATATCTGATCTACAGTTCCCTTTTCTTCTCTATAGTGTGTAAGAATACTTAACATCGGTTATTAGTATAACGTAGACAGCTTCTAAATTAGCCTGTGGATTCTTATCATTGGAACTGGTTTTGAGAATAGCTTTTAAAATGTATGGTACAGGAGAAATACAGAGCAGTGTAGCCTTTTGTTAATATAGCATTCCTAGATAATTCAGTATTCCTTTTCAATAAAAATATTTTTAACTTGGATGTAGAATCTTGATCTATTGCTTGACCTATTTATATCATGGTCTTAGGCCTTTTAAAAATTATTTTTCATTATTTAGGAGAAAATCTAATAAGCTATTGCTTATAGTACTGATTCTATCCAAAAATTGAGAGAGTGGAGAATCTGGTGAGGGTGTTTTTAAAAAGATACTAGGTAATGAAAAAGTGGAAGTTAGTCACACAGTTGTGTCCTACTCTACGTTCCCATGGACTGTTAACCTGCCCAGCTCTGTCTGTGGGATTTCCCAGGCAAGAATACTGGAGTGGGTTGCCATTTCCTTCTCCAGGGGATCTTCCCGACCCAGGAATCAAACCTGGGTCTCCTGCATTGCGGGCAGATTTGTTACCAACTGAGCCATGAGGGAAGCCCTACTAGATCATAGCCCAAATACTGAGGTGGTGAGAGAAGCTGAGGTGATAATGAAAATAAGGGATATAGTGATAAGTATAAGGGAGAGAGAATGGGGGCTGAATGAGATGACTCCTAAGGATTTGAGTCCTGGCTTTAAGCACTTTACTAATAGATTGTAGGAGATGGTAAAGATTGGATTTGGTTTTACAGACTTGAGTTTAGGCTGGTTGACTATGCTGTGTTGCCTTTAGATATGCTGTGTTGTCTTTAGAAAACTATATACTCAGTTTCTTTTGTGGTATTTTTGTTTTGTTTCTCAGTTATTTTTTTATTGTCTCTGTTAGTAAGTGGTGGTATCATCTACTCAGGTGTTTGCTAAAAAACCTGGGTATCATTTATGGCTTGATGCTGTCTCTTACCTCTTCACACCTAATCAGACCTTATCTTGTCAAGTTACGAACTCAGACATAGTGGGCAGCCTGTTGGAGCACACATATATTTCCATTTCTTGATAGCATGTAATATGGGGAGTTATTTAGCTTCTCTAGATCTCAAAGGGATTTCCCAGGTTGTGCAGTGGTAAGGAACCCGCCTGCCAGTGCTTGAGATGTGGGTTCAATCCCTGGGTCAGGAAGATCCCCTGGAGAAGGAAATGGCAACCTACTCTAGTATTTTATGGACAGAGGAGCCTGGTGGGCCACAGTCCATGGGGTCACAAAGCCTTGGACATGACTGAGCAAACTTGAATGCATGCACAGGCCTCAAATACCTCATCTGTAAAATGGGATAAATAATTGTATGCCTTTCAGTGTTGTGGGAGTTAATTGAGATAATACAGGTAATGAACTTGACATATGGCATGTAGTAAAAATCTCTTTAATATGAACTATTACTATTTCTTTATCTGTAAAATGAAGATAATTTGAATAATTAAGATATATTAGGCAATTTCATTGTTTCAGGTAATGTGCAAAGCCTGAAATAGTTGTGAGAGTTAACTGTTCAGTTCTTGTCTGACATACAAGAAACATATTAATGTTCATTATTACATTTAGTAAGTTGGTATTATTTCTTTTGTTTTTTGTTATTAATGCTGTGATTTTATAATTAACATCTAGTTAAGCTTTTGGTAATTTTAATTTTGCTTTTAAACAGTGTATTGAAAATGTTTCCCGGCAGAATTGTCCAATATGTTTGGAGGTGAGCTTAAAATATTTTTGCTTTGGAAATATCCCCTTTTGAATTTAAAATACTGGGTATTTATATTGTATTCATGTAATTAACCACCAACTTTATTTGCTTTTACAGGACATTCACACATCTCGTATTGGTGCTCATGTTTTGCCATGTGGACATCTTTTACATAAGTAAAGTAACTTTGTTTTTTTCCTCAAAAATGTTTGGAAATGGTGGAGATACTTTTTGCTTTATTAAAATAATGTTATATTTTCTTTCAGAACGTGTTATGAAGAAATGTTGAAAGAGTAAGTGTTTGATGGGATTATAAAAATTGTTACTGTAAGATGTCTTTTTGTTTTTTGTTTTTTTGCAGGCGAGTGGGGAAGGGAATGGGCAAAACTCCCAGTTACTTATACCATATTTGGATATGGTGGATATTTCCTTTGAGATGGGCAGGGTAGATGAGTACCCTTAAATTGGGCAAAGCATGTTGGGAGAGAAACACTGGACTTTGCCTTAGTCCTCATCTTTCTATTATGCCATATCTCATTTGCAATTTGAGACAGATACCTTTCATTCTCTGGCTACTAATTGCGGAGCTTGGTGTCTGCTGAGATAGTCATAGCATTGTAAAAATAAAAATGCTGAGACATGTTGCCCAAAATTATTAGCTGTTGTATTAGTCCACTCTGGTGAGCTGCAAAAAAATCCAAAACTCATACCAAGATTTATCTAATGCTAATTTTGTTGTGGGGAAAGGATGCTAAAGTGAGATGCAGATAGTTAGAGGAAATTGTGTAAATGTATTTTGGTCCCGCAAACTGATGAGCAGAAATTTTAATTTAAGAGCCAGATAAAAGGGAACATTTTCAGAATTTTTAGAAAGAAAATAACATGATCTGAATAATTTTTAAGGAATACCATCTCTTCTTTGCTTGAATATATTAAGAAATCGAGGCTGTTTAGCTAAAAAGCTATTTAGTTGGTTTTTAAAATATATTGCATGTATTCTACAAAGAATATTAAATTTGTCTCCATTTTATAGAACTGAGGAAAAAGAAGTAGGTTTAAAAAATACCCTATGATATAGGATTTATATGAAAAGGTTTGTGAGATGGTCTTGAAGTATAGAATAATGGTTGTTTTAGATGGTTTATGTACCAGTTAGCCTGAATTGATATACTCTCCATTTAATACTGGGAAAATAACTCTTTTATAATCTCTCCTAGAGGCTACAGATGTCCATTGTGTATGCACTCTGCTTTAGATATGAGTAGGCACTGGAGACAACTGGATGATGAGGTAGCACAGACTCCTATGCCCTCAGAATATCAGAACATGACTGTGGATGTGAGTAGAATCAATGCCTAAAAAGACTTTTCAGGTTCCTTGTTGATGCTCATGTTTATTTTTGCCCTTTTGCTCAAATCTGCCTAAAAAGTACTATTTCAGCATAGATGTCACTGTGATGATTAATGGGAGGAACCAAATAACCTTTAAATTTTAGTTATTCTGAACTCAGAGGAAAAAAGAAAATCTATAAATATCTTTGTGCAATACTTGCCAACACTAGATGGCAGGCAAAAACTTCATTCTAAATTATTTACTTATTACTTAACAGAGTCAATTGATCATAACTGAGTAGAGGTGGATTGTTGGTCTTCTATTTTATTTTGATTATGTTTTAATTATGTTAAATTTTATTTAAGGCAAACATGTTTACTTTTTTTTGAAGATTGCTTTTTGGTTTTTAATGTTTGCTTTTTATTCTAAGACTTTTTAATTTGGTCTTAGCCTGCAGTCTAAAATGTAAGAAGTATTTTTGTGCCTTTAGTCTTGTGGAGAATGATCATCTTTTCTCCATTAATTGAGATGTACTGCTGTCTAGTCTCAGCATAGCATATTCATTTACAGATTAGAATTGGAAAGTAGATAGCTTTCTGGTGCTTTAATAATTTTTGGACATAAAAATTTTCAAAAATCTTCAGTTCAGATATTTCTACACAAAAAGATAAAAACCCCTTAACAAAGCCAAATAAAAATCACTTTCTGTGTAATTTACACTGGAGCATTTCATAATTTGTGTGGATAATTGTTAGGTCGATGAAAGATCATTTTTATAATACTGACAGTTGTGTTATGTTTTACTAGAGGCTGTAGTGTGCTATATTCTGTTTAGATCATTTTTTAAAGTAACAGCCTTATTGGGATATAATTCACATACTATACAACTTGTCCATTTAAAATAGACAGTTCAGTGCTTTTTAGTGTATTCTTGAAGATATAACCACCATCAATTTTAAAATATTTTCTCCACCCCAAAAGGAAACTCTGTAACCATTAGCAGTCATTCCTTAATCCTCTAACTCTAGGCAGTGAGTACCTTCTCCATTTAGATCATATTCTTAATTAATTTTCAGGAGGATTTCCTTGGTGATCCAGTGGTTAAGACTTTGCCTTCCAGTGCAAGGGGTCGCAAAGAGTCAGACACGACTGAGCGACTTCACTTTCACTTTTCTTTTCATGCATTGGAGAAAGAAATGGCAACCCACTCCAGTACTCTCGCCTGGAAAATCACAGGGATGGAGGAGCCTGGTGGGCTGCCGTCTATGGGGTCACACCGAGTTGGACACGACTGAAGTGACTTAGCAGCAGTAGCAGCAGCACCAGGGGGGTGCAGGTTCAGTCCCTGGTTGAGGAACTGAGATCCCGGATGCCTCATGGCCAGAAAACCAAAACATAAACAATATTGTAACAGATTAAATAAAGGCTTTAAAAATGGGCCAAAGAAAAATCTCTAAAGAAAAAAAAAGTTACTTTCCAAATTACAGTTTAGAGAAAATTTGGATGTTTTCTACTTATTATGGTGTGGCTTTTCTAAAGTTAATACTTTTCTTAGATAGTAATATATTGATTTATTTTCATGTTAACACCCTTTTTTATTTTTCAAGATCTCAGTATGAGAAGAGACTAAGTGGCATCTTACTGTCATTTTAGGGATGAACCAAAAGCTTTTCTTTGTTCAACTTTAGAAAGGACTCTTTTGAACTTTAATTCATTCTTGAGGCATCTAAGACCAGGAACTTAAGATATTAACACGCAAAAATATTATAAATATGTAAAAAAAATTGTCGACTAAGTCTAAGTGTCAGTGAAAAATAATGAAATTGTTGTTTTTTAAGTGTTGATCTGATTATTCCTATGTTTATTTTTGTACTAGTACTATTTATGCTATTTGGGAACTTTTAAAATAAGACTTAGTGCAAATCCACATTTTCATTTTCTGAATTTCAGTTCAGTTCAGTTGCTCAGTCGTGTCTGACTCTTTGCAACCCCATAAATCGCAGCACACCAGGCCTCCCTGTCCATTACCAACTCCTGGAGTTCACTCAAACTCATGTCCATTGAATCGGTGATGCCATCCAGCCATCTCATCCTCTGTCGTTCCCTTTTCCTACTGCCCCCAGTCCCTCCCAGCATCAGAGTCTTTTCCAGTGAGTCAGCTCTTCGCATGAGGTGGCCAAAGTACTGGAGTTTCAGCTTTAGCATCATTCCTTCCAAAGAACACCCAGGGCTGATCTCCTTTAGAATGGACTGGTTGGATCTCCTTGCAGTCCAAGGGACTCTCAAGAGTCTTCTCCAACACCACAGTTCAAAAGCATCAATTCTTTGGTGCCCAGCCTTCTTCACAGTCCAACTCTCACATCCATACATGACCACAGGAGAAACCATAGCCTTGACTAGACAGACCTTTGTTGGCAAAGTAATGTCTCTGCTTTTTAATATGCTGTCTAGGTTGGTTATAACTTTCCTTCCAAGGAGTAAGTGTCTTTTAATTTCATGGCTGCAGTCACCATCTGCAGTGATTTTGGAGCCCAGAAAAATAAAGTCTGCCACTGTTTCCCCATGTATTTCCCATTTCTAAATTTAGAGCTACCTTAATAGCCTCTTAGAATTTCCAGTGAACAAATAAAAGGTATTCTATTTATGGAAATATTTAGACTTACATATGTATATTTTCACATCTTCAGTATGGTTTTTATAAATGATTTTTTTGATGTGGACCAGTTTTAAGATCTTTATTGAGTTGGTTACAACATTGCTTCTGTTTTATGTTTTGGTTTTATTTGGCTGTGAGGCATGTGGGGTCTTCGTTCCTTGACCAGGGATCTAACCTGCACCCCCTGCATCAGAAGGCAAAATCTTAACCACTGGACTGCCAGGAAGATAACCTCTTCAGTATGATTTTTGAAGAATTATTTTGAACAGACAGTACCACTTTCTGTTAATAAGGTTTAATTTACTTAATTTGAACTCCTCTCTTTTCAGATTCTCTGCAATGATTGCAATGGAAGATCTACAGTTCAGTTCCATATATTAGGCATGAAGTGTAATATTTGTGAATCCTACAATACCGCTCAGGCTGGAAGATATAAAATTTCAATAGATCAGCAATGAACAGCCTATATTGCACTGGAAAAATCAGAATTTTCTGATAGAAAAAGGCTATCTTTTTGTCATAATGCGTCACAATCTATGCATTAGAGTTGATGTGTTTTGTATTAGTGTCACAGCAGAAAAGCATATTATATGACTTAAGGATTCAGGGTCTGTTTATAGAATTATCATAGCTCTACATTGAATGAAAGGCACCATGCTTGTGTTTTGATTGGAAATTTCTTTGGTGTCAGTTGTTTGGAAGTTAATGATGTTTGCCACTGAAATTCACATCCATAGACTTCTTATACTTCCTTGGAACTTTGTTTTAAGTGACACTATGCATACAGAATTAATTTCTAGTTCTTGATAGAACTGTACTTAATTCTCAGTATTCTTGACTCTTTAAGGGCTGTGGTGTAATGAGGATATGTTCTATCTTACTATTAAAATCTAATTACATATACTTTAGAATTTTTAGGACAGTCATTCGGACCCTGTAAATGTGAATTTTGATGTAATAACTGCTAATAAAAATATATTGAAACAGTATTTTATAGAAAGTTTTTTCCAATGCTGTTTATTTTTGGTTCAGAGCATTATAGTCTAATGATGTAAAAGAAATCTACTTTTTTTTGTTTTGAGGTAGTCTCCCATAAGAGTAATTGGGAAAAATGTAAAATAACAGAACTCTTCTAAGCCTTAAGACAATCAACATTGAAAAAAATTGTTTTAGTTGCCCAAAATTATTTTTTTAAAGAATAATTTACTCATTCAGTCAGCACGTATTTAGTGAGCACCTATTATGTGCTGAGTGAGTATGCTTCTAGACAATATGGAGACAACAGAGAACAATAGAGATGAAAGCTCCTGCTCTCAGATTCTAATGTTCCTCATACTTGACTAGCTTTTTCCTTGCTTTTCTTATGTATGCAGTGGTTATCTTGTGAATGGGATGGGTTCTTTCTTCTCAGTGCTTGAAAGTAGGTGTGGATGAGTCAAAGTGGTATAGAATGTAACTTTTTCAGGGACTCGTGATGGAATTGAATATAACTCTTAATTCAGAAACATGGTACACAAAAATATTTGATCCTGAACTTTTTTTTTTGCCTTTTCATACTGTTTGCGGGAAAAAGTTGCAGAGTCAGACACGACTGAGCAACTGAAATGAACTTTTTACACCAGTGTCCCAGTATCTACTTAGTCTTGTTTATAAAAAGTTTTAGATAGGAAGTACAAAGTGTATATATTGATTGACAGGTATTTTATTAAACACCAATTATGTTTACAACTTTGATCTAGTTGAATCTCCTGTGTATAAGGAAAATGGTCTCTTAAAAATGCTAAGATTTCTTATACATGGATTTCTTTTGTTGAAATCTCTTTGCCTGGCTAAGGCAGCAGCATTGATTTCCAGTTTTGGGCTCAGATCTTTATTCTATATTGTCTGCTTTTCTTGTGTTCTCTCCCTTGGTCCATTTCCTTGGCCTGGGCAGAGCATGGGTGCTGATCTTGATTTGGGGAAGGAATGGGATATCTTTTTTTATTTTTCCTTTTTAAGGCACTAAGTGTTGGGTGATTTATTATGCAGTGAAGGAGAGTAGACAATACGCCATCACAGAATATGCCTTTTTGGCATAAAGATTATTTTGATCCGATTATTTTTGCGAAAGAGCTGTGTGGAAGCTCTGAAAATGCGATAGAAGTTAAGGTTTTTAAGGGAAAGTTACATTTATAAAGGAAGTTTTCATTCATAAGGGTCTCCTCTGTACCACGAAGAGAAAGGTAACTCGAAATCACAAGAGTATCTTGTCAGTGGAGAATGTGTCCGCTTAGACCTGTATAACAAACCAATAATGGGCTATCTTGTTAGGTATTACAAGTCAGTGTACAGATAAGGAAAGACTAGTTTTCCAGTTGTGTTACTTTTTATTTCTGTTATCTGCTGCTACTGCTGCTAAGTCGCTTCAGTCGTGTCTGACTCTATTCGACCCCAGAGACGGCAGCCCACCAGGCTCTTCTGTCCCTGGGATTCTCCAGGCAAGAACACCAGAGTGGGTTGCCATTTCCTTCTAGTCTGCTAAACTTACTTAAATCATACGGATTAAAACATTTTTTTTGGCTACACCTTGGAGCATATGAGACCTTAGTTCCCTGACCAGGGGTCAGACCTGTGCCCCTTGCATTGGAAGATGGAGTCTTAACCCCTGCTGTCTGAGTAGCAGTGAGTATGTAACAGTAACAAGCTCTGATTTGAACATCTGCTGTTTACAAGTCTTAGGTATTAGCATTAATCGTCATGATAATTCTGTAGGGTACGTGTTTTCTTCATTCCATGGATGAGAAAGCTGAAGTTCAGAGATGAAATGCTTGAGTTAGTGAAAGGTACTCAGTATTAGAGCTGGGAATCCGCTCCAAGTCTATGACCTCAAACCCACTATATCATGCTGCCTTTGATTCAAACTTCCATTTTGCCGAACTATTCTTGATAGCTAAGTCATGGAGGAACTCCTGAGTTGATAGACCTTTCATTTTTAGATGTCTTCTTTTAACTCTAAATCTTATTAGTTATATCTTCAGTTCGGAATCCAGATTTGTCTGAAATAATGCAGAATTGGTATGTAAAAGCTAGTTTATGACATCCAATCATATGCATGAAGCAATTTTCATATGCCTTTGGTTTCTTCAAGGGTTTGTCAATTCAGTGCTTAAAATCCTTCAACAATTCTCATTGACAAGCAGAAGTCCCTTAGTGTTCAGTATGTAATACTTAAAATGAAAAATCTTACAAATATGTTTTGGCTTGTTCTCATTCAAAAATAGCTATATTGTAGGAAATTGTAGGAAAGAGGAAAAGAAGGTTAAAAAAAAAATCAGAGATTACTACTGTTAATATTTTCTATTGGATAACTTCATTCTTTTCTTGTTCATAGAGACTTTAGAAAGCTTGTAGGAATGAATGTTAAATGCTTAGTCTGATCTTGTGTATGGTGATATGGTAGAATTATTTGTCTTGAAAATAAGAATACCATGCTGCAGAATTGTATGTATTATATTAATTTAAATACCAATAACAATACGTTTATGAATTTCTTGATGCGTAGAAGCTTGTTGGCTCCTTTTGTCATTGATAAAATGTATATCAAGTTGTTTACTTTTTACCTCTTGCAGTTTCTAGAGTCTTCTTGTATATGGATTTCTGTATGATATTAACTTTAGTTCATGTTTGCAGTAGTGTTGTTTATGGTGTCATAGACTTTAATTTTGAACTCAGTTTTTTTTTTTCTAAAACCTATTTTCATATTGTACACATATTTAATTTTCTTTTAATTAGAAAAATTTTGATTGTAAACCAAAATAAATGCAAGTAGTAAAGAGCCAACATCCTATCTTGTAAGTTATTCAATCTTCAAGTTGTGTCCAACTTTGTGACCCAGTGGATTGCAGCACGCAGACTCTTCTGTCCTCCACTTTCTCCTGGAGTTCGCTCAAATTCATGTCCATTGAGTCAGTGATGCTGTCTAACCATTTCGTCCTCTGCCACCTGTTTCTCCTTTTGCCTTCAATCTTTCCCAGCATCAGGATCTTTTTCAGTGAGTCAGCTCTTTGCATCAGGTGGCCAAAGTACAGCGCTTCAGCTTCAGCATCAGTTCTTCCAATTAATATTCAGGACTGATTGCCTTTAGGATTGACTGGTTTGATCTTGCAGTCCAAGGGACTCTCAAGAGGCTTCTCCAGCATCACAGTTCAAAAGTATCAATTCTTCAGCACTCAGCCTTCTATTATGGTCCAACTCTCACATCCATACATGACTACTGGGAAGACCGTAGCGTTGACTTGCCATACCTTTGTACAAAGAGATATCTCTGCTTTTTAATACACTGTCTAGGTTTGTTACAGCTTTCTTTCAAAGGAGCAGGTGTCTTTTAATTTCATGTCTGCAGTCACCATCCACAGTGATTTTGGAGCCTGAGAAAATGAAATGTGACTGTTTTTACTCTTTCCTCTATTTGCCATAAATTGGTGGGACTTGATGCCATTTGAAAGTGAAAGTCTCTCAGTTGTGTCAGACTCTGCAACCCCATGAACTATACAGTCCATGAAATTCTGCAAGCCAGAATAATGGAGTGGATAGCCCTTCCCTTCTCCAGGGGATCTTCCCAACCCAGGGAGCGAACCCAGGTCTCTGGCATTGTAGGTGGATTCTTTACCAGCTGAGCCACCAGGGAAGCCCAAATCTTAGTTATTTCGAATGTTGAGTTTTAAGACAGATTTTTAACTCTCCTCTTTCACCCTCATCAAGAAGTTCTTTAGTTCCTCTTTCTACTATTAGAGTGGGGTCATCTACATAGCTGAGGTTATTGATAATTCTCCCTGCAATCTTGATTTCAGCCTGTGATTGATCCAGCCCAGCATTTCGTATAATGTACTTTGCCTAAAAGTGAAATAAGCAGGCTGACAGCATATAGCTTTGTTTTACTCCTTTCCCAGTTTTGAACCAGTCAGTTGTTCCTTGTCTGGTTCTGTTTATTCTTGATCTGCATACAGATTTCTCAGGAGACAGGTAAGGTGGTCTGGTATTCCTACCTCTTTAATAAGAATTTTCTTTTTTTTTTTTTTTTGAAATTTTTATTTTAACTTTAGTTTACTTTACTGTATTGCTTTTGCCAAACATTGACATGAATTCACCACGAGTGTACAAGCGTTCCCAAACATGAATCTCTTCCCATCTCCCACCCCATACCATCTCTCTGGGTCCTCTCCTTGCGCCAGTCCCAAGCATCCTGCATCCTGCATCGGATATCGACTGGCGATTCGTTTCTTACTTGATAGTATACATGTTTCAATGCCATTCTCCCATCTCATCCCACCCTCTCCCTCTCTCCCCCAGAGTCCAAAAGTCCGCTCTATAGATCTGAGTCTCTTTTGTTGTCTCGCATACAGGGTCATCATCCCCATCTTTCTAAATTCCATATATATGCGTTAGTATACTATATTGGTGTTTTTCTTTCTGGCTTGCTTCACTGTATAATCGGTTCCACAGTTTGTTGTGATCTATACAGTCAAAGGTTTTGGCACAGTCAATGAAGCAGAAGTAGATGTTTTTCTTCAACTCCCTCATCCAGCAAATGTTGGCGATTTAACCTCTAGTTCCTCTGCCTTTTATAACACAGCTTATACATCTGGAAGTTTTTGGTCCACATACTGCTGAGCCTAGCTTGAAGGATTTTGAGCATAACCTTGCTAGCTGGTAAAAAGAGAGCAATTGTGTGATAGTTTGAACATTCTTTGGCATTTCATTTGGCTTGGGATGAAAACTGACCTTTTCCAGTCCTGTGGCCACTGCTGAATTTTCCAAGTTTGCTAACATTGCATGCAGTACTGTAACAGCAGCATCTTTTAGGATTTTAAATAGCTTAGCTGGAATTCTGTCACTTCCACTAGCTTTGGTCATAGTAATGCTTCCTACAACACAAGAGAAGACTCTACACATGGACATCACCAGATGGTCAACACCGAAATCAGATTGATTATATTCTTTGCAGCCAAAGATGGGGAAGCTCTATACAGTCAACAAAAACAAGACCAGGAGCTGACCGTGGCTCAGATCATGAACTCCTTATTCCCAAATTCAGACTTAAATTGAAGAAAGTAGGGAAAACCACTAGACCATTCAGGTATGACCTAAATCAAATCCCTTATGATTATACAGTGGAAGTGAGAAATAGATTTAAGGGCCTAGATCTGCTAAGAGTGCCTGATGAACTATAGACAGGTTCGTGACATTGTACAGGAGACGGATCAAGACCATCCCCATGGAAAAGAAATGCAAAAAAGCAAAATTGCTGTCTGGGAGGCCTTAAGAATAGCTGTGAAAAGAAGAGAGATGAAAAGCAAAGGAGAAAAGGAAAGATACAAGCATCTGAATGCAGAGTTCCAAAGAATAGCAAGAAGAGACAAGAAAGCCTTCTTCAGCGATCAATGCAAAGAAATAGAGGAAAAGAACAGGATGGGAAAGACTAGAGATCTCTTCAAGAAAATTAGAGATACCAAGGGAACATTTCATGCAAAGATGGGCTCGATAAAGGACAGAAATGGTACAGAAGCAGAAGATATTAAGAAGAGGTGGCAAGAATACATGGAAGAACTGTACAAAAAAGATCTTCATGACCAAGATAATCACGATGGTGTGATCATTCATCTAGAGCCAGACATCCTGGAATGTGAAGTCAAGTGGGCCTTGGAAAGCATCACTATGAACAAAGCTAGTGGAGGTAATGGAATTCCAATTGAGCTATTTCAAATCCTGAAAGATGATGCTGTGAAAGTGCTGCACTCAATATGCCAGCAAATTTGGAAAACTCAGCAGTGGCCACAGGACTGGAAAAG
>SJYQ01093172.1:727669-775464 GCA_006410935.1 Redunca redunca
GAAAAAGTTGGCTTAAAGCTTAACATTCAGAAAACAAAGATCATGGCATCTGGTCCCATTACTTCATGGGAAATAGATGGGGAAACTGTCAGACTTTATTTTTCTGGGCTCCAAAATCACTGCAGATTGTGACTGCAGCCATGAAATTAAAAGACGCTTACTCCTTGGAAGGAAAGTTATGACCAACCTAGATAGCATATTCAAAAGCAGAGACATTACTTTGCCAAGTAAGGTCCGTCTAGTCAAGGCTATGGTTTTTCCAGTGGTCATGTATGGATGTGAGAGTTGGACTGTGAAGAAGGCTGAGTACCGAAGAATTGATGCTTTTGAACTGTGGTGTTGGAGAAGACTCTTGAGAGTCCCTTGGACTGCAAGGAGATCCAACCAGTCCATTCTGAAGGAGATCAGCCCTGGGATATCTTTGAAAGGAATGATGCTAAAGCTGAAACTCCAGTACTTTGGCCACCTCATGCGAAGTGTTGACTCATTGGAAAAGACTGATGCTGGGAGGGATTGAGGGCAGGAGGAAAAGGGGACGACAGAGGATGAGATGGCTAGATGGCATCACGGACTCCATGGACATGAGTCTGAGTGAACTTGGAGTTGGTAATGAATAGGGAGGCCTGGCATGCTGCGATTCATGGGGTCGCAAAAAGTTGGACATGACTGAGCGACAACTGAAACTGAACTGAATGTTTCCTAAGGTCTATTTGACCTACACTCCTTGATGTTTGGCTCTAGGTGAATGATCACACCATCATGGTTATCTGTGTCATTAAGACATTTTTTGCATAGTTCTGTGTATTCTTATCACCTCTTTCTAATCTCTTCTGTTTCTTTTAAGTACTTTCTGTTTCTGTCCTTTATCATGCCTATCTTTGCATGAAATGTTCAGTTGGTATCTCCAGTTTTCTTGAAGAGATCTCTATTCTTTCCCATTCTATTGTTTTCCTCCGTTTCTTTGCATTGTTCATTGTAGAAGGCCTTATCTCTCCTAGCTATTCTCTGGAACTCTGCATTCAGTTGGTTGTATCTTTCCCTTTCTCCTTTGCCTTTTGCTTTTCCTCAGCCACTTTGCCTTCTTACATTTGTCTTGTTGGGATATTTTTTGGTTACTGCCACCTGTACAGTGTTATCTGTTCAGCCTTTGTCTATAATTCTTCAGGCACTCTGTCTACTAGACCTAACCCCTGCATCTATTCGTCACTGCGAGATACTGGAGTGGGTTGCCATTTTTTCTCCAGGGGACCACATTTTATCAGATCTCTTCACTATGACTTGTCTGTCTTCAGTGGCCCTGGCACAGCATGGTTGGTAGCTTCATTAAGTTACATACACCCTTTCACAACAAGGCTGTGATCTATGAAGGAGGAACTTGTAGAGAATGAGATCAATAACCTCTTCCTCTTATGAAAAAGTGGAAGTGAAAGTGCTGGTCACTCAGTTGTCCGATGGACTATACTTCTCTCCATGGGATTCTACAGGCCAGAATACTGGAGTGGGTAGCCATTTCCTCCTCCAGGGGATTTTCCTGACCCAGGGATCAAACCTGGGTTTCAAACATTGCAGGCAGAATCTTTATTGTCTGAGCCACCATTGGCCTGACCTCCAGGGATGCTGGGCTGTGATACCAGGCAAGACCTACCTTTCACACTCATCTTGAGAGTGAAGCAGTGCTTACTACAGTATGTCTGTGCACTTTTTCTTTTTTTCAGTCAAATCATGTTGCTATTCTAGGCAAAGAACAGTATTGTTAGAATTAGTCTGTCTCCTCCTTTTGACCTTCTTTGTGAGTTTATGTACTTCTTGAGGGTATTTCATTGTGAAGATAAACACCTTTCAAAAAAAAATTGTGAAATCATAGCCTTTATAGCTGGAAGAGTGTATAGTCCAGCCCACTCTTATTTTGCTTGATCAAACTGAAGGCCAGCAAACTTCAGTTTACTTGCCCAAACTTTCCATGAAGGCTTGCAAAGAAGTTTGTTATTTTCTGCATCAGTATCTCTTCTGAGGCTGTGTATAATGTACATCATTGGAGGCAGTAATAAACAGGGTTGTCCCCTTTGAGAAACACCAACCCTAGACATATAGACCAGGAGAGATGATCTGGGTTGGGAGAAGGAAGACATGAGGAATATGGGAAAAGGATGTGAAACATGGAGGAATAAACAGCATCTTTAAGCTGTACTTAACCAGTGTCCTAGTGGGCATTGCAGTCTAGGTATATCCAAACAACTCAGGCGAGTCTAAAATTTTGGGGAGGGGGTCAGAAACAACTCTTGAGTTGTCTGATGTCTTGAATTGTATGTTGTATGTTGCATGAGCAGCTGGATGGAAGAGAAATGGCTTGAACTTTGAAAGCAGAAACACAGAAGTTCACATTGTCAATCTAGCAGATACTTGGTGTGACCTTGGGTCAGTTCTTCCCAGACATACTACTCTCTGTGTAATAGGGATGGTAATGACAGCCTCATAGGGGTTGTGTGGTGAGGTTTAAATAAGATAAAAAGTCTAAAACACTAAGGACAGTTCCTGTGTGTACTGGGCCTTCAGTAGGCATCCAGGCTCGTACCCTTCCTGTTTGCAGTATTGAGATGATCTCCAGCATGTGCTCCCAGCGAACTGTAGTAATATCCCCACGTCTCCTGTGACTGGAACTGAGTTGCTCTGTCCTCTCTGAGGGAGGGTTTTTTCCTCCTCTTCCTACCATACAGGTTTCACTTGCCAAGTAAACCAGTCTTCAGATTTGGAACACTCAGTGACTGCTTAGCTGATTTATTGGTTGGTGCATGAAGCAGTCAGATTGTATGGGCCTTGAACTTGTTATAGGGAAAATCCATTCTCTTTGTAAAAGCAGCTGATGGATTTTAGTGAGGTTGTGTTGAGGGACATTACTTTTGGGGTCATTGTAATATATTCTGATTTCTCAAAAGAACAAAAATTCCTAAATTTAGAAGGAAAGAATCTTCTAAACTTCAGAATGATTTTATTGTGGTTAGGAGATTTGGATTGCTTCCTAATTTCTCTGCTTAGCTTGGGACAAGTAATTTTCCTGGCAATCAGTCTTCTCCTAGGTAAAAGCAATAATGAAAGTGAAAGTGTTAGTCGCTCAGTTGTGTCTCTTTGCGACCTTATGGACTGTCGCCTGCCAGGATCCTCTGTCCATGGGATTCTCCAGGCAGGAATACTAGAGTGGGTTCCCATCCTTCCCAACCCAGGGACTGAACCTAGGTCTCCTGCATTACAGGCAGATTCTTTACTGTCTTAGCTACCATCTAGTAATAATTCTGGATACATTTAAAGAAATAACTCTCCCTGCCCTCCTTCCCCACAGTAGTCACAGTTATATCTTAGGCGGTAGAGCAGAGTGTTTAAGGACATAGAATGTGGAGACAGATGGCTGGGATTTGTATCCTGGCTCTGAGATTTGTTTGCTATGTGACCCTGGGCAGCTTGTTTAACCTCTCTGTGTTTCATGGGTTATTTGTGGAGAGTAACCTTACTTCCGTAAAGGGTTTAAACAAAGATTGACTATATGATGATGTCCTTGATACTGGCTACCTCTTGAGATTCTCTGCCTGGCTTCCTTTTCCCTTTCCTATTTATTACCATTCAGCTAATCCATTCAGAAATCCTGATTGGATTTTCATTCTTTACTATTTTGCTCAAATTAAGCCGCATAATTTTCCTCCCCTCTCTGATTTATGCTTTCACATCTGCCTATGATGATTGGCAGCCTTGGTACAAAGATGCTGGAGAAGCCTGCAGGGAGAATTAGCCCAGTGTACTTTCAAGTTTGTTTCCTGACAGCAGAGGGTGCCACAATGTTTCTGGTGATAGAAATGTTTTGTGCCGAATGATTTCTCTTCTACCTGGTACTTAAAATAAGAGCTTTCTCAGGATACTGACATTGAGGCCTTTATTAATCTATTATATAATAATGACACAAACCAACATCAAGAGTGCACAATCTTGAACAGTTTTAAGGTTTAATTAAGCATGTCTGTTACCACCATATTTTGTATCTGTTTGTATTCCTTGGGCCAGGTTTGTACAGGTGGGATATTTTCAAGAGTGTACGGCCTGTGTTATCTGCAGCTGTGTCCCTATATGTTTTGGAAAGGGCAAGAGAGGAGGGAGGTGGAATGGTGAGCAGTAAGGGGGTGGATGTGGAAGTCTGGGAGCAGGTAACACCAGTGCTGGAATGATGTAAATTTTGGTGCCAAGGGAAATCTGCAAGCTGAGTAGGGCCAGATGGACAAGCCCTCTGAGTGGGAAAGTACTGTTTGGCTTGCTAGTGATTGGGAACTGATCAGAGCCAGAGAGACAAATGTGCATGCCAAGGGGGACCCAAAGTATGGCAGATTGAATTTTCTAAGATGGCTGCAACAAAAATCTTCATTCCACACGCTCATTTCCCAATGTGACATTGACATGCCTCTCGTCGAGACAAGGGACCTAGTTTTCTCCCCTTGAACGTGTGTGACTAGTGACTATGGTTGAAGTGACGTTTCCTGAACTAGATCGAAAAGCTGATAGACTTGCTACCTGGGATATTATAGGGATGCTCGCTCTTGGAACCTCACCACCATGCTATGGGGAAGCCTATGTGAGCCCATGAGAGCCCACGTGTAGCTGTTCTGGCTGACAACCTCCCCAGACATCCCAGCCAACAGCCAGCACCGACTGCCAGATTTAGGAATGAGGGAAGCTTATTGTAACTATGTGACAGACTGTAAGTGAGAACAGCCAAGTTCAACCTGGTCAAACCTCAGAACCATGAGAGATAAGAAAATTGTTGTTGTTTAAATACAAGTTTTGAGGTGATTTGTTACCCAACAGTATTGACTGAATTATAAAGTCAAGGTCCTTCGGCCGGAGGATCTGGGATAAGAGAGTTAAGTCAAGGTTGAATATCCAAAGTGAAAGGTAAACAACGGAAAGGAGTGTGAGCATAGCAGAGAGATGAAGACGGAGGCAGGGTCGGGGTGGGTAATGAGGGAGTCTGATGAGGCATGATTGGTGAGGGGTCTGTGACCGGGCTGACTACTTACCATCCTGCTCTTCTTGAGAGCAAGCTAAGGTTGTGGCCGCCTGCACTCTCCTAACGTTTTATCATGGAAAATGTAAAACGTGTAAGTGTGAAGCAGTTGAACCCCATATTCACTGCCCAGTTTCACCACGACCAGCTCACAGCTAACTTTATATCCTGACTTACTTTCCCCTTCACATTATTTTGAAGCAAATCTCAGCCATGATATACTGTGTGTGTGTTAGTTACTCAGTCATGTCACTCTTTTGTGACCCCATGGACTGTAGACCACCAAGCTCCTCTGTCCATGGGCTTTCCCAGGCAAGAATACTGGAGTGGATTAGCCATTCCCTTCTCCAGGGGATCTTCCTGACCCAGGAATAGAAGCTGGGTCTCTTGCATTGCAAGCAGATTCTTTACCATCTGAGCCACCAGGGAAACTCAATATTATATTATCCCTACATATTTCAGATATAGCTCTAAAAGATAAGGACTATTTTAAAAACATAACTGTAATACTACTGTCATACCTAAAGCCATGAGAAATGAACTGTGCTGTGCTTAGTCGCTCAGTCTTGTCCAACTCTTTGTGACCCCATGGACTGTAGCCCTCCAGGCTTCTCTGTCCATGGGGATTATCCAGGCAAGAATACTGGAGTGGATTGCCATGCCCTCCTCCAGGGGATCTTCTCAACCCAGGGATCAAACCCAGGTCTCCCAGATTGCAGGTGGATTCTTCATTGTCTGAGCCACCAGGGAAGCCCAAAGAAATGAGCAGTTATTATCTAAATATCTCTTTTAATATATGAGATTTGTGTTTAAACCAGAATCTAAATAATATCAATAGTAACAGTGCATGGTGCAGGCTAAGTTGCTTGATTCGTGTCCAACTCTCTGTGACCCCATAGACTGTAGCCCACCAGGCTTCTCTGTCCATGGGATTCTCCAGGCAAAAATACTGGAGTGGGTTGCCATGCCCTCCTCCAGGGGATCTTCCCAGCCCAGGGATCAAACTTGTGTCTCTTGTGTCTTCAGCATTGGCAGGGGGGTTCTTTGCCACTAGCGCCACCTGTGAAGCCCCAATAATATCAGTACTGCCACAGAAATAAAATGCAGTCTACATGTGAATTTTAAATTATGTTAAATAAAAAGATTAATAGGTTTTAGGCTTCTCTGGTGGCTCAGATGGTAAAGAATCTGCCTGCAATGCAGGAGACCCATGTTTGATCCCTGGAGAAGGGAATGGCAACCCACTCTAGTATTCTTGCCTGGAGAATCACATGGACAGAGGAGTCTGGTGGGCTACAGTCCATGGGGTCTCAAAGAGTTGACATGACTGAGCAACTAACACTCCATTTAATCTAGAAGATTGATCAGATTTAAGTTAAATTTTTGTCAAGACTACTTGAATGTTATGTTGTGTTTTTCCATTAGGGGACACATAATAGACAATGTTATGTCTTAGATCTGGTATACATTAGGCATTGAAGATTATTTTATTATTCACCTTTTGTTTATTCAGTTCAGTTCAGTCTCTGCTTTTTAATATGCTCTCTAGGTTGGTTATAACTTTCCTTGCAAGGAGTAAGCATTTTTTAATTTCATGGCTGCAATCACCATCTGCAGTGATTTTGGAGCCCCCTAAAATAAGGTCAGCCACTGTTTCCACTGTTTCCCCATCTATTTCCCATGAAGTGATGGGAATGGATGCCATAATCTTAGTTTTCTGAATGTTGAGCTTTAAGCCAACTTTTTCACTCTCCTCTTTCAGTTTCATCAAGAGACTCTTTAGTTCTTCACTTCCTGCCATAAGGGTGGTATCATCTGCATATCTGAGGTTATTGATATTTCTCCCGGCAATCTTGAGGCCTGGTGTGATGCGGTTTGTTTATTAGCCTGAACATAACTATAAGCAGAAAACTCCCCCTCCGTTTGGTAATGCAAATAACAATTGTGGGTTTTTTGTTTTTAAGCTAGTGTTTCAAAATTGTATAAAAATCAGTAAGAATGTCTCTTTTTTCATGGTGAGTTTTCTATTCAGATCAAAGTTTTTCTTAAAATTACTTTTGTTCTGTATCAGAAGAATAACACATATTCATGTTAGAAAATATGTAAAAGTGGAAAGAATAAGAAAGAAAAACAGTGGCCTTGAATTATATCACCCAAAGGCAACCCTGTGCACATTTTGGTTCATTCCCTCACAGTCCTCTTCTCTAGGCATTTTGTAACCATAGTGTCATATATATTTGTATCCTGCTCTTTTTCATGTAATGGAACAAACATGCTTGTAGTAGTACAGTCTCTGTAAACATCGTTTAAAATTCTTGCACAATATTTCAGTTTATAGACATTAAGCATTTAGAGTGTTGCTGATATCTTTTCATTTTGTAAATGTGTGATGAAGAGTGATGTATTTTACTCTTCTGTATTTGAGACTGTCCTTTGGAAATGCAATTTGTTTCAAAAAGCTATGAAAAAGTTTATGTGCAATGTAGCATAACAAAATCAAATAAGAACTCCACAATCTAGCTGTTCATTCAATCACCAAATATTTATTGAATTTCTGTTATGTCTCTATTTCAGACACTGGGATACAGCGGTAAACAAATAGACACAGTCTCTTCCTTTCATGCGGCTAATACAAATCAGCCCTCTGTATCCATGAGTTCTGCATTCAACCAATCACAGATAAAAAAATATTTGGGGAAAAAAATTCCAGCAAGTTCCAAAAGCAAAGTTGACTTTGTTGCACACTGGCAACTATTTACATAGTGTTTACATTGTATTTACAGCTATTTGTGTATCATTTGCTGGCTTCCTAGGTGGCTCAGTGGTAAAGAATCCATCTGCCAATGTAGGAGACAAGGATTCATTCCCTGGGTCGGGAAGATCCCTTGAAGAAGGAAATGGCAACCCACTCCAGTATTCTTCCCTGGGAAGTCCCATGCAAGGAGCCTGGCGGGCTACAGTATTTGGGCTCGCAAAAAAGAGTTGAACATGACTTAACAATTAAACAATAACACAACAATGTAGCATTTGCATCGCATTAGTTATTACAAATAATCTAGAGATAAGTTAAAGTATATGAGAGGATGTGTGTAGGTTATATACAAATATTATGTCACTTGATATAAAGGACTTGAGTACCCATGAGTTTTTGTATTCATGTAGTGGGGGTGGTGGTGGTGGTCTTGGAACCACCCCCTGCAGATACCAAGGGATGATCAACAGTTTCAGAGTGTGTATGGAAAGACAGACAATAAATAGGTAAATGCGATAATCTCAGACACTAATAAATATTGGGTTGGCTGAAAATGTCATTTGGGTTTTTCCAAATGAACTTTTTGGCCAACCCAGTACTGTGAAGAAAACATAGCATGGAGGGGCTGCTCTAGAAAGAGTAGCTGTTTATGGGGGTCTGGCTAGAAACTAAGTATAGTTGGAAGTATGTGGAACAATGATGAAGCAGAAAATGGGATACCGAAGTGTGCAAACATTCTATTGGTAGAAGAGAGAACAAATATTTTAGAATTAAGTGATCTAGGACTTCCTTGGTGGCATAGTGGATAAGAATCTGCCTGCCAGTGCAAGGGACACGAGTTTGGTCTCCAGTCTGGGAAGATCCCACATGACACAAGGCAACAGCCTGTGCCCCACAACTACTGAAGCTCATGTACCTAGAGCCTTTGCTCTGCAACGAGAAGCCACCGCGATGAGAAGCCTGCTCTGCAAGGAAGAGTAGCCCATGAAGAACAGCCCCTGCTTGCCTCAACTAGAGAAAACCCACACAAAAGCAACGAAGATCCAGTGCAGCCAAAAATAAATAATATACAAAAAAAAAAGTTCCAAAGAGAGTCCTAAAGTGAGTCTGCTGGTTTAAATCTGCCAGCCATATAACAAGATTCTCAACATTATAAGCCATCAGGAAAATGAGAATCAAAGCCACAATGAGACACTACTTCACGCCCACTAGGATGGCTATGATCAAAAAGATAAGTGTTGGTTTGTATGTGAAACATTTGGAACCCTCATACATTGATGGTGGGAATGTGATATGGTGCTACTGCTTTGGAAAACAGACTGGCAACTGCCTAAACGTTTGAACACAGAGCTACCATATTACCCAGCAATTTCACTCCTAGCTGTGTACCCAAGAGAAATGAAAACGTGCTATACAAAAACTTGTATATGAATGTTTACGGTGGCTTTATGCATGTTAGCCAAAGGTTGAAAACAGCCTAAATTCTATCATTTGGATAAACAAAATGTGGCATAGCCATGTAATGGAATATTATGCAACCATCAAGTGGAATGAAGTACTGATCAGCCCTACAACATGGATGAAACTTGAAAACACTAAACTAGGTGGAAGAAGCCAAATCACAAAGGACCACATATAGCATGGTCCCATTTATGTGAAATGTACAGGGTAGACAAATCCATAGAGATGGAAAGTAGATTGGTGATTGCAAGGGGCTGGGAATGTGTGGGATGGGCAGTGAGTCTTAGTGGCTATGGAACCTATTTGTTTGTTTTGTCTTTGACTGCACTGTGGGCATGCTGGATTATATTTCCCTGACCAGGGATTGAATCTGTGCCCCCTGCAGTGGAAACATGGAGTCCTGTTTCCACTGGACTGCCAGGGAAATCCCCAAAACTTCTTTTGGGAGTGATAAAAATGTTCTAAAATTGTGGTAAAAATTGTGCAACTTTGTGAACATACTAAAAACCATTGAGTCATACATTTAAAAGGGTAAATTTTATGAGTGAGTTCTATCTCATAAAATTTTATTATGTGAGTTCTATCTCATTAAAGCTGTTATTGAAAAAGATATGCTGATACCCAACTCAAAAATGTTTCCAGATGTTATGATATCTGGGATTTTCTTCAACATAATCCATTATTGAGGACTAAGGTTCTAGATGAAACAAGATTGGCCATAATTTGATAATTACTGGAGCTGAGTTGTGTTTGTGTTATACTGTTGTCTCTGGGTTTTTATATATTCGATATTTTTCATAATTAGCATTAACAATGTATTTTTATTTAAAGAACTGACTCTAGGATAGCTATTTGCAGGTCATAACCGTGAGAATCAGAATGGCTTGGTTAATAGCCAGGTCTCTGGAGGTAGTCTTGATATATATATTTTTAAATTTAATTTTATATTAGAGTATAGTTGATTTAAAATGTTATGTTAGTTTCAGATATATAGTAAAGTGATTAATTTATACATATCCATATACCCATTCTTTTCCAGATTCTTTTCCCATATAGGTTATTTCAGAATACTGAGTAGCATTCCCTGTGCTATACAGTAGGTCCTTGTTGATTATTTTATAAATAGTAGTGTATATTTGTTAATCCTAAACTTCTAACTTATCCCTCTTGCCATATTTCCCCTTTGGTAACTGTAAGTTTATTTTCTAAGTCTGTCAGTCTGTTTCTATTTTGTAAATAAATTCATTTGTATCATTTTTTTTTTAGATTCCACATATAAGTGATATCATATGATATTCATTTTTCTCTGTCTGATTTACTTCGCTTAGCATGATAATCTCTGGGTCCATCCATGTTGCTGAAAATGGCATTATTTCATTCTTTTTTATGGTTGAGTAATATTCTATTGTATATATGTAGTGCGTCTTCTTTATCCATTCCTCTGTTGATGGTCATTTGGGTTGTGTCCATGTCTTGGTCATTGTAAATAGTGCCTGATGAACACTGGGATGCATATATCTTTTTGTACTGTGGTTTGTATGGATATTTGTGCAGGAGTGGGATTGCTGGGTCATATAGTAGCTCTATTTTTAGTTTCTTAATAAACCTCCACACAGACTTTTATTTTCTTGGACTCCAAAATCACTGCAGATGGTGAGTGACTGTAGCCATGAAATTAGAAGGCACTTGCTCCTTGGAAGAAAACCTATGATCAACCTAGACAGCATATTAAAAAGCAGAGACATTACTTTGCCGACAAAGGTCCATCTAGCCAAAGCTATGGTTTTTCCAGTAGTCATGTATGGATGTGAGAGTCAGACTATAAAGAAAGCTGAGCACTGAAGAACTGGTGCTTTTGAACTGTGGTGTTGGAGAAGACTCTTGAGTCTCTTGGACTACAAGGACGTCAAGCCAGTCAATCCTAAAGGAAACCAGTCCTTCCAATGAATATTTAGTTGAAGCTGAAACTCCAATACTTTGGCCATCTGATGTAAAGAACTGACTTCTCAGAAAAGATCCTGGTGTTGGGAAAGATTGAAGGCAGGAGGAGAAGGGGATGACAGAGGATGAGATGGTTGGATGGCATGACTGACTTGATGGACATGAGTTTGAACAAGCTGCAGGAGTTGGTGGTGGACAGGGAAGCCCGGTGTGCTGCGGTCCATGGGGTCTCAAAGAGTCAGACATGACTGAGTGACTGAACTGAACTGAACTGTTCTCCATAGTGGCTGAACCAATTTACACTCCCATGAATAGTATAGGGGGGTTCCCTTTTCTGTACACCCTTTCCAGCATTTATTGTTTGCGGACTCTTTGATGATGGCCATTCTGACTGGTGTGAGGTAATACCACATTAGAGGTTTGATTTGCATTTCTCTATTTATTAAAATGTTGAGTATCATTTAATGTGCTTTTTAGCCATCTGTATGTCTTTGGAGAAATGTCTATTTAGATCTGCCAATTTTTTGATTGGGTTGTTTGTTTAATATACAGCTTCATGAGCTGTTTGTATATTTTGAAGGTTAACCCCTTGTCAGTTGCTCTGTTTGCAATTATTTTCTCCCAGTCTTCATATTTTAGATCCTGGTTTTCCTCTCTTACTCTGGGAAAGCCATGTAACTTCTTTGTGCCTCAGTTTCACCATCTATAAAATGGAAGCATAAAACACTCTCACCTCGGGATGTTACAGGATTAAATGAGTTAATATTTACAAAGTGCTTGAAACACTGATACTTGGTAAGCATTATATATACTTACCTTTTCATTAAAAAGAAGAAAGGGATATGGGTTGCAACCATCAAAAAGGGATATGGATTGCAACCCATTAAGTTTAACTTTGTGACAAAGAGTTCAGTTTGGCAACATCATTGCCATCTTGGAACTTGGCTGTCTCCTTCCGAAAACCCATTTTATTTGATTAATTACTTAATTTTTGGCCATGCCACATGGCAAGTGGTATCCTAGTTCCCCAACTAGGGGTTGAACCTATGTCCCTTGCATTGGAAACACGAAGTCTTAACTACTGGACTGCCAAGAAAGTTTCCCATTTCACTTTGTATTTCTGGTATCTTGTGCAAAGGGATGGTGTTAGCACCTGTACCTCCATCCTCTTGCTTCCCTGAGTGTGGGTGTCCTCAGCGAAATGGAATACATTGGTATGGGGACAGGACCATCTCACTCAAGTGAAACTCATTTTGATTGACCACACATAGCTGATCACAAACAGGATGAATTCTTTCCTCTTTTTAAAGAAAGAACTGTATCTTCCTTCCTCTCTCACTTTAAAATTGAGAATATGCTTTTGCTTTTGAAACTCATCTACAGGAGACAAGTGCTGCTGACATGCCCAAAATGAAGTGCTGTTCAGATGCTAATACAGATCAGGAACTGATGGGCGGCTTGTCCTCCTTAGCCTGCTGTTCCCAGACACTTAGCATCATTTGTCAGATGCTCTGGGAATTTGTTTACACAGACTGTGTTGAAACAGGTCCCCTCTGGCTGCCCTTCACTGCTGCCTTACACATACAGCTGACCCTGGCAGCCATTTTCCTGCTTGCCATGGAGTGGGAGGAGAGAGGAGATAATTTGCCGCTCAGCCTGTCATTATGTTAAGTGTTTTCTGCTTTGGTGCTTGAACATTCTCTCTCTGCCCTGAAAGCATTCAGTAGCTCCAGTCAGAGGGCCAGGTTCAGGTTTCCTCTTCTCTACATCAATAAGTACTTTCAGCGTCATATTTTTTTTCTTGTCAGGAAAGATTTCCCACTGGCTTTTCTTCCATGGCTGAAGTTTTTTTTTTTTTTTTGCACTTCTGATTTTTTTTTTTAAATTTTTATTTTAACTTTAGTTTACTTTACATTACTGTATTGCTTTTGCCAAACATTAACATGAATTCACCACAAGTGTACAAGCGTTCCCAAACATGAATCCCTTCCCACCTCCCACCCCATACCATCTCTCTGGGTCCTCTCCTTGCACCAGTCCCAAGCATCCTGCATCCTGCATCCTGCATCGGATATCGACTGGCGATTCGTTTCTTACTTGATAGTATACATGTTTCAATGCCATTCTCCCATCTCATCCCACCCTCTCCCTCTCTCTCTCCCCCAGAGTCCAAAAGTTCACTCTATAGATCTGAGTCTCTTTTGTTGTCTCGCATACAGGGTCATCATCCCCATCTTTCTAAATTCCATATATATGCGTTAGTATACTATATTGGTGTTTTTCTTTCTGGCTTGCTTCACTCTGTATAATCGGCTCCAGTTCCATCCATCTCCTTAGAACTGATTCAAATGTATTCTTTTTAATGGCTGAGTAATACTCCATTGTGTATATGTACCACAGCTTTCTTATCCATTCATCTGCTGATGGACATCTAGGTTGTTTCCATGTTCTGGCTATTATAAACAGTGCTGCGACGAACATTGGGGTACATGTGTCTCTTTCTATTCTGGTTTCCTNCTTTCATCAAGAGGCTCTTTAGTTCCTCTTCATTGTCTGCCATAAGCGTGGTGTCATCTGCATATCTGAGGTTATTGATATTTCTCCCGGCAATCTTGATTCCAGCTTGTGCTTCTTCCAGCCCAGGGTTTCTCATGATGTACTCTGCATAGAAGTTAACTAAGCAGGGTGACAATATACAGCCTCGCAGGACTCCTTTTCCTCTTTGGAACCAGTCTGTTGTTCCATGTCCAGTTCTAACTGTTGCTTCCTGACCTGCATATAGGTTTCTCAAGAGGCAGGTCAGGTGGTCTGGCATTCCCATCTCTTTCAGAATTTTCCACAGTTGATTGTGATCCACACGGTCAAAGGCTTTGGCATAGTCAATAAAGCAGAAATAGATGTTTTTCTGGAACTTTCTTGCTTTTTCCATGATCCAGCGGATGTTGGCAATTTGATCTCTGGTTCCTCTGCCTTTTCTAAAACCAGCTTGAACATCTGCAAGTTCATGGTTCACGTGTGGCTGAAGCCCGGCCTGGAGGATTTTGAGCATTACTTTACTAGCATGTGAGATGACTGCAATTGTGCAGTAGTTTGAGCATTCTTTGGCATTGCCTTTCTTTGGGATTGGAATGAAAACGGACCTTTTCCAGTCCTGTGGCCACTGCTGAGTTTTCCAAATTTGCTGGTATATTGGGTGCAGCACTTTCACAGCATCATCTTTTAGGATTTGAAACAGTTCAACTGGAATTCCATCACCTTCACTAGCTTTGTTCATAGTGATGCTTTCTAAGGCCCACTTGACTTCACATTCCAGGATATCTGGCTCTAGGTGAGTGATCACACCATTGTGATTATCTGGGTCGTGAAGATCTTTTTTGTACAGTTGTTCTGAGTATTCTTGCCACCTCTTCTTAATATCTTCTGCTTCTGTTAGGTCCATACCATTTCTGTCCTTTATTGAGCCCATCTTTGCCTGAAATGTTCCCTTGGTGTCTGTATTTTTCTTGAAGAGATCTCTAGTCTTTCCCATTCTGTTGTTTTCCTCTATTTCTTTGCATTGATCACTGAAGAAGTCTTTCTTATTTACACAGTCAGCAAAAATAAGACTGGGAACTGACTGTGGCTCAGATCATGAACTCCTTATTGCCAAATTCAGACTTAAATTGAAGAAAGGAGGAAAAACCATTAGGACTTCAGGTATGACCTAAATCAAATCCCTTACAATTATACAGTGGAAGTGATAATAGATTCAAGGGATTAGATCTGATAGAGTGCCTGAAGAACTATGGACAGAGATTTGTGACACTGTACAGGAGACAAGGATCAAGACCATTCCCAAGAAAAAGAAATGCAAAAAAGCAAAATGGTTGTCTGAGGAGGGCTTACAAATATCTGAGAAAAGAAGAGAGGCAAAAGGCAAAGGAGAAAAGGAAAGATATACCCATATAATGCAGAGCTCCAAAGAAAAGCAAGGAGTGATAAGAAAGCCTTCCTTGGTGATCACTGCAAAGAAACAGAGGAAAACAACAGAATGGGAAAGACTAGAGATCTCTTCAAGAAAATTAGAGATACTAAGGGAACATTTCATGCAGAGTTAGGCATAATAAAGAACAGAAATTGTATGGATCTAACAGAAACATAAGATATTAAGAAGAGGTGGCAAGAATACACAGAAGAACTATACAAAAAAGATCTTCATGACGCAGATAACCACGATGGTGTGATCACTCACCTAGAGCCAGACATCCTGGATTGTGAAGTCAAGTAGGCCTTAGAAAGCATCACTACGAATAAAGCTCGTGGAGGTGATGGCATTCCAGTTGAGCTATTTCAAATCCTAAAAGATGATGCTATGAAAGTGCTGCATTTAATATGCCAGCAAATTTGGAAAACTCAGCAGTGGCCACAGGACTGGAAAAGGTCCGTTTTCATTCCAATCCCAAAGAAAGGCAATGCCAAAGAATGCTCAAACTACTGCACAATTGCAGTCATCTCACATGCTAGTAAAGTAATGCTCAAAATCCTCCAGGCCGGGCTTCAGCCACACGTGAACCATGAACTTGCAGATGTTCAAGCTGGTTTTAGAAAAGGCAGAGGAACCAGAGATCAAATTGCCAACATCTGCTAGATCGTGGAAAAAGCCAAGGAGTTCCAGAAAAACATCTATTTCTGCTTTATTGACTATGCCAAAGCCTTTGACCGTGTGGATCACAATCAACTGTGGAAAATTCTGAAAGAGATGGGAATACCTAACCTCTTGACCTGCCTCCTGAGAAATCTGTATGCAGGTCAGGAAGCAACAGTTAGAACTGGACATGGAACAACAGACTGGTTCCAAATAGGAAAAGGAGCACGTCAAGGCTGTATATTGTCACCCTGATTATTTAACTTCTATGCAGAGTACATCCTGCGAAATGCTGGACTGGATGAAGTGCAAGCCGGAATCAAAATTGCTGGGAGAAATATCCATAACCTCAGATATATACATGACATCACCTTTATGGCAGAAAGCAAAGCAAAGCTAAAGAGTCTCTTGATGAAAGTGAAAGAGGAGAGTGAAAAAGTTGGCTTAAAACTTGATATTCAGTAAAGTCAGATAATGGTATCCGGTCTCACCACTTCATGGCAAATAGATGGGGAAACATGGAAAAAGTGGGAGACTTTTTTTGGGGGGGGGCCTCCAAAATCACTGCAGATGGTGACTGCAGCCATGAATTTAAAAGATGCTTGCTCCTTGGAAGAAAAGCTATGACCAACCTAGACAGCATACTAAAAAGCAGAGATATTACTTGCCAACAAAGTTCCTTCTAGTCAAAGCTATGGGTTTTCCTGAATCATGTATGGAAGTGAGAGTTGGACTATAAAGAAAGCTGCGTGCCAAAGAATTGATGCTTTTGAACTGTGGTGTTGGAGAAGACTCTTGAGAGTCCCTTGGACTTCAAGGAGATCAACCTATAGTCAATCCTAAAGGAAATCAGTGCTGAACAGTCATTGGAAAGACTGATGCTGAAGCTAAAACTCCAATACTTTGGCCACCTGATGTGAAGAACTGACTCCTTAGAAAAGACCCTGATGCTGGGAAAGATTGAAGGCAGGAGGAGAAGGGGATGGCTGAGGATGAGATGGTTGGATGGCATCACCGACTCAATAGACATGAGTTTGGGCAAGCTTTGCGAGTTGGTGATGGACAAGGAAGCGTGTTGCAGTCCATGGGGTCGCAAAGAGCTGGACACGACTGAGTGACTGAACTGAAGCATTTATTGGTTTTCACTGTGTGTGGAATTTGCACTCACAGCTTTGGGGTCTCCACCAAAAAGAAGGAAGGAAGAAAGGAGGAAAAGTGGTTCTTGTGTTTGTGGAAAACCAACTTTCTAGTTGGAGAGCTAAAGTGTATATGCAAAAGTTCTCACAGCAAATTAGCAGTGTCTTTTAGAAAATTTCTCTTGCTTGTAATTCTTACATCTTCTATCAGGTATTGTAATTTTCCATGTGCAATAGAAACTTCCCCTGTATTCTGTTCTACTTCTTCTCTTTATTTGAATTCTCCTCTATAAGAAGCAAAGGACTTTATTTTGATCCTTTTGTATCCTTCACCCACCCTGGCACACAGGGCAAGTGTGTTTCCCTTCCATCTTTTCTTCCTTCCTTCCTCCTTCCCATCTCTCTCCCTCCCTCCCTCCTTTTCTTTCCTTTTGCCTTCCCTTTTTCCTTTCTTCCATCCTTCCTAGTATTTGGATTGTGATAAAGATTTTATGTGAAGCATCGATAGAGTTAAGGTTACTCTTTTCGGTTTATCTTCTTCATATTGACTCCTAGTTGCATCCTGGACAGAAGATGCAAAGGACTTGAAATGGAAGCAAGTTTGGCATCTTCAGGGAGAGAGAAAGAGGGCAGAGTGGTTGGACCATGGTGATTGGAGTATGAGTGAAATGTATTTGAAGAGTGAATGGTGGCCAGTTCATGTAGGGCTTTGAATACTGTGTTAAGAAGTGCAGATATTTTTCCTGGTTCAGCGGAAAATGTTGGAAAGTTTTAAGTATGATAGTTCATCTAATTTATACTATTAAAGAATATTCTAATGGCTGCCCAGAGGATAGACAGTAGTGGGGCAAGTTGCACGGGGACCAGTTAAAAGACTTAGAATTCAGGGATGAGATTAGAATGGCTTAATCAGGGTCATAGCAGAGGGTCACATGGTCAGTAAGTGGTGAATAGATACTCACTCATGTCTGATCCATTCCCCAAACAGCCTAGAGCAACAGTTGAAGGCTGTGCAGGAACTCAGAGTAATGATGGAGAAGAGTAGTCTCCTGCTACAACTAGGAGAGAGGCTGCTGGGTTTGAGGCTGGCTCTCATTTTATTTCTGTTTTAACTCATGAGCATGCAATTTCATTATGAAAAATTTGAAAAACCAGAGGGAATGTTTATTTCCTGAAAAATGTCAACAATCAAAATTGGAAAAAGAAGAAATGGAAAATTACTATTGATGAGAGTAAAAAGATAATTCAAATGTATTGAAAAGACCCAGGCACAGATGGTTTCAGAGCAATTATCTGATCTTTAGAGAATGAATAATTCCATTGTTTTTCAAGTGATTCCACGTCATGTAAAAAGACAGACGTCTCTCCAAATGGTTTCATGAATTCATCATAACTATAATACTGAAACCTGTGAAAGTCAGGAAAAATAGACAAATCTCATTTATGAATATAGATACAAAAATTATAAGTAAAATATTAGCAAAAATATCTGGTATAAGTCAAAGGAATAATACATTTTAATCAAATATTTTTATTTTAGGAATTTAAGGATAATCAATAGCAAGAAATCTGACAACATAATTTTATTATACCAGAATATCATGATTATTTTACTAGATATGGAAGAGTATTTATTTAATAAAAGTTAACTTTCAGTCCCAATTAAACTAGAAGTAACATGGAAACAGAAGAGAATTCTTTGAGGTAGTACATTTTGGCTGATAACCATTATTTGTCCTATTATTAAAAAATTAACTTTTCTTATATTTGTGATAAAATACAAGTATTTTGAACTTACTAACCAAGTTCAGATTGCAAACAGCTGGCCAGCTAACCAAATAAATTTCCAGAGAACTAGTTAGCCAGATAAGTTCTCCTTTTTAACTAACCACCAAACTCTTTTATGTTACAAAATGCTCAAGACATTCTCCTAATTACTATGATACAACAGTGAGGTGTTAGTTGTTTGCCTGAGAGCAGGACATAGTCTAGACGGAAGGTCAAGCGGATGAATGCAGCCTAATTTGATGACTGACTTTCCCCTGCGTTCCTGAGTCTTTGTTTACACACTAATTAACAGTGTGACTGGTTATTTCCAGTTTATTGCAGATATAATTAAAATATAACTATGCACCAAAACCTGATAATCCTAAAATCAAATCATAACAGCTATTTCTATTAAAGTTTGGAACCAATTAGAGATGTCCACTGTCACCATTATAACTGATGCTAGTGATGTGGTGAGACAATGTGCACCTGCTACTCAGTCGTGTTGGATTCTATGCGACCCCATGAACTGTAGCCCGCTGGGTTCCTCTGTCCATGGGATTCTCCAGCCAAGAATACTGAAGTGGATCGCCATGCCCTCCTCCAGGGCATCTTCCCAGCCCAGGGATCGAACCCACGTCTCCTGCATTGGCAGGTGGATTCTTTACCTCTGAGCCACCTGGGAAGCCAGTGAGGCAATAATATACAGTAACTGGTGTAAATTTGGGCGAAGAGTGAAAACCATCACTAAAAAAACATTTAATTTTATATTGTAGTACAGCTGATTAACAGTGTTGTGATAGTTTCAGGTGGACAGCAAAGGTATTCAGCCATACATATGCATGTATCCATTCTCTCCAAACTCCCCTTCCATCCAGGTTGCCACGTAACAATAAACAGAGTTCCCTGTGCTGTACAGTAGGTCCTTGTTGGCTGTCCATTTTAAATCTAGTAGTGTGTACGTGCTTATCCCAAACTTCCTATTTCTCCCCCCAGCAACCATAATTTCATTCTCTAAATCTGTGAGCCTCTTTCTGGAGAACTATCACTTTTGCTGATGATACGGCTTTGTATGTAGAAGACCCAGGATACCAGTAAGTAAAAACACACAAGAATTAATAAGAAAGTTTGGTTAGTTGACTGCTATAAGATTCTTATACAAGAATCAGTCATTTCCCCTATTTTAATAATAAGTACTGAGTAAGAGAAATAGAAAAATAGCATTTATACATAAGTGACAAAAACTACAACATACTTAGGAATGAACTTTAAAGGAAAAGCATAGGAATACTATGAAGAAAATTATAAAATAATTTTATATGACCTAAAACAAGATATGAACAAATGGTTAAGACAATGTTTTTAAATGAGAAGGAAATGTAATATAAATGTCAATTTCCCCCAAATTAGTTAAGCTGATTAAATCTAGATTAGAATACCAAAGGGCACTAAAAGTAAAACTCNTATATTCATTTCCAATCCAACAGCACAAATGTAATCTAGTTTTTTTTTCCTTTCCATCCTCATTTAAAAGTTTAATTGTTTAAATTCCTTTTACACATATTTTTCATGTGAATTTTGAATAATATGTTTTCTAGTTTTCCCCATCAATTATTTGCCATCTTCAATCAGAGAGACTGGAAAGAAAATTTAAAATTAAATATTTATTGTTCAAAATGTACAAGCTTAATTAAGCACATAGGAAATTTAAATGCTCAAATATTCAAATTGATTTTTTGTAAGTTTCTAGAATTCATGGTTCTGAAGTTATTAAAGCTTAAAATTTCATGAAGACTTTAGGAACATCCTTTTTTTTATTTGATTAATCCTCCTTATGCACTCAATTTTTCATTTCTGCCATCATGCCAACTCCCATGTGATGCCCTGTTCCTTGGACCCATCATTCCTATGCCAGGCTGCTCTTCCACAGGGATGCCCTGCTCACCCTGCTGGGACTCTGACTCCCTGTGTCTCAAGGTGGAGGTGACCTCTTACCCTGCCTGTCCTTCTAATCTTCCTAAGATGGCAGCTCCATCCTCTGGGCTACTGTGCCCACCCTCTCCCTAGTCCCGAGGTGTTAATTCCTACGTCTCTTAGAAGTGGGCTCATCTAATACATTTAGAACTGAATTGTTCAGGAAAGGAAGACAGGGGAAAAAATGGAAGTGAAAGGAAGAGGAATAAGAGGAATAATTTGTTTTTAGCCTTCTATCAGTTTATTCAAAGATATAAATTTCCCTCTGTGCTATTTAGATGCATCTCATAGATTTTAATATATGATACTTTCATTGTCATTTAGTTATAAGTAGCTTCTAATGTTTTGTTTAACCCAAGCTTTATTAATTTATTTAAATAAGATGAGGCTTTCAATCAAGCTCTGTAAAATGAAAATCTAAAAGTCATTTTACTCTTTTTCCCTAGGAATGTTAAGTGCCAGTGATCCCCTTCTGGCTTAACAAAGAAAGTCAACAAGTATTTATATCTTTAAGATGCCATTTTAAATATTATCACCAGGGCAACACATTATAAAATAACCCATCAGTATTATAAGCCTCTTAGAGATGAGGAACTGTTTCCCCAGGATATAACAACAGTTTCTGAAGTCTGGATGTCCTATAAATCTGTGTTAGATTAAAGGTGTCAGGTCAGTTTTATGATGCAGAGTATTCTGTGTTTCTTTGGCAGCTTCAGGGGGAAGTGGAAATATTTTCTTCTTATTTTGCAAAAACTTTTCACCAGAGTTAAATGAGTCTCTAATTTTTCAAGGCTAAATGTTAAAAATATACGAAAAGAAAAAGAGACAGTTCTGAAAAGCACCCAAAGTCAGTTTGGAATGGGTTATATAAATTTCATATCTACTTTACTATTTTAATTTTAATCTGAGAATTAAGTGTTCTATGCTTTTGCTCTTTTGTTTCCTACTTAAGCTATTTATTTCTGAAAATGATGACTTAAAAATTTCTAAGTAGACTAATTTATTTCATTGTTCTCTCGATTCTTGTCCTATATATTTTAAAGCTTTATTACTAAGTACAGATATGTTCATGAGCATTTTATCTTGAAAATGATGACTTAAAAATTTCTAAGTAGACTAATTTATTTCATTGTTCTCTCAATTCTTGTCCTATATATTTTAAAGCTTTATTACTAAGTACATATATGTTCATGAGCATTGTATCTTCTTGGGCCCTGGTTCCCTGATGCTAATACGTGCTACCCCTATGTATCCTATATGTTGTTTTTCATATTATAATGTTCTTTTTGTCTCATATTAAAATTACTGTATTGAATTTCTTCTGGTTTATATCTTTTGTTTAAATCTCCTAGTTTATATCCTGTTTAGCTCTTCTCATCTCTTTTAAAATATTAAAAAAAATTGACCCACCACCTGACTCAAGATCTAAAATAGTAATAATTAAATCTGCCTAGTACTTCTCTCGGAGAAGGCAATGGCAACCCACTCCAGTACGCTTGCCTGGAAAATCCCATGGGCGGTGGAGTCTGGTAGGCTGCAGTCCATGGGGTCGCTAAGAGTCGGCACGACTGAGCGACTTCACTTTCACTTTTCACTTTCATGCATTGGAGAAGGAAATGGCAACCCTCTCCAGTACTCTTGCCTGGAGAATCCCAGGGACGGGGGAGCCTGGTGGGCTGCCGTCTATGGGGTCGCACAGAGTCGGACACAACTGAAGCGACTTAGCAGCAGCAGCAGCAGTACTTCTCTTCCCCACTTTCCTATCCCATTCACCTATTTCCCGCAAAGATAGTAGCTATATCATTACCTTGTTTTAAAAAATTATTTTATCAAATGTACATAAACAAAATGTTTTTTATTATCTAATTTTGAACTTTAAAAAGAGTGTACACACTGCATGTAGTCTTATGGGACTTGCTTTTATCATTCAGCATCATGCTACTCATATTCATCTGTATTCTGTTACTGCAGTTCATTAATTTTTACTGCTATAAAGTATTTCACCATTTGAATATATCATCCTATCAAAGGATTTTAACTTTTTTTTGCTGTTACAAGCAGTGCTGTCACAAACTCTTCCTGTGCAAGAATTTCTTTTGGGCATATATACCTAGGAGTGGTATTACTAAAGCACAAGTTATGCAAATATTCAACTTGGCAAGCTGATTTTATTTTGTCATCTATCTATCATTTATCTGTTCTGCATACAAAATGCTGTATGTAATAATCACTTTATTTTCAATCTTTTCACATCATTTTGTTTTCAGTATGGCTCTTATAAGTAATAATTGTTGGACTTTTCCCCCCACACTCTAAACCATGAATTCAATTTATGTAACTTATTATTTAGAACTTCTTACTGTTTTATTTTATGTTTTCAGTATTTTTTACTTTAGGCTTTCTGATGAGTATGCAGTATCTCATCATGGTGTTAGTTTAAATTTCCTAATGGTTGATAATATTAAAGGGCTTCCCAGGTGTCTCTGGTGGCTCAGCTGGTAGACTCCACCTCCAATGCAGGAGACCTGGGTTTGATCCCTGGGTTGGGAAGATCCCCTTTGAGAAAGGAATGGCTACCCACTCCCACTATTTTGGCCTGGAGAATTCCATGGAGTTTATAGTCCATGGGGTTGCAAAGAGTTGGACATGACTGAGCAACTTTCAGAAGGCTCAGTGGTAAAGAGTCCTTCTACCAATGCAGGAGACTCAGGAGACACGGGTTTGATCCCTGGGTCAGGAAGATCCCCTGGAGAAGGAAATGGCAACCCATTCCAGTATTCGTGCCTAAAAAATTCCATGGACAGAGGAGCCTGGAGGGCTATAGTCTATGGGGTCCAAAGAGTTGGACAGACTGAGCGACTGAACACAATGCTATTAAACATCTTTTTATCTGTTTATTTGCCTCCTGTGTGTCTTCTTTGCTGAAATGTCTTTTCATGTATTTTGTCCATGTTCTAACTAAATCTGGTCTGATCTGACTTATGTGCTTCCTCACTCAGTCATGTCTGACTCTTTGTACACCATGGACTATAGCCCACCAGGCTCCTCTGTCCATGAAATTTTTCAGGCAAGAAATACTGGAGTGGATTGCCATTTCTTACTCCAGGGATCTTCCCAACCCAGGGATTGAACCTGTGTCTTCTGCGTCTTCTGCATTGCAAACAGATTCTTTACCTGCTGACCCATCTGGGAAGTCACTAACTGAATATTTTTTTTATTTTTGACGTTTGTATTTTCTTTATATATCTTAGACACCTATTCTTTGTCAGACACATCGTTTTCAAATATTTTCTTCCAATTTGTAGCTTACTTTTTCATCTTTTTAACTGTTTCCTTTATTTACTTAAAATAAAAACTGGGTGCTTCACACAGCAGAAGTTTTTTAAAGTTTAAGGTGAGGTAAGGTGAAGTTGCTCAGTTGTGTCCAACTCTTTGCGACCCTGTGGACTATAACCTACTAGGCTTCTCCGTCCATGGGATCCTCCAGGCAAGAATACTGGAGTGGATTGCCATTTCCAATGATGTAAAATTTATCAATATTTTCCTTCATGGATTGTGCTTTTGGCTTGAAGTCTAAAAACTTGTTGTCAGCTCTAGATTCCAAGGATTTCTTCAATTTTTTTTCCTAAAAGTTTTTGTGGTTTTATGTCTTATATTTAAGTCTGCGATTTATTTTGCTTAGTTTTTGTATAAGTTGTGAAAATTAGGCCATTATTTTGTCTGTGAATATCTAATTATTCCAGCACCATTTGATAAAACAACTGTCTTACATCCATTGAGTGTTTTTGCACTTTTGTCAAAAATCTATTCGACATCTTTGCTGATCTATTGCTGGATTGTGTGTTTTGGTCCATTAGTGTATGTATCTTATCTATATATACAATAGATCTTGCTGAAATGTTTATAGGAATTGCATTAAATTTATCTTTTTGGGGGAAATTGACATCTTTATGATGTCAAGTTTTCCAGCCCATGAACATGGTATGTCTGTATATTTCTTGAGTTCTTCTTTGACTTCTTTCATTAGTGCTGTATAGTTTATAGCATACAAGTCCCAGGCATGGCTTGTTAGATTTATACCTGAATCGTTAAGTTTTTGAATGATTGTCAGTGTTATAATATTTTAAAATTTTGGTGTCTATATGGTCGTGCTAGTGTGTATAGAAATAAAACCAATTTTCAATATTCTTTCCTCTGTGATCTTGCGGAATAACATATTAGTTCAAGGTCTTTTAAAAACATTTTGTAGATTCCAATGAAGTTCTCTGAGTTCCTTTTCTTGCCTTATTGTAATGGTTAGAACTTCCAGCACTATGTTGAATAAAAATGGTCAGAGTGGACATTTTTGGGTTATTCCTGATGTTAGGTAAAAGCATTCAATCTATTATCATTAAGTTTAATGTTAGCTATGGGGTTTTGTTAGATGTTCTTTATTAATTTGAAGGTGTTCCTGTCTGTAGCTATTTGCTAAGAGTTTTGATCATGAATGAGTGTTGAATTTCATCAAATGTCTTTTATGGATTGATTGATATGCTAATATGATTTTTCCTCTTAACCTGTTAATCTGCTGGTCTACACTGATTGATTTTTGAGTATTGAACCAGCGTGTATACCTGGAGTAAAATCTACCTAAACATGTTGTATATGGGCTTCCCTGGTGGCTCAGATAGTAAAGAATCTGCTTGCAATGTGGGAGACTGGAGTTCAATTCTGTCATGAACTGTGACGGGACTGAACTGGAGTCAGAAAAATTGAATTGATGTCTGAACTGGGGTCAGAAAAATCCCCTGGAAAAGGGAATGGCTACCCACTCCAGTAATCTTGCCTGGAGAATTCCATGGACAGAGGAGCCTGATGGGCTCAGCCCATGGGGCTGCAAAGAGTTGGACATGATTGAGCAACTAACACACCTCCATACACATGCCCCCCCCCACATGTTTTATAAATCTTTTTTGCATGTTAATTAATTATAAATGCTAATATTTTGTTAAGGACTTTCATGTCTATATTCATGAGCAAAATTTTTGTCTAGTATTTTTTTTGTGTGTGTGCTAACTTTGTCTGGTTTGGCATTAGGATAATTCTTGATTCCTAAAATGAAGTTTTCTCTTCTGTATTCCAGAAGAAATTGTATAGGTTTAGGGTAGAATTTTCTAAAAAATCTGGTGAAATTCTTCAGAAAATCCATCTGTTTTTTAAAATAGACTTTACTTTTAAGAGCAGTATTAAGTTCATTGTAATATTGTGCAGAAGTTCAGTTCAGTTCGGTCACTCAGTCATGTCCGACTCTGCAACCCCATGGACAGCAACACACCAGCATCCCTGTTTATCACCAACTCCCGGAGTCTACCCAAACTTATGTTCATTGAGTCGTTGATGCCATCCAACCATCTCATCCTCTGTTGTCCCCTTCTCCTCCTGCCTTCAATCTTTTCCAGCATCATGGTCTTTTCCAATGAGTCAGCTCTTCGCATCAGCTGCTGCTGCTGCTGCTAAGTTGCTTCAGTTGTGTCTGACTCTGTGCGACCCCATAGATGGCAGCCCACCAGGCTCTCTGTCCCTGGGATTCTGAAGGCAAGAATACTGGAGTGGGTTGCCATTTCCTTCTCCAATGCATGAAAGTGAAAAGTCAAAGTGAAGTCGCTCAGTTGTGTCTGACTCTTAGTGACGTCATGGACTGCAGCCCATCAGGCTCCTCCATCCATGGGATTTTACAGGCAAGAGTACTGGAGTGGGGTGCCATTGGCCAATAATTGGAGTTTCAGCTTCAACATCAGTCCTTCCAATGAACACTCAGGACTGATCTGCTTTAGGATGGACTGGTTGGATCTCCTTGCAGTCCAAGGACTGCAAGACTCTCTCCAAGGACTCTCAAGAGTCTTCTCCAGCACCACAGTTCAAAAGCATCAATTCTTCAGCACTCAGCTTTCTTCACAGTCCAACTCTCACATCCATACATGACCACTGGAAAAATCATAGCCTTGCCTAGATGGACTTTTGTTGGCAAAGTAATGTCTCTGCTTTTTAAGATGCTATCTAGGTTGGTCATAACTTTCCTTCCAAGGAGTAAGCATCTTTTAATTTCATGGCTGCAGGCACCATCTGCAGTGATTTTGGAGCCCCCCAAAATAAAGTCAGCCACTGTTTCCACTGTTTCCCCATCCATTTGCCATGAAGTAGTAGGACCAGATGCCATGATCTTAGTTTTCTAAATGTTGAGCTTTAAGTAAATTTTTTCACTCTCCTCTTTCACTTTTGTCAAGAGGCTCTTCAGTTCTTCTTCACTTTCTGCCATAAGGATGGTGTCATTTGCATATTTGAGGTTACTGATATTTCTCCTGGCAATCTTGATTCCAGCTTGTGCTTCTTCCAGCCCAGTGTTTCTCATGATGTACTCTGCATATAAGTTAAATAAGCAGGGTGACAATATATAGTCTTGACCTATTCTTTTTCCTATTTTGAACCAGTCTGTTGTTCCATGTCCAGTTCTAACTGTTGCTTCCTGACCTGCATACAGATTTCTCAAGAGCCAGTCAGATGGTCTGGTATTTCCTTCTCTTTCAGAATTTTCCACAGCTTATTGTGATCCACACAGTCAAAGGCTTTGGCATAGTCAATAAAGCAGAAATAGATGTTTTTCTGGAACTCTCTTGCTTTTTCCATGATCCAGTGGATGTTGGCAATTTGATCTCTGGTTCCTCTGCCTTTTCTAAAACCAGCTTGAACATCTGGAACTTCACGGTTCACGTGTGGCTGAAGCCTGGCCTGGAGAATTTTGAGCATTACTCCACTAGCATATGAGATGAGTGCAATTGTGCAGTAATTTGAGCATTCTTTGGCACTGCCTTTCTTTGGGACTGGAATGAAAACTGACCTTTTCAGGTCCTGTGGCTACTGGTGAGTTTTCCAAATTTGCTGGCATATTGAGTGCAGCACTTTCATAGCATCATCTTTCAGGATTTGAAATAGCTCAACTGGAATTCTATCACCCCCACTAGCTTTGTTCATAGTGATGATTCCTAAGGCCCACTTGACTTCACATTCCAGGATGTCTGGCTCTAGGTGAGTGATCATACCATTTCTTGATTATCTAGGTCATGAAGATCTTTTTTGTACAGTTCTTTTGTGTATTCTTGCCACCTGTTCTTAGTATCTTCTGCTTCTGTTAGGTCCATACCATTTCTGTCCTTTATTGAGCCCATCTTTGCATGAAAAATTCCCTTGGTATCTCTAATTTTCTTGAAGAGCTCTCTAGTCTTTCCCATTCTGTTGTTTTCCTCTGTTTCTCTGCACTGATCACTGAGGAGGGCTTTCTTAATTCTCCTTGCTATTCTTTGGAACTCTGCATTCAAATGGATATATCTTTCCTTTTCTCCTTTGCTTTTCTCTTCTCTTCTTTTCACAGCTATTTGTAAGGCCTCCTCAGACAGCCATTTTGCTTTTTTGCATTTCTTTTTCTTGGGGATGGTCTTCATCCCTGTCTCTTGCACAATGTCATGAACCTCTGTCCATAGTTCATCAGGCACTTGTCTATCAGATCTAGTTCCTTAAATGTATTTCTCACTTCCACTGTATTATCGTAAGGGATTTGATTTAGGTCATACCTGAATGGTCTAGTGGTTTTCCCTACTTTCTTCAATTTAAGTCTGAATTTGGCAACAGAATCCCATATATCCCCTGCCCTGTACATGTATAGCCTTCCCCATTATAACAATCTTCACCAAAGTAGTACATATGTTATAATTGACAAAGTTACATTGACACATCATTATCGCTCAGAGCCCATAGTTCACATTAGGGTTCACTCATGTGTTGTACACTCTGTGGGTCTGGACAAATTTATAATGACATATACCCAAAACTATAGTTATCATTGCCCTAAAAGTTTATATGACTCACCTCTTCATCCTTTCCTCCTCCTTAACTCCTGGCAATCCCTGATGTTTTTACTGTCTCCATAGTCTTACTTTTTCCAGGATGTCACATAGTTGAACTCAAATAATATGTAGAATTTTCAGGCTGGGTTATTTCACTTAGTAATATGTATTTAAATTTCCTCCATGTCTTTTCACAGCTTATAGCTAATTTCTCTTTTAGCACTGAAAAATGTTCCATTGTCTAGATGTATCATTCAGTTTTTGATGGATATCTTGATATCTTCCAAGTTTTGACAGTTATGAATAAAGCTGTCACAAACATCTGTGTAGAGATTTTTGTGTGGACATAAGTTATCAATTCCTTTGGATAAATACCAAAGAGTGTGATTGTTGGATCCTGTGGTAAGAGTGTGTTTAGTTTTATTAGGAACCACCAAACTATTTCCCAAAGTAGTGATATTTCTTTTTTTTAAGTTTTGAAATTGTGAATTCAATTTACTTAATAGTTATAGGGCTATTTAAATTATTTCTCTAATAGTGGATGAGTTGTGATTTCTTCTTTCTCTGACCCCTCCATTCTGCTATGAACCATTCACTGACTTTTTATTTTGGTTTTTGTATTTTATAATTCTAAAATTTTCACTTTTTTATCTTCTAATTTTTCACCAAGTCATACTTTTGCATTTGTTTTAGTTGTGTTAATAAATCTTTGATGAAACATTTTACAATAGTTGTTTTAAAATCCAACATCTCTGTCACCTCATTTTTGGCATCTGCTGGTTGATGTTTTTCATTCATTTTGAGATCTTTTTGGGTCTTGACATCATGAGCAATTTTCAATTGTAAGAAGACATTTTTGTGTTATGTCATGTGACTCAGGATCTTTTTTAAGCCTTCTGTTCTAGATGGTCTTTTTGACACTGCTGTGGATGCCACCATATTGCTTCTAACTGGAGATGGGAGTCCAGTTCTTCATTTGGTCTCCATTGAGACCCAAGGTGCAGAGGAAGCTTCTCTTTACTGCTGGATCGTAGTGGGAGTTTTATCATCCGACATGGTCTCCACTGACACAATTGTGGGATGTCTATGTTATTAGTGGGTGATGAGGAACGTTTTGACTCTCCACTAGGAGATACTTCTGATACCAGTCCCTATGGGAAAGATGGGGATACCTTGTTACTCCCAGGTGGATGTGGAAGGTCTGACTCACTCACTGGCACAGTGTGGGAAAGGGCTTGTTATTGCTTGGCTCTCTAGTTGGCTTTCTAGCCCTGGTGGTGGTGTTGGGATGCCTCATTACAACCTTGCAAGGATGGAAGTCTAGACTTCCCACTTTACATCCGCTTACCTCTGCTAGCATGGATGGTGGTGGGGCCCACAGTATTTTCTGTCGCATTTGGCTGGACTAGAGTGTCATTGTCTAAAAGTTTTCTCTCTTGCTAGATTGCCTCTTTCCTCGTCCTTTGGTAGCAAGAGCAAGCTTTTGTTTTATTTTTATTTACATATTTGTCTGTTCTCATTGGTGTTTTCAGATTGCTGTCTTCTTCAACTCCAAATCTAGGGTATATGAGGCAAAAAGAAAACCCATGAAATTCACTACTGTGTCATTTTTTAGGTGATGAGGTCCCTCAAGGTAGCTGGTCTACCTTCTCTCCACATTTCAGTCATTTTATTAAAATGTTCATTTTATATCTAATATCCAGATTTTTAGTCATAGTGACTGGAAAGAATAGAGAAAATGATGTCTACTCCATTCTCCCCAAAGTGGAGTCTAACATTTACATTTTACAAAGAAGTGAGCTGATATTGAAAGATGTTAACGAATAGATTTAAGGTCACACAGAAAGTGAGAGAGAGAGAGCAGGATCAGATTCAGGCTGTGAAGTCCTGAATGTCAGAGTTGAGGAGTCATCCTTTGCTAGTATCTTTTCTAATACTTGAATCCTCTCTCTAACATCCCTGTCAAGTGACATGAAGCATCAAGTGACAAGAGACCATGCAAAAAAATTATGTGATTGCCGGGAGCCAGCACGGGAGATCCCACCCATGGCAAAGTCATGTGGAAGAGCCTGGTGGGCAAGGCAGGACCAGGACTGGAGGGACTCCCCAATCCCACTCATGACAAAGTCATGTGGAAGAGCCTGATGGGCAAGGCGGATCGGGACTCAAAGGGATCCCCTAGATCTGCTTGAGCATCTACCCCGAAACCAAAATCTGTCTGTTTACTGTTTGCTATACTAAAGTCTTCTGACATTAACGGGGGGCTATCCCAAACCACCTTTCTTTGGAAAATTAACTTAGAGCTCCAGTTAATAGTCTCCTGCATATAAAAGGAGTGTCTCAGCTCAAACCCCTCTGATGGCTCTCTAACTTGCCTGACAGGTTTACCCGGACTTTTACAACTATGCATGTGATTGTTCACAGCCTCCCAACCGCGAAAGGCACGGGAAGCTTAAAACATCTTAAAGATATAGAGCCTTTTAAAGAGCTAAGAATTATACTGGTGAAGGGTTTCATTGTTGAGTTAATGATTGCTGCCAGGCCTCCATATCCTTTATCTTTTAGGCACCTGGGAGAATATTAATCAATGTAATAGGGATGTAGAAAAAGGAATATAGTAGTTTTGATGTTAGCAATACTAGACTTTTGAGTTAATTAATTTTCTCTTTGTTATAAATCACTGTATTCCTCTTTCTTTGTTATAAATTGTTGTATCCTTGCTATGTAAGAATGTAACTTTATTTAGTGCTTTCTGAGAGTAGCACCAGACTTTGGAAAGAACAACACTTTTAGGGCAAATAAGTTTTCTGGTTGACAGACCCTTATCAGAAAAGGGTCATAAAATTCTAATAGGCCTCCTGGCCAGAAGATGATGTAAATCACCTAAGACCTGTGTATACAGATAGGTATGCAGAAAGAAAGCCTGGTCTCGATAAGAGTCAGAGCTGCTGACCCTGCATGACTCTGCTTGTTACATTTATCTCTATGTACAACCCAAAGTATAAAAGCTTCCCTGAAAAATAAAGTGACGAACCAGTTCCACAAAAGCCTGGTTCCACCATGTCAATTCTTTCTTTCTTTCTTTCTCTCTTACTCTCTTTTTCAGGCTGATCCCTTGGAGCACAGGGGTCCTCCATGTTCAATTATTTGCCTGAGCTTCTAAGACCTGAACAGGAAGGCGCTCTGCGTCTTCACTCCCTCGGGAGACTGGGAGGGTGCCTGTGGCCTACGTGAATGGTGCAAGTCCCTTGTCTCAGGGCTTTATTGGCTTTCTGCATAAACCAAGGAATATCAGCCTCTTTCTCTCCTCTATTTTCTTAAGTGAAATATTCTTTCTTATCTCTCTCTATATCTCTGAATGAATAAATATCTCTCGCAGACGCCATCACGCTTCAGATACCCTGGATCCAACCGGGGCTGGTCCCCGGTATGTGACTCCTAACTTCCTGCTGCTTGTACCAAAACATGGACTCTCGCTGGGCAGCATAAATCTCAGTTTATTGTATGGGATAATAAATCCTGTTATTTGATGTTTTCATAATTCCTACTCCTGTGAAAAGCACAATGTTGGTAATCAGTAGCTGCCAGTTGACCTTGGTGTTAAAGCCCAGTCTAGGAAACTCTAGGCAAACACTGTCTGAGATGTATAAGAAAGCAAGTATGGTCAGCTTCACCTTTTCTTCTGTATCTGTCTCTCCACAGTTCACTTGTCTTCTCCAGTGCAGAGGATATTGGTGATACTCTGCTTAACTCCCTGAGGTACCATTTTACTGTTTTTGTGTGCCACCTGGGTTTCCTGTGCTTTCCAAAGACAGTATTCATAGCCTTTCTCTGGACTCTCTGGCTCCCAGAGCCCAGTTTTCCTAAAAGGTATAAAGCTGAGAGTACATGGGAATTATGTCTCCTGGGGTGACATTTAACTAATGACATTTGGGTGCAGACAATTCTGTGGTGAATCTTATACTCTGACTTCCTCTCTGGGAGCAGGCTGAAGCTACTCTTTGCAAGATTGTGCCCAGGAGGACATTGCTGCTTGGGTCTCCTTCCCTTTCCCCTCCCATCCCTGCTTCCTTCTTGGTTTCCCTTGGGAGCACTTCTTTAATAAATCATACAAATCCTTTTTTCAGGGTCTGCATCTGGGGAGTCTGACCAAAACAACAATCGAAGAAGTTTCAAGGTGGACACTTGTCCATCTGTTGTGTGAGGATGGTTACTACTAGTTACTGTGGTCACTACTGAGGAAGAACAGGGAGGAGTCATGGCCAAGTTGCCTTGATATTGTCGTTATGGAGACAAATGTGCCAGGCTTTGTCACAAGGCTGCTTTCCTCCAGGTATGATGTTGCTGTGGAAACACAGAGCCTGAAGCCTCCAGGAACACTCTGTGCTAATCCCAGATGCTTTATCCATCTGCTTTGTGTCTCATTAGCAGACAGAGCCCAGAAAGACAGGAGGCTTTGACCATATCTCCATTGAACCCACTTTTCTAGAGAAGGGCCCCACCCCTGGACATTTTCCTGGGTGAGTGAGCATCTTGGGAGTATTTTTAGGTAATATTCGCTAAATTAGATGGATACAAAATCTTCTTGTGCTGTATGGTTTTCAAAATGATTACTGGGATTCGCACTTACCGCATATTTGTTTCAATCTACATTCAAGTGGGTCCATCTTAGATGGAGTCTTATTTTGACTTTGTAGATTCTTTTAGTATTAAGTTCCCTGTTCCCAGAAATTGGAATAACTGTCCTAACTCATGGTTAATGATTCCTGTGGTCAAGAAAGCAAAAATTTAAGCATATAGTTATGGGATATGTTGTCTCTACATGATGATGGCACTGATGCTGGACTCTGACCACAGTATCAATGTGGCCTGAGGCTGTCTCCCTGATGGGTGACAATCCTACTGTGAGGACTCTAATCTCATGACCTCGTCTAAACCTAATTATCTCCCAAAGGCTTCATTTCTACATACCATCACATTGTGGATTAGGGCTTCAGTATGTAAATTTTGGGGGGACACAACATTCAGTTTGCAGCAGATAGCTTTAGGTTGACTCGAGTTAAGGAGAGCATCATAAAAAAGAGATCTCTTTAACTGTAAAAAGTTATTTACTTTGTCATTTAGAAATGGCAATGACTGTTATGTTCATTATTATTGTTTCTGTTGTTAAAATCAAATTTTGCCAATGAATTAGATTCCCTGATAGCTCAGTTGGTAAAGAATCTGCCTGCAATGCAGGAGACCCTGGTTTGATTCCTGGGTTGTGAAGATCTGCTGGAGAAGGGATAGGCTTCCCACTCTAGTACTCTTGGGCTTCCTTTGTAGCTCAGCTGGTAAAGAATCCATCTGGAATGCCAGAGACCTGGGTTCAATCCCTGGGTTAGTAAGATCCCCTGGAGAAGGGAAAGGCTACCCACTCCTGTATTCTGGCCTGGAGAATTCCATGGACTGTATAGTCTATGGGGTTGCAAATAGTCGGACATGACTGAGTGACTTTCACTTCCACTTTCAAAGTTAATTCCTGACATTCTGTTGCCTACATCTCTTAGAGACATCAGCTAGATCTGAGAGTCCACATTAATTTTCAGAGAAATGGAGCAATATCAGTTAGGGTTCAGGTGGGAAAAGAAATCATTCTAGATATTTCAAACAGAGCAATATTTAATATGGGGAGTAAGCTGCCTACAGAAATTGATGAGAGGAACGAAGACACCAAAGTCAAGAGGGCAATCACAGCTATGGTCCATCCAAAGGGCCAAAGAGATTCTGATGCTTCCCAGTGGTCAGGAACTGATGGGAAACTACTACTGGCCTCATAGCTTCTCTGTAGCCCTAAGGGGGTGAATTTCTAGGGAACATGGAAACTATTTATTAAACCCCTCTGTTTATGATGTCCACCATATCTGCTAAAGCTAGAAGAGGAAGAAGAGTAATTCTATCCCCATTCTGCCTTCTCTGGCTTGCTTGAGTGTTGTAGACTAAACCATAGCCAGTACCCTGCTGGCAACTGAGTATGTGACATTTAGTTCCCAGTTTTTCAGCCTTTGTGATTCAATGGAGAATAGAGAAGGGAATGAAGAGTGTACAGGGCCAATAGACAATATTTGGTGGTTGTTCATTTTATATGCCTATTCTCCAACATCATAATTTTATTTCTTGGCACTTATAATTGTGAATGGGATTGTGATGTTTGTGACTTGGATGTTTCTAACTAGGGTTCTGTAATTATACTTTTGCCCTTATGTGGTTTTATATACTGAATACAAAAAATTCATATTTATAAGCACAATGGATTGTTTGATTTTAGGTCAACTGAAAGTCAGCATGTGTGTGTGCTGCATGATGAGTTGCTTCAGTTGTATCTGACTCTGTGTTACCCTGTGGACTGTAGTCCATGAGGTTCCTCTGTCCATGAAATTTTCCAGGCAAGAATACTAGAGTGGCTTGCCATGCCCTCCTCCAGGAGATCTTCCCAACCCAGGGATTGAACCCCGGATCTCTTACAGTCTCCTGCATTGGCAGGTGGGTTCATTACCACTAGCACAACTGGGGAAGCTCCAAAGGCAGCACATAATTAAAGCTGAAGACCTGAGACTCAGAGATTACACATGTCATTCACCATCTGGGATGGCAGAATAACAACAGCATTAGTGATACTGATCGAGACTTTCCTGGTGGTCCAGTGGTGAAAACTTCATGCTTCCACCATAGGGGGTGCAAGTTTGATCACACATGCCATGGGCATGGACAAAAAGTAAAAAAAAAAAATTGAGATGATGATAATTATAGCTACTTCTTGTTTTTACTTAAGAAAGGCAATGCCAAAGAATGCTCAAACTACCGCACAATTGCACTCATCTCACATGCTAGTAAAGTAATGCTCAAAATTCTCCAAGCCAGGCTTCAGCCACATGTGAACCGTGAACTTCCAGATGTTCAAGCTGGGTTTAGAAAAGGCAGAGGAACCAGAGATCAAATTGCCAACATCTGCTGGATCATTGAAAAAGCAAGAGAGTTCCAGAAAAACATCTATTTCTGCTTTATTGAGTATGCCAAAGCCTTTGACTGTGTGGATCACAATCAACTGTGGAAAATTCTGAAAGAGATGGGAATACCAGACCACCTGACCTGCCTCTTGAGAAACCTATATGCAGGTCAGGAAGCAACAGTTAGAACTGGACATGTGCCGGGGTCCAGCCCCAATGGATCCAGGGTAATTCGAAGCGGGGACGGTGTGGTGAGGAAAAACTTATTTATTTAGAAATATAAAAGAGAGATTAGGAAAGAATAGTGTAGTAGGAAAATTTAGTGGAGAAAAGAGGCTGAATAACTTGGTTAACAGGGAAGGTTAATAAAACCTCAGAACAAGAGATTTGCACCTTCTACATTAGGCCACCGGTGCCTGTTTGAATAGCGGAAGGTACCCCGCCTTGAGCTCCCTCTCTCATGGATCTTAGAAGCCAGGGGCAAGTAAGTAGACATGGCGAGCCTCCACACCCCAGATGGGAATTCAGCCTGAAAATAAAGTAAAGAAGACACGGGAGAAACCAGTCCAGTGACTGGCCCATCCTCTATTGTCCGGAAAGTTCTTATATACTTTTGATTTTACATAGAGATCAATGGAAAATACAAAATTATGCAGCGTCAGCAGCCCTGACTCTTATCGAGACCAGGCTTTCTCTCTGTATACCTAGTTGTATACACAAGTCTTAAGTGATTTACATCATCTTCTGGCCAGAAGGCCAATTAGCATTTTACAGCCCTTTTCTGATAAGGGTAATAGCGTTGTTCTTCCCAAAGTCTGGTGCCACTCTCAGAAAGCACTAAATAAAGTTACATTCTTACATAGCAAGGACACAGCAATTTATAACAATGAAAAAAGTACAGTGATTTATAACAAAGAGAAAGTTAATTAACTCAAAAGTCTAGTGTTGCTAACATCAAAACTACTATATTCCTTTTTCTATATCCCAATTACATTGATTAATATCCTTCAGGTGCCTAAAAGATAAAGAATATGGAGGCCTGGCAGCAGTCATTGACTCAACAGTGAAAACCCTCTACCAATATAATTTTTAGCTTTTTAGAAAAGGCTCTGTATCCTTAAGATGCTTTAAGCTTTGTGCTTCTCGCGGTTGGGGGACTGTAAACAATTCAGAGGTAGTAAAAGTCCGGGCAGACCGGTTAGGTAAGTTAGAAAGCCATCAAAGGGGTTTAAACAGAGACATTCTTTTTATATGCAGGAGACTGTTAACTGGAGCTCTGAATTAACTCTTTCCAGATAAAAGGTGGTAATGTCAAAAGAGTATAGTATAGCAGACAGTAAACAGACAGATTTTGGTTTCGGGGTAGATGCTCAGACAGAGGACCCTTTGAGACCTGACTCACCTTGCCCATCAGGCCTCTCCGCATGACCTTGTCATGGGTGGGATCTCCAGTGCTGGCTCCCAGCAGACATGGAACAACAGAGTGGTTCCAAATAGGAAAAGGAGTACATCAAGGCTGTATATTGTCACCCTCCTTATTTAACTTATATGCAGAGGACATCATGAGAAATGCTGGGCTGGAAGAAACACAAGCTGGATTCAAGATTGCTGGGAGAAATATCAATAACCTCAGATATGCAGATGACACAACCCTTATGGCAGAAAGTGAAGAGGAACTAAAAAGCCTCTTGATGAAAGTGAAAGAGGAGAGTGAAAAAGTTGGCTTAAAGCTCAACATTCAGAAAATGAAGATCATGGCATCCGGTCCCATCACTTCATGGGAAATAGATGGGGAAACAATGGAAACAGTGTCAGACTTTATTTTTTGGGGCTCCAAAATCACTGCAGATGGTGACTGCAGCCATGAAATTAAAAGACGCTTACTCCTTGGAAGGAAAGTTATGACTAACTTAGATAGTATATTCAAAAGCAGAGACATTACTTTGCTGACTAAGGTCCGTCTAGTCAATGCTATGGTTTTTCCTTTGGTCACGTATGGATGTGAGAGTTGGACTGTGAAGAAGGCTGAGCACTGAAGAATTGATGCTTTTGAACTGTGGTGTTGGAGAAGACTCTTGAAAGTCCCTTGGACTACAAGGAGATCCAGCCAGTCCATTCTGAAGGAGATCCAGCCAGTCCATTCTGAAGGAGATCAGCCCTGGGTGTTCTTTGGAAGGAAGGACTGATGCTGAAGCTGAAACTCCAGTGCTTTGGCCACCTCATGTGAAGAGCTGACTCATTGGAAAAGACTCTGATGCTGGGAGAGATTGGGGACAGGAGGAAAAGGGGATGACAGAGGATGAGATGGCTGGATGGCATCACTGACTCAATGGACGTGAGTCTGAGTGAACTCCAGGAGTTGGTGATGGACAGGGAGGCCTGGCGTGCTGTGATTCATGGGGTCACAAAGAGTCGGACACGACTGAGCGACTGAACTGAACTAGGTGCTTTACATCTACTAACTTCTCTTTGTCTCTCACCACAGTCATATGCAGTACTATTCCCACCTTACAGATGAAAACACTGAAATATCAAGAGGTTAAATAAATTTCCCAATTTCAAATAGCAGAACAGGATCTGAATCTCAAACTAGCTCTTAAGTTTTACAAAACACACAGAAATTCTGTTACACATGACTTTTATTCGTTTTTTACTTATTCTAAATTATTTTATTGCAGTCTACCAAATTATGAGTTTTCTCTGACTCTCCCTTCTGTTCATCATTGTATTTTATGATAAAATTAGTGGTTAAAGTTTATTGAGAGCTTTCTATGCTTCAGACCATGCTAAAGGATTTGCAGGTAATATATCATTTAATACACAAGACAGCTTTATGAGACCTGGAGAGGTTAAATAATCAATTTAGCATCACACAGTACGGAAGTGGCAGAGCCTGGATTCAACCTGTAAAATTGCACTAACTGGTCAATTCAGTAGCCAACAGCCAAATGTCATGACTGAGGACTTGAAGTGTGGTAAGTCTGAATTATGATGTGCTATAAATATAAAGTGCATACCAGATTTCAGAGACTGTACACTGTGGTGCATCTGGGAGATGCTGTGCTGTGAAATAAGACTCAAAACCTTGTTTTCAGCCTCAATCTCTTCCTAGGAGTGAGTGCATCTAAGAGTTATTGAGGCTACTCAATAGAGACTGGAGAAAACAGAGTGAAAGGGACTTGAGTTGGAGGTGGGGTGAGCTTGAGGGGGGTGGGACACTGAAAAGAGAATGCACTGCATTTCTTAAAAATGCCAATGGCATTTTGGGATTTATAGAAAAAATCAGTCTTACTGGAAGGATGTGTTGTAGTTGATTATTATTTACCACAAATCGCTCACACTGACTTGCCAAAAGGGTAATTATGGAATGGATGCAAGACTGTTTCCTACAATGCAAGCAGATAGTACAGCTGGGTCTTAGAGGGGACTAAAACCAGGGCTCTGAAACCTACCAGGGACAAAGGAGGCCATTCTTTCTCTCTTGCCTACTCTGGCAACTCAGTTTCTTTTTCTGCTTTGATGTCTTTTTTCTATGTTGACCGGCTTTTTCTGCCTCCCAGCATGTGATGGAAAACCTTTGGTTGACTGGAGTTGCTGGGTCCCCATTCAAAATTAGCTAAGTAGGAATCTGATTTGTTGGGCTTTGCTCAAATATTCTCCTGCAGTCCGAACAATGAGTCAAAATTAGCAAATTAAATAATATGACTGCTACAGAAATGACTGCCTCTGTACTTTTTACCTGCTCCTCTACCATACATGGGTAACTTTCTTCACTGTCCTGCCTCTCAAAATACTTTAAAGAATGCTTTTATTGCTTCATAATCATGTGACAGCTCTTAACCTAGTAAAGCAATATAGTTAACTATTTTATTTAAGGATGTTCCCAACACAGGTGTTCTGAGAAATTCTTTTGGGTTTGATCAATACAAATTCTGTTTATTGTTTCCATCTTTTATGTATAAAACTCAATCAGACTCCATAGCCTTTTTCTCTCTATTTTCCCAGCATTCTTACATTCTTTTTCTATATGAAGATGGTTTTAAGACATTTTATCAGTTTGTCTTTAGATAGCATGCAGGAAGGCAAGGACTATGTTTTGCTCATCTGTACCTTCCTAATGCTGGTGCATAATTCACTTTCCATAAACCTGTGTGAATAAAAGAAAGAATGACTGGCACTGCATTTTTTTTCCAAAAAGACAGAGAGTTTGTATTTTTGTATTCCCAGTGATCCTTTTCTAACCTACGAGTGTTGATTTTTAAAATAACTTATGCTTTGGTCTTTCTTAGGTGGAGAAAATATTCACCTAATTTTTAAATACTCAAAATTCATTCATGTAAATGATGAGACTTGGCAGTTTCATTGCACATTCCCTCTGGAAGGACTTTTCTCAGTGGGGATTACCCCTATAGCTATGCTCTACAAATGGTTTCTCTGAAGGGAGCCTTTAAACTAGAGAACACTGATTCAATCCCCCTGTGGATCTCTGTCCTGGGAAAGGTTTCTGAACTATATTATACAACCATCTGTTAAGGTCTGGTCTGGCTACTCTAAGCCTTCTTCTCAGCCATGTTCCTGGGCATGATTATTCCCCAGAAAAATTCAGAACAGAGTGTCCAATTCAAAGTCTGCGGCCATAGGTTTAGCTACAGAGGTGGATGTTTTGACCTATTTTCTGACTACAGGATCGGATTCTCTGGACAATAGCCAAATGTCTGCTCCATGTTATGCTATGGCTCAGAAACTTAAGAGTAATATGGCACTCTTGCCAATTTTGGAGCTCTGAAGCCTCAACAGTAATTATTAAAAACTATTAACAGTCCATTCTGAAGGAGATCAACCCTAGGATTTCTTTGGAAGGAATGATGCTAAAGCTGAAGCTCCAGTACTTTGGAAACCTCATTCGAAGAGTTGACTCATTGGAAAAGACTCTGATGCTGGGAGAGATTGGGGGCAGGAGGAGAAGGGGATGACAGAGGATGAGATGGTTGGATGACATCACGGACTCAATGGACGTGAGTCTGGGTGAACTCCAGGAGATGGTGATGGACAGGGAGGCCTGGCGTGCTATGATTCAGGGGGTCGCAAAGAGTTGGACACGACTGAGCGACTGAACTGAACTGAATTAACAGTCCAAATTCTTTGACAGTTTAGTGCCACAAAAGTTAAGCTGAACCGCAGTTAATATCATCTCTCTTGCAAGCTTTGTGGTTAAAGAATGAGTTTAACTGCTTCACATATTATATGTAAATTAATCAGGTAGGAATTGCTATAGTATTACTATGAGAAATTGGCTTTTTTTTCCCCTCAAAGTAAGGAAATTTCCATCTAGACCAGTAAATTGAATTATTTTTCTGGTTTATACTAAAAACATACAATATTGATAATTGCCAGTACTCACATACTGTTGAAAGAGGTGGCTCAATTATTTAAATAGTGAAAAAATGGATACAGGTAGTGTGTATTGAATGCTTTCTATGAGCTAGGAGTTTTACATACTTTATATTGATTAACATTCCAACATCTGACTACAAGATTTCCCCCTTTTTACAGATGAAGAAACTGATATCCTCAAGGCTAACAGTCAATAAGTAGCATGGCTGGTATTTGAACCTTCATTTATGTGGTTTTAAAGCTTTTGCTCTAATTTCCTAAGTTACTTCCTTTGACAGTTCTCCCCTCTTTTTTATATTAAACTCCTCAAAAATTAAAATATTGAGATTTTATATATATATATATATTTATATAAAGAGGTCTAAGGGTAATTTTTTGGATATGATGAAGATAATTGCATACTACAAAATATAATTCCAGCTACAATGAAAGGAGCTTCCACTGGATTTATGGCCAAAGTCATAGTGTTCCCAAGCTAGTTATGCATGTCCTGGGAACAGAGAAGGGCACATGGGTTCTTCTGCCCCCAACCCCTGCCGTGTTTCCATGCTGAGTCTCTTCTGTGTCTCAAGGTCCCCCTCTCTTCACGTCAGCCCTGATTTCGACATAGGAGACTGTTGAGACTGTGCATTCAGTTTCCTCTGTAGCTCTGCTGCCTTTACAGTTAAATCCTATACCTGAATTTCAGCACAGACCGTAGGATTTCTCTCCCTTTAAATCTTCCTGTTCAATTCAGTTCAGTTCCTCAGTCATGTCTGACTCTTTGTGACCCCACGGACTGCAGCATGCCAGGCTTCCCTGTCCATTACCAACTCCCGGAGCTTGCTGGTTTGATCTCTTTGCATTTTGGGGCTAGTTTTGGTAACAGCTATTGGTGTAGGCTTGATCCTTCCAAGATCCTTTGAGGAAATGTGTGAGATGTACCCTGGGATTATCTCCCTGAGGAACAGACAAGGGGAGAATTTATTTACTCCTTTTTGTTCCCAGTTGGCCAAGGATTGCTTTTTGATGTTAACTCCTTCCCACTTCCAGATGCCTGTGGGATCAGGAGGGCTGGTCTGCAGCATCTTAAGTGGGCTGAGAGTAGCAGAGAAGCCTGGGGGCAGGAAGTGGGCAGTTTGGGACAGCTGCATCTGCATGTAGTCAGATCGCATCTGAGCACAGTTGATTACATCAGGAATGCCTGGAGTAAAAAGCGCACTGAGAGCATGTGATGTGCAGCACACGTGGTATCAGATGCAGATACGATCTTGTTCTATGGCTCCAACATATCATCACACAGCTGTCAAACAATGATATATTTCTATAGTCTGAATTGGTGGTTGGTGGTTTAGTCACTAAGTCACATCTGACTCTGCCACCCCATGAACTGTAGCCCGCCAGGCTCCTCTGTCTATGAGATTTTCCAGGCAAGAATACTGGAGTGGGTAGCCATTTCCTTCTCCAGGGCATTTTCCTCACCCAGGGATCAAACCTGGGTCTCCTGCATTGCAGGCGGATTCTTTACTAACTGAGCCACTAGGATTAGTTGGCATCAAATCACACTGTGAGTAGGCCTTTGTGACACCATCTTGGCTGGGGTACTCTAGCTCTTCCTCAGTTCCTCCCTTGGAACATTCACCAGTGTGGTACAGTAAGTCCCCTACATACAGATGAGTTCTGTTCTGAGAGCACGTTTGTAAATCCAAAAAAGCTAGCCTAGGAACCCAACTAACATAAGAGGCTATACAGCACTGTACTGTAACAGGTTTATAATACTCTTCACACAAATAACACAAAAACAAGCACAAAAATAAAGAAAATGTTGTTAATCTTACAGTACAGTAGCTTTAAAAGTTTAGTAGTACCAGCTACATCACTGCTTTTGCAGTTACTTCCGGACATCCTGGACTTGAAATAAAGATATTGTACTACTGTCCTCTATGAGTGAGTGAGTGAAGTCACTCAGTTGTGTCCAACTCTTTGTGACCCCATGGACTGTAGCCTACCAGGCTCCTCCATCCGTAGGATTGTCCAGGCAAGAATACTGGCATGGGTTGCCATTTCCTTCTCCAAGAGATCTTCCCAACCCAGGGATTGAACCCAGGTCTCTGCATTGTAGGCAGATGCTTTACCATCTGAGCACCAGAGAAGTCCTCTATACAGCACTGTAAGTACATACAAGCACAACCACTTGTAGAGGACGCATGCATGAGACAGTGCATGCCAGGCATGTGAACTAACTTAAGTGATCGGACATGCAAATGCACTTTGCATCTTTGAAAGTTAGCAACTTGAAGGTTCATAGGGGACTTACTGTACAGGTCCAAGGTCACGTCGAACACACAAATATCTGGTTTGGTTCAGTTCAGTTCAGTCCAGTTCAGTTCAGTCACTCAGTCGTGTCCGACTCTGCGACCCCATGAACTGCAGCATGCCAGGCTTTCCTGTCTATCACCAACTCCCACAGCTTGCTCAAATTCATGTCCTTTGAGTTGGTGATGCCATCCAACCATCTCATCCTCTGTTGTCCCCTTCTCCTCTTGCCTTCAGTCTTTCCCAGCATCAGGGTCTTTTCCAATGAGTCAGCTCTTTGCATCAGGCGGCCAGAGTATTGGAGTTTCAGCTTCAGCATCAGTCCTTACAATGAACACCCAGGACTGAAATCCTTTAGGATGGACTGGTTGGATCTCCTTGCAGTCCAAGGGACTCTCAAGAGTCCTCTCCAACACCACAGTTCAAACGCATCAATTCTTCAGCACTCAGCTTGCTTTATAGTCCAAAAATATCTAGTGCTCTGTCTAAACTAAGACTTATGTACATTCCTGTGGCTAATGCCATGTACTTGATTTTGACATAAAACTTATGTGGTTGCTGATGCTTTCTGAGTAGTGGTATAAAGTGTGCTCCTCTCTGGGTCAGAAGAGGTAGACACAGACTTAACTGAACTCCAAGTTGTGAGAGAACCCAGAACAAAGATGTATGGCTCCAGTGATCGGGGTGACTTTCAGTCCGATCTACTTGGGGAACATTTTTTTTGTTTGTTTGTTTACAGTATCATTCTCTCGTCAGAGATAAATGGGAAGGGATCAAAGTGGGAGAGTAAGTGTTGCTTGTAGTTGCTTCCTAGGTGATTCCCTGACACCCTACCCATTTTCTACTGAGAACACTGAAGTGAGTTAATTTGCCCAGTAGTTATCTGGCATTTCACAGGAGGGTTGGCATCTCTCACTGCTCCATCAGATGCCCACAACAATATCCAAGGCCAGGAGAGACCATGTGGAATGAAGGTGGCTGCAGACAAAGCTCACAGAACATGGAGTGGTGGATTTGGTTAGGAAGTGGGCAGGATGCTTGCACAGACTTACACATTAGTCAGTTGAAAAAACCCTCAACTGCCTTCGTGGTCTCTTGGGCACAAGGTCTCCCCAGTCCTCACCACTAAAAGAATGCTTTCCTAAAGCTGATCTTGAGGCTGGCGGCAGGCCATCGCTCCGCCGCAGACCATCTGCGTGCACTGGGAGTCCTGCCTGCCATGTACCCGGCTGGGGTGGCCTCCTGGGATGCTTCCCTTGGCAGGAGTGTCTTACAGCTGGGCTGATTATTAGTGAGTTTCTGAATTATTTATGTCAGTGCTTCCTTTCATTAGTGTGAATTATCATGAATTGGATATAATCAGAATGATTTAGGTTTGAGGAACAATAGTGAGGTGCCACTTTTAGTTTAATTTTAAACTTGGGCTTTGTTATTGCTCTTAAAGCTCCTACTAACATTGTTAGGAGAAGCCATTTGGTGTGTTGGAAGACCCTAAACTTGGAATCTGGAGACCCTGGTTCCTGGACCTGCTCTCTTGCCCTGGACTCAGCCTGATAATACCTTGTGATCACCTGTTTAATGTCCTGATCCTTCAGTTGAGCTGAGGCCCAGGGAGCCTAGTGGTAGAACCAGAATGAAAAGCCAGGTGGCGGAGTTCCCTCTTTGTTCTTATCTAGGTGATCTCATTGACCTGTTGGGCATTTACTTGTCCGGTCATAAGCTAGAAGGCAGCTGTCTGCAAACTGGAAGAGAGTCCTCACCAGAAACTGACCATACTAGCACCCTGACTCAGACTTCAAAAGTGAAAGTAAAAATTGCTCAGTAGTTCTGACTCTTTACTACTGCAGGGTCTATACAGTCTGTGGAATTCTCCAGGCCAGAATACTGGAGTGGGTAGCCTTTCCCTTCTCCAGGGGATCTTCCCAACCCAGGGATCAAACCCAGGTCTCTGGCATTGCAGGTGGATTCTTTACCAGCTGAGCCACAAGGGAAGCCCAAGAATACTGGAGTGGGTAGCCTATTCCTTTTCCAGCAAATCTTCCTGACCCAGGAATCGAATTGGGGTCTCCTGCATTGCAAAAACTGGGAGAAAATCAGTATCTGCTGTTAAAGCCACCCAGTCTGTGGTATTCTGTTATGGCAGTCTGGATAGACTAATATAGGGGCTAGACTAGAAAGGATTGACTATCAGAAGTGCAAGGCAACTTGTCGTAGCTTGAATTCTTCCAAAAACATCCTGAGATAAGGATTAGAGTAAAAGCAGTTTGTTTCGGAGATGAATCCAGAAAGCAATGCTGACAGTGTGGGGAAGTGAGACAGAGGAAGATAGGAAAGCCAATATAGATTATTTCTATGGGCAACTGAAATTAGTACTCCTGGGTACACTCTGAAAAACAACGTGGAATATGTCTTGGAATGTCCCTATTTAAAGCCAGGAAAACTGTGATGCTCATACACCAACTCACCATTCCCACAAAGACATCAAGTTCCCAGCACTTCTGGCTGTCCTGGCATGTACCAGCCTGGCAGCAGGGGTCCTGGGTCAGAGAGAGCCACCAGGGAAAGATGTGTAGCAAGGCATGCATGGGAACTGACTCAGGTCACCTCCAGGGAGGACTGAAGGGATGAGATGCAGCATAGATGCCATCTGCTACAGCAGAACTCTCACACTTTTAAAGTGGACACCAAACATCTTGGGGGGTCTTGTGAAAGTACAGAGTCTGTTTCCTAGGTCTAACTGGGACCTGAGAATCTGAATTTCTAAAAAGTTCCCCATGATGACAAAGTAGCAAATCCATGGATAAGGTTTTGAGTAGAGAGTTATAGATTCTTTCATGAATTCAGTTCAGTTCAACATGTATTTGTTGCTCACCTGTTGAACTGGATCCTGGGGCTTCCTGTGCTTGTCATGGGGACTAGAGAGATCAGAATATGGTACCAGCAGGGCCCTGTGGGGCTCCTGGGCACAAAAGCCTTTATTTGGCCCCTATTTCTTGATTATAGAAAATGGGCTTTATTTTGGCCTCCATGACCTTCCCTGAGTTGCAGCAAGTAGGTTCAAACAGTCGCTAATTAGGGAAGGGAGGGGATACAGAGACAAGGGAGGAACAATCAAAAGAAACAGTAATGCAGCCTTGGGACAGGGTCCTGGTTCTCCCTCAAGGGATATACATAATAGTATTTCTGAGCAATTTCGCAGATACTGGAACCTCCACCAGATGGGAAAAGTTACTATGCTCCTCACAAGCATGCAGACCCCAGACCCATTGGAACCAGAAGGTTGATGATGCTGATTCCCACTGACCTCACCACCAACCAATCAGAAGAATGTCCCTGAGCTGATTACACCCTCTTTGAACCATTACTATAAAACTCCTCACTACCTCTCCAAGTGAGGACACAGTTTTGCAGGCATTAGCCCCCCTGTGGCCCCTTTGCCTCGCAAAGCAATAAAGCTATTCTTTTCTATTTTACCCCAAACTCTATGTCTCCAAGATTTAATTTGGTGTTGGGTGCGGGGGCTGGATTTGGTTTCAGACAGAAGGGTCAAGTGTTGCATGCATTTTACAGTTTATCTATCCTGTTTGAATTGTCCAGGATTGGAAGTGCCCCCTACATATTTGTATTAAGAAACAGGAGAAAGTACAATTCCTGAACTCTTTCTGTCTCTTGGACAGAATTTTAGCCTATAAAAATGGTAAAACTATTAGCATAGATTTGCCTTTAAGTATGCTCCCAGTGTCTTAGTAGCAGCCTCTCTGGAACCATGGGAGGGCTTTCATAAAGCCATTGCTCACTTTAATGTTTTAAAATTTAAAAAAATTTAGAGTTTTAACCAAAATAGCAACATTTTTGCGGTACTTTACAGCTTACAAAGTGCTTTCCACCACATTATCTCATTATGTCCTTTGAAGGCTTGAGAGAAATCATCTACAAATGGCATTTAAAAATAAATGCACATTAGGGCAGGTACATTACACAGCTGGGTACATGATATCCTAGATCCAAGATAATGAAAAATGACCACGAAGAAGCCTGCATATAAACATACACCATGTCCTAGGGCACTTAGGTAAACTGCACTAGCTGGGAAAAACAGTTTAGCCTGTTGTTGCCAGTTTCTCACTTAAATTTTCTGTGAGAGTCTTATGAACATCTTTGTTCTCTGTGCTAATCTTCCAGCTTGACCACCTGGCTTTTCTTCCTTTTGAGATGCTTTGGGCCATCTGTATGCCCCACTCCGAAATAAAGCACCAAGAGTGTGGCTCATACACAATGGACGTGTCACCAGGCTGTCAATTTCTTTGGCTGGACAGTCAATGGATTCAGCCAGTCAGATAAGAAAATGAAAATGAGATGGTAAAGGCTTTCTTTAGGCATTGTAAAATGACCTGGGTATGAAGACCTTTCTAAATATTTAGCCTCATATACCCAAGAACTCTAATTATACCTATCAAATGTTATCAGTAGAAATTATGAATTATATTTAATTTATAATTATACATAAATAAAATTGAAGATTCTATTTATCATAATATTCAATGAAT
>SJYQ01093172.1:775478-879843 GCA_006410935.1 Redunca redunca
ATGAATTCATTTATAACAACTTCAATAAACCTTGAAATATTGAGTGAAAAGGAAGCAAATTGATGTCATTCTTGAATATTTTATCAATTATAATGCTTTTTGCTATATGAAATGGAATATTTAGTCACACCTAAAAGTTAAGAGTTTATTGTTTACATAACCTGAATCTGGAAATAATGGTTCTGAGGTTTGTTAATTCAGCAGCACAGTTGATGTGTGGGTTGTGGGTTCTGGGTCAGCTTCTCTGTGATTCTTTTAATTTTAATTTTATGGTCACAAAATGGCTGCCACAGCTCTAAGCATCATGTCCCCCCACAGCTGAATCTAAAGAGGAAGGAGAGTTCCTCCTTTATGCCTTTTTTTTTTTTTCAATCATGGAGAAAAATCATTCTGAGAAGTCCCTAGTAAGTTCCCCTCAGGCCCTTTTAACCAGAAGGGGTCATAGGTCCACTTGCACAACAATCACTGGTAAAGGAAGTGGGATTAGCATGACTGACTTGACTAATTATGCTTAATCTTCTAGGGCTAGAGTGGGGTCCAAACTTCCTGGAGCACATTGCTTCCTCAAATCTGAACAAAATGAATGTCATTCATAAGGGGAAAATGGAATGGCTTTTGGGGAGGAAAGTAATATTGTCTGATACACATATTTTCTATTATTTCTTTAGAATTTTTTTGGTTACCTATAATTCAGGGGTTAGAATCAAAGATTAAGATTGAAAATATTACCTCTTACTGAATTCTAAAGATGTATAAAAGTGTTTTGTAGTACAAGTTGAGTTTCTTGTTAGTTTTGTTAGGGAAACCACTGTCTGAAACTGCCCACCCTGGCTAAGCTTGACGATATTCATTTGCAAGAGTTAGCTTACAATAGGAGGCCCTGGTAAGGAATGCGGAACTAACAAGCTACCACCAAGGGCAAGAATTTGGCAAAGGTCAAAAGGAAAGAGGAGACATCAGTCCACATGTCCTACCAACCTCCCAGAATTCTTCTTGGTGGCATCCATCTTGGCTGAGTGATGAACGTGCCATCAGGAAGGATCCTGAGTCAGAATGATTGGCCCAGAGACAACCTGGAAACGAACCCCATCACTATAAAACCTGGCACATGGCAGAACAGTTTTCATGGGTTCCCTTACCCTGCTGCTCTCCACTGGGGCACCATTTCCCAATAAAATCTCTTGCTTTGCTAACTTGTGTGCCTCCTGCTGCTGCTGTTGCTAAGTCGCTTCAGTCGTGTCCGACTCTGTGCGACCCCATAGATGGCAGCCCACCAGGCTCCCCTATCCCTGGGATTCTACAGGCAAGAACACTGGAGTGGGGTGCCATTGCCTTCTCCAATGCATGAAAGTGAAAAGTGAAAGAGAAGTCGCTCAGTCGTGTCTGACTCTTAGCAACCCCATGGACTGCAGCCTACCAGGCTCCCCCGTCCATGGGATTTTCCAGGCAAGAGTACTGGAGTGGGGTGCCATTGCCCTCTCCATGATATATATGATATATATTCTATATATGATATATATATTCTGTATATTCTACAGGATATAGGAAGTTCTGTAGGATAGGATGTTGGTACCTCTATGCTCCAGGTCATCTCACGTTCCAAGATGGCAGCTCAAGCTTTGGCCACTACCTTCACATTTCAACATGCAAGAAGAGAGAAAAGGGGAGAAGTAGAAGAGGCCAAAAGCAGTGCTAATTGGTTTCTTAATGATGATTCTCAGGAACTTCCTCATGATATATCTGTACACATTCCATTAATCAGAATTTAGTCTCATGGTCCATCTAGGCCTTTGGGAGTCTGGAAATGTAGGCTTTAGTTTGATCAGCCATGTACTTAGCTAAAGATTCTATTACTAAAGAAGAAAGGAAGACTGGATATTGAGGGAACAAGGAAAAGGAGTCTTTTCCAGACTGATATCCCTTTCCATGAATGGGAGATGGACTAGCATTTTATACCTGTTTACTTTTGTCACTTATTTAGCATTGAATGTCCTCCCCCCTTCCCCTTACATCTCATCTATCTCCCTAATTCCTTTGTTGTTTACTGAATTTTTTCTGACGTTTAAGCTTAGTTCAATGTCACTTCTTCAAAGGAGTCTTCTTGGACTCTACCAATTAGACCTAACTTCTGTCTTCCCTAGTCCCCCTTTCCTTCTTTCATTATAGCAAAGTGTTGATTCTGTTTCCCATTATCAGGAGTTGATTAAGTTTCTCTTTAGACAGCAAATTTCCTGAGGGCTAGATCCTGGATTTTGACAATGTTTCCACTGTTTCCCCATCTATTTCCCATGAAGTGATGGGACCGGATGCTATGATCTTTGTTTTCTGAATGTTGAGCTTTAAGCCAGCTTTTTCACTCTCCTCTTTCACGTTCATCAAGAGGCTTTTTAGCTCCTCTTCACTTTCTGCCATAAGGGTGGTGTCATCTGCATATCTGAGGTTATTGATATTTCTCCCGACAATCTGGATTCCAGCTTGTGTTTCTTCCAGTCCAGCATTTCTCATGATGTACTCTGCGTAGAAGTTAAATAAGCAGCGTGACAATATACAGCCTTGATGGACTCCTTTTCCTATTTGGAACCAGTCTGTTGTTCCATGTCCAGTTCTAACTGTTGCTTCCTGACCTGCATACAGATTTCTCAAGAGGCAGGTTAGGTGGTCTGGTATTCCCATCTCTTGAAGAATTTGCCATAGTTTATTGTGATCCACACAGTCAAAGGCTTTGGCATAGTCAATAAAGCAGAAATAGATGTTTTTCTGGAACTCTCTTGCTTTTTCCATGATCCAGAGGATGTTGGCAATTTGATCTCTGGTTCCTCTGCCTTTTCTAAACCCAGCTTGAACATCTGGAAGTTTGCGGTTCATGTATTGCTGAAGCCTGGCTTGGAGAATTTTGAGCATGTCTTTACTAGCGTGTGAGATGAGTGCAATTGTGCGGTAGTTTGAGCATTCTTTGGCATTGCCTTTCTTTGGAATTGGAATGAAAACGAACCTTTTCCAGTCCTGTGACCACTGCTGAGTTTTCCAAATTTGCTGGTATATTGAGTGTAGCACTTTCACAGCATCATCTTTCAGGATTTGAAACAGCTCAACTGGAATTCCATCACCCCCACTAGCTTTGTTCGTAGTGACGCTTCCTAATCACTGCAGATGGTGACTGCAGCCATGAAATTAAAAGACGCTTACTCCTTGGAAGAAAAGTTATGACCAACCTAGATAGTATATTCAAAAGCAGAGACATTACTCTGCCAACTAAGGTCCGTCTAGTCAAGGCTCTGGTTTCTGCTGTGGTCCTGTATGGATGTGAGAGTTGGACTGTGAAGAAGGCTGAGTGCCAAAGAATTGATGCTTTTGATCTGTGGTGTTGGAGAAGACTCTTGAGAGTCCCTTGGACTGCAAGGAGATCCAACCAGTCCATTCTGAAGGAGATCAGCCCTGGGATTTCTTTGGGAGGAATGATGCTAAAGCTGAAACTCCAGTACTTTGGCCACCTCATGTGAAGAGTTGACTCATTGGAAAAGACTCTGATGCTGGGAGGGATTGGGGGCAGGAGGAGAAGGGGACAACAGAGGATGAGATGTCTGGATGGCATCACTGACTCGATGGATGTGAGTCTGAGTGAACTCCAGGAGTTGGTGATGGACAGGGAGGCCTGGCGTGCTGCGATTCATGGGGTCGCAAAGAGTCGCACACGACTGAGCGACTGAACTGAACTGAAATCCATAAAGTGCATACATGAAAGAGAAGTAAACTCATGTCTTGTTTAAGCCAATTTAATTTTGTACTTTTAATCACTCACAGCCAAGTATAATCCTAACTAATGTAAGATTCTTCTCCTTTGCCTTTACAGAGTTGAAAACCACTCTATTTCTGAACAGAGGATTTTACAGATACCGTGTAAAAGGGCTAACACATTAAAAGAAGTTTATGAATGGAAGAAAATTGGGAAATAGTCTTAAATTTGTGGTGTGTTCTCAGTTTTCAGTGTTAGAAGGTTTTGTAGGGTGTGGAGGCAGGAAGAAAGCTTTGTAATTTGACATATCTGATTTCAAATCTTGCTTGAGTGACTTATAGATGTGTGACCTCAGGTAAGGAAATTATTCTCCCTAAGCCAGAGTTTCCGATCTGTAAAATGCAAATGAAAGTATTTACTTTGCAGGGTTGTTTTGAGAATTAGGTAGAATGTCCGCAATGAGCCTGGTACTTAGAGGATACTCATTCCTGGGTATTATTATAATCATCATATAGCAGATTTAGAATGACTAAGCAAAAGCTCTATGTTGCCCTGTCCCAGAGCCACAAAGCTGATTACGTATGGGTCAGGGGTTCTTGGAAAGAGCTTTGCTACAGAAGGCAAGGAATGTTATTACTGGTAACAGAAATTGAGAGCATATCATTTATACCCCTGTAATTGAGATGAAATTTGGAATATTGACATCAACAATATTCCTCCAACATCCATTTAAAAAGTCTCCAGATGAAAAACTTAGACACAAAGGTACAAGCATTCATTGATGCTGTTAATAGTCATAGCAACATGTAAGATAATTGTAAAAATGATGAAAGTGGCAATTCTACTGAAATGTGGGCTGAACTGTACCTATTAAATGGAATCCATAGTTAAAACAGCCTGGGTTTTTCATAGTTCTCTAAGGAAGAGCAGTTAAACCCCAAATTTTGTCTTTATTGACAGCAATATAGAAGTTATGCCTTCCACAGACCAAAAACAATCAGTGACACAGCTGTCAGAACTTCAAGGTCAGAATAAAAGAGTAGAGACTATAATTTTAAGGAAAATTGGAGATGTTTATGTGATGACCTGGTTAAAAAAATGCCTTGTGAACTCCTCAAAGCATATGAGTAACTTTTTTGACTTTTTACTGTGTGAAATCTCCATGAAATTTTTGATACTTTGAGCCTAATATCTAGCATGTATTTCCAGTTTGTTATATACTTTGATACATCATCTTAACTAATTTAGTTATTGTATTCATTTCCCATTATTGTATAACAAATGAAAAATGACTGTAAACTTGACTGATTATTCCCTCACAGTTTTCATGGGTCAGAAGTCTGGGCACAACTTAGCTGGGTTCTCTGCTTAAGGTCTCATAAAGGTGTAATTAAGGTGTCAGCTACGCTATATTCCCATCTGGAGAATCAGCTGGGAAAGAACCTGATTTCAAGCTCACCCAGGTCATTGGCAGAATTAATTTCCTGTGGTTGTGGGATTGAGAGCCCTGGTTTCTTGTTGGGGCCTGAGCTACCAGACACGCAGCTCCTGGAGGCCGCCCATACTTCCTTGGAACATGGGCTTTTTGGCTTGCCCACTGACTTCACCAAGTGGGCACAAAGAGTTTTAGGGAGGGTCTATTAGCAAGATGAAATCTAATCTAATATATATATATATATAAAATCATGGAGTAACCTGTAAGTTTCACCATATTCAACTGGTTAGAAGTAAGTCATATGTCCTGCCCACACTCAAAGGGTGGGGATTATAAACAAAATCATGGACATTAGGAAGAAGGGATCGTAGTGGGTCACCTGGAGTGTGTCAACCACAATTATCAACACAGTCCTTTGATAAGGCTGAGTAAATGTTCTTACTTCCTTTACAAGAAAGAAGACATTGATGTTCAATTAGAGAGGTTAAATGAGCTGATACTGAAGATAACACAGTTACAAATGACAGGTGGTAAGGTTAAACCCAGGATCCCTAGGTCTTAGTTCTACTCATGTCTACAAAAAAGATGCATGACGTGAGAATTAAGTTTTATTTGGGGCCAAATGAGGACTGCAGCCCAGGAGACAGGACCTCAGAGAGTTCTGAGAGACTGCTCTGAAGAGGCAGTGGGGGAAGGTCAATATATAAGATTGGGTGAAGGGAGAGTTCAGTGTATTCAAGCACTCATTTTAAAAAAATATATAAATTTATTTATTTTAATTGGAGGCTAGTTACTTTACAATATTGTATTGATTTTGCCATACATTGACATGAATCCATCACAGGTGTACATGTGTTCCCCATCCTGAACCCCCTTCCCACCTCCCTCCCTATACCATCCCTCAGGGTCATCCCAGTGCACCAGCCCCGAGCATCCTGTATCATGCATTGAACCTGGACTGGCGATTCATCTCACATATGATAATATACATGTTTCAATGCCATTCTCCCAAATCATCCCACCCTCTCCCTCTCCCACAGTCCAAAAGACTGTTATATACCTCTGTGTCTCTTTTGCTGTCTCGCATACAAGGTTACTGTTACCATCTGTCTAAATTCCATATATATGCCTTATTATACTGTATTGGTGTTTTTCTTTTTGGCTTACTTCACTCTGTATAATAGGCTCCAGTTTCATCCACCTCATTAGAACTGATCCAAATGTATTCTTTTTAATGGCTGAGTAATACTCCATTGCGTATATGTACCACAGCTTTCTTATCCATTCATCTGCTGATGGACATCTAGGTTGCTTCCATGTCCTGGCTATTATAAACAGTGCTGCGATGAACACTGGGGTACACGTGTCTCTTTCAATTCTGGTTTCCTCAGTGTGTATGCCCAGCAGCAGGATTGCTGGGTCATAAGGGAGTTCTATTTCCAGTTTTTAAAGGAATCTCCACACTGTTCTCCATAGTGGCTGTACTAGTTTTCATTCCCACCAACAGTGTAAGAGGGTTCCCTTTTCTCCACACCCTCTCCAGAATTTATTGCTTGTAGACTTTTGGATTGCAGCCATTCTGACTGGCATGAAATGGTACCTAATTGTGGTTTTGATTTGCATTTCTCTGATAATGAGTGATGTTGAGCATCTTTTCATGTGTTTGTTAGCCATCTGTATGTCTTCTTTGGAGAAATGTCTATTTAGTTCTTTGGCCCATTTTTTTTGATTCAGTTCAGTTCAGTTCAGTCATAGCCTTGACTAGACGGACCTTAGTCAGCAAGTAATGTCTCTGCTTTTGAATATGCTATCTAGGTTGGTCATAACTTTTCTTCCAAGGAGTAAACGTCTTTTAATTTCATGGCTGCAATCACCATCTGCAGTGATTCTGGAGCCCCCCAAAATAAAGTCTGACACTGTTTNAATCATTTTCACTATATTGATTCTTCTGATCCATGAACACAGTATATTTCTCCATCTATTAATGTCCTCTTTGATTTCTTTCACCAGTGTTTCATAGTTTTCTATATATAGGTCTTTTGTTTCTTTAGGTAGATATATTCCTAAGTATTTTATTCTTTTTGTTGAAATGGTGAATGGAATTGTTTCCTTAATTTCACTTTCTATTTTCTAATTATTAGTGTATAAGAATGCAAGGGATTTCTGTGTGTTGATTTTATATCTTGCAACTTTACTATATTCATTGATTAGCTCTAGTAATTTTCTGGTGGAGTCGTTAGGGTTTTCTATGTAGAGGATCATGTCATCTGCAAACAGTGAGAGTTTTACTTCTTCTTTTCCAATTTGGATTCCTTTTATTTCTTTTTCTGTTCTGATTGCTGTGGCCAAAACTTCCAAAACTATGTTGAATAGTAGTGGTGAAAGTGGGCACCCTTGTCTTGTTCCTGACTTTAGGGGAAATGCTTTCAATTTTTCACCATTAAGGATAATGTTTGCTGTGGGTTTTTCATATATAGCTTTAATTGTGTTGAGGTATGTTCCTTCTATTCCTGCTTTCTGGAGGGTTTTTTTTTTTTATCATAAATGAATGTTTAATTTTGTCAAAGTCTTTCTCTGCATCTATTGAGATAATCATATGGCTTTTAGTTTTCAATTTGTTAATGTGGTGTATTACCTTGGTGAATTTGTGGATATTGAAGAATCCTTGCATTCCTGGGATAAAGCCCACTTGGTCATGTTGTATGATCTTTTAAATGCAAGCACTCATTTTAAGAAACGTTTTCTGTTAGTTGCAGGGAGCTGATGTCACCATGAAGTGATTTAGTGCTTTTTTAGATATGAGGAGATGCAAGGATTGGGATCATGAAATCAGTTTCTGAAAACATCTAACTATCTAAAGACCAGTTTCACCAGTTTCTGTGAAGTCCAGAGTGCCTCACTCTCCACCCTGAACTCCCTCAGGATGTGTCAAAGGTCATCAGCTGAAGCAGCACAGGGTTCAATCTCTGTAGAGGCAGATGGCAAAATGGCAAGTGCCAATTTGTAGCTGACCCTCTAACCATCAATATCTGTCTTAAGTATCTTTGTATCTACTCATCCGTCCATTCATGCATCCAACCATCCTAGTCCAATGTTCTTTTTACTACATCATAATGCTTCTTGTATAAATGTGAGTAATATTCAGCCAACTCATCTCTTTCAACCCAGTAGAATTATCTCTTTATCTCTTCATTGGGGCTTCCCTGATGGTTCAGCTGTTAAAGAACTCACCTGCTAATGCAGGAGATGCAAGAGGCATGAGTTCAATCCCTGGATTTGAACTCCAGGGAAGATCCCCTGGAGAAAAACATGGCAACCCGCTCCAGTATTCTTGCCTGGAAAATTCCATGGACAGAGGAGCCTGGTGGGCTGTAGTCCATGGGGTTGCACAGAGTCGGACATGACTGCAAACACACAGTCTTTATTAGACAGGTTAGGGTAGTGTCTTCTGTCGTAAAAAAAAAAAGAAAGAAAGAAAAAATAACTTCAAAATCTCAATACTTAACAGAAAACGGGTTTATTTCTCGCTCATATTATATATATCTATTTCAGGTCAGTTGGGTTGGGTTCTTTGTTCTACATTTTCTTACTTGATGACCCCTGCTGATGTTGTAGTTACCTCTTGAATGCTGCCAATCCCTACTCTAGAGGAAAAAGAGGGCTCTGGTGAGTCTTGTGATGGCAAAGAAATGCAGTGACCTGGCAGGGACACATATGATATTTGCTTAAAACTCAGTTCAGAACTGGTCGAATGGCTCTACCCAACCATAACAGGGCCAAGAATTCCAATTCAATGGACTTGATCACAATTTTTACATTCTATTCTTAATGATGTTATTTTCAGCCATTCTAGGTAAACCATTCACCAAAACTTGTTGCACTCCTGGGATCCTAAACCCAGACCCAGACTGTGTAAACTAATGCCTCTGTAAAGTAGAGCAAGTCGTTGATAATACCATGATGAATGCCACTGGGGTGGGGGGTGGGGGTGGTGGGGAAATATGATTAGATCCTTGAGTATTCCCCTGGGTGTCTTTCTTCAGAGATACTGTAGGCACTGATCTAAATTCAATTAGCAATCATCACAAAAAAAGGAAACATTAATGGGAAAAACGGATCAAAGGATTAGACATGACTAAACCCATCAGGAAAAGCAGAGCTGACCGTTCTCAAGGTGAATAATTATCTGAAGAAAGGTGAACAACAATGACAGAACCCATCAGTTGCACACCCATTTTGGCTCCATGTAAAAGCTGCAACAAGTGAGCTAAAATATTAATGCCACAGTAAGCCATCTCAGAAGAATACTGTGTGAGTACGACATTCTCAGTGGGGAGCCTGCACTGCTGGAACAAGGTATTAAGGAATAAAGAAGCAGCTGGACTAAATACATGTTCACAGCAGAAGGAATATTTTTCATCCCACCACCATATTCTATTTCATTATTTCAGACATTTCTGTCACCTTATGGACTAAATTGTAGTCAACTTTGTTATGTGTAAATTTCATCACCACTATAGCACAGTAAAGAGACTTGCTTGAGAACAAGGACAGTGGTGGATTAAGAGAGGAAAATTCTGGGAATTATCTTCTTTATTAGTAAAATCCACAACTTCTAAGATTTAACCCCAAATAGAGTATGTGCTGGCCAGGAGGTGACTTGATCAAGTAAGCCTCCTTCTGCTCCTGAGAAGTTTCATAATTCATATGATTCTTGTGACCCTAGTTAGACTGTGCAGCTCATGAGTTTCTGCAGTGTTTCTGGTTCACCCTTTAGGATTTGATTCATACCTAAGCATGCCAGGCAATTCAACCCTTTAAAATGTAAATGGTTTTTAGTACGTGGAAGTTGCACAGTTGTGTACGACTCTTTGCGACCCCATGGAAGTCCATGGAATTCTCCAAGCCAGAATACTGGAGTTGGTAGCTGTTCCCTTCTCCAGGGGATCTTTCCAACCCAGGGATTGAACCCAGGTCTCTGGCATTGCAAGCGGATTCTTTACCAGCTGAGCAGCAAGGGAAGTCTTCTGAATATTGGAGTGTGTAGCCTATCCCTTCTCCAGGGAATATACTTGTTTTAGTATATTCACATATATATGCAACCATCATCATAGTCAATTTTACTTATTTATTTTTGGTGCACTGTGCAGCTTGTTGGATCTTAGTTCCCTTACCAGGAATTGAACCTGGTCCCTCAGCAGTGAAAGCTCAGAGTCCTAAGTACTGGTCTGCCAGGGAATTTCCACCGTAGTCAATTTAGAACATGTGAAGTGAAGTGAAGTCGCTCAGTTGTGTCTGACTCTTTGTGACCCCATGGGCTGTAGACTACCAGGCTTCTCTGTCCATGGGATTTTCCAAGCAATAGTCCTGGAGTAGATTGCCATTTCCTTCTCCAGGGGATCTTACCAACCCAGGGATTGAACCCGGGTCTCCCGTATTGTAGACAGACGCTTTACCCTCTGAGCCACCAGGGAAGTCCATGTGATCATCTGATGATCACATGGACTTCCCTGGTGGCTCAGACGGTAAAGCATCTGTCTGATGATTAGAATATGTAATCATCTCAAAAAGAGAGTCTGTACCCTTTAGATACCATTCCTTATCCCTAATCTTCCTTCCCCACCCTAAACAACATTCATACACAAGTGTTTGTGTGGACATATGTTTTCATTGCTCAGAAATATACACCCAGGAGTGGAATTGCTGGCTCACATGGTAATTCTATGTTGTATCATTTGAGGTACTACCAGCTGGTTTGTTTCCCAAATGGCCACATCATTTTACATTCCCGTCTGCAGCATATGAAAGTCCCAATTTATCCATATCCTCATTATGGATAATACTCATTATTATCTGCCTTATTTGATTCCACCCATTCTAGTGGATGTGAAGGGTATTGATTGTAGTTTCGATTTGCATTTTCCTAATGATTAGTGGTGTTGAGCACCTTTTTAAATGTGCTTACTGGCTATTTACTTCCTTAGAGAAATGTCTATCGAGATCCTTTCTCCATTTTAAAATTTGGGATTTTTAAAAAAATTATTGAGTTGTAGGAGTACTTTATATATTCTATATATAATCACTTATCAGATATATGATTTACAACTATTTTGTCCCATTCTGTGGGTTGACCCTCTGATTAATGATGTCTTTCAGTTCCATAAATTAGCAGAATTAAGCAGAAGAGGCCCTAATATCCTTTGTTTCTTTCTTTTTATGTATTTCACCACCTCTGAAGTCTAGAGTCAGGCAGAAGCCTTTTGATCAAAAAATACTTAATCATTTTTCTAACCCAGGGAAAGCATGAAACCTAAAAGACAAACTTTGGGATCAAAAGAGGCTCATTTCAGCCTGGTGCTTTGCATAGGCCTTCCTCGTTGGAAAGGGACACAGTAGGAGGAAAAAATAATTTCTCAGTATCCTTCAAATTTTATCCTGAGAACATGGATACAAATTTGTTTGGAAATTCCCAGAATATTCAAACCCCTTGTTTATTACATTATATTTGTGAAACTTCTGGATTGTGACCAGATTAGATTGGTTAATCACCACTTGATCGCATGAGCAGCAAGGAAGGGGAAAATAATAGACTTCAGAATTAAAACCCCAGGACAAAGGAAGAATCCCAACAGCTCTGTCAAGTATATTTACACAATTCAACCATTTATAATGTAACTCAATAACCAGATTGTGAGCACTGGGAAGTAAGAGGCTCTGTTGGGTGCTTTTGTGGAGGTGCTGGGGTGGAATTGGGGAAGAGCATGCAGGAAAGCCTTGGAGTCCACAGTTCACAACAAAGGAAGTGAGAAGAGAATGTAGCAGGGATAGAGGAGGGGAGAATGTGTTCAGGGCAATAAAAGAGGCACAAGACACAGAGTCATAGGGATTGAAGAAATCCTAGATGAATGGGGACTCAGGAACAAGCTCAGGAAGTTCTGAAAAGCTGCAGTATATTAGCTGAGTCTTGAGGTGGTGTTGGGATTTCTAGAGGTGGAAATAGAGAGGGAGAGACAGTACTACCAACATTTGAAGAGTTTGAAGGAGAGGATTGTGGGTTGGTTCAGCTAGAATCCAGGGTACCTGAATGGGAGAGGCTGGAGGTGAGGTTGGGAATCTGCCTATCCTAGAACAAAATGGGCTGTAAACATTAAAGAACACTTGCCCCAGATTTTTGAGGCCACAGGGAGCCACTGAGTGGTTAGCAAGGCTCATTTGGCAACTGGCTGCAGGATGAGTGGAGAGAGCCTGGATACAGGGCAGCATTGAAGACTTCTTTGAGGACACTATGTGGGACCAGAGTGAGATCAGGCTTTGGTGGGAAAATACAGCCCTCGTGGAATGACAGGCTGCTGAAGCTCAGCAACCAAAACAGGACATACTCCCTGGCTGAAGCTGCCACCCTTGTTATCAGGAAGGTGGCAGGTACAGAAGAAAAGATGATGGCAGATGGAAGATAGGCAGCATCCATTGTCCCTGTGCTCAAAACTAATCAAGTGTAAGTCAAAACGGGAGCTTTACAATCAGTGCCATGGCTTTGAGAGTGCCAGTTGGCAGAGCACAACAGGTGATGGAATAAAAGAGTGCATGCAACCGGCTGTGCTGAAACAGTCACCTCCCGGGAGGACCTTTCCGGGGAAATGAGTGGTGGGGAGTGGAGGGGAGGAGAGGCAAGATGTCCCTCTGCCATCTGAGCTGCCTACACCTCACCTCCAAGCTGTGGGAGTGAAATTCGGCAACTCCAGCAAACTGGATCTCTGTGTGAGGGCCACAAGGCAGACCCTTAGCTTCTTCACCTGTAAAATGGCAGATATTTTGAGGACTACATTAAATAATTCGTGTGTAGTCCTTGGCAGGCGCCCTTGGAAAGTAGCACTGTTACCGTTCCCTAGGGCTGCTCCAGGGACAGCGTGCCTGCGGGGTTTGGGAGGACCCTTCATTTCAGAGCCCTGCTCTTCCATCTCTGGAAGGTGTCAGGACACCTGGCTGTTTTGTGTTTGAGGCGGGAGTGCCAAGGCAGCCTTGTGAATTAATGTGATGCTAACTCAAGACTTTCATGCAAGTTGCTTTATCTACCGTGCGACCTTCCCTTGCCTTCCTCGGTGTGGTCTGACTCTTGTGTTTCCTATTTCTTGGCTTTCGTCTCCCCAACACGGAGAAAGACTGGCAAGGCTCAGGGATCTGGGAACCTAATCTGGGACCCAATCAGCATTTGGTTGCTAATTGGAGGGGAAGAAGAATGTAGAAAATCTAACCACATTTTGGAGAGACTTGGAAAGTCCAGGGGAACAGTAAAGCAAGTACTCAGTTTGTTGGGGGACCACACAGGACATCTGGGCTGCTTGAGTACCAGGAGACCAGCCAGAGTCCTTCTTTCCTTGTTTTGCTTCCCTCCATCCTAGCTTCTATGGGAGAAAGAACAAGACAGACCTTGCCTTGCAGCAAACTCTAAGAGGGAGAAAGGCATGCACATAAATGACCTCCATGGGGAGGGATGATTATCCTAGAAGAGACTCAGATGATGTGATCTGTAGTTCAGAATGGGGGGAAATGCTGAGGTTAAGTAAGTTAAAGTAAGTTAAGTAAGTTAAATAGGAAGGTAACAACTCAAAAAAATATTGAAAGGAAAAAAATGATGGTTGTATAAAGGAATGAAGCCTTTATTTTGGTCAAATTTCCAAGAGTGTGAAGGGAACAGGGGGCCAGATTATGGAGGAGTTTGGAAACTAGGGTGGGGATTTGGGGCTTTAGTCTACAGTGATAGGGAGCAGGTGGTGCTATCAGCAGAACTGTTTTAGGAAGATGAATCCATTCACGTCAGGTAGAATGGGTGAGTAAGGGCAAGGGAGAAGGGAGATGCCTTGAAAGTATTGTGATGGTCCAAAAGAGCTAAGGCTATAAACTCAGTACTGTTAAGGAGATGAAGGGTGTTAGAGATGAATGGGGTTGGTGCTATGGAGTCAGAATGAGTAGAAATGGGTAACTGATTGAATATAGGGGCTTAAGCAGGAAAAGAAAAATCAAGAATGACTTTTCTGCCTTTTTGCCTCTGAGGTTGTCTAACTCCACTTGTTCCTTAAGGGTACTGGCCACTCTTGGATGAACAAATAATTTTATAATCTTCCTCTTCTGTGGGCTCCATCCCGCTTCCCTCCACCATCCCCACTCACCACCTGTTCTGATGATGGTGTGAAAATCTTTTCCATTCATCTTCATAGTCACATACAAGGAAGTGTTCTGTTTATATAATGGACCAGGGCAATTTTACTGTCACTTTTCCTGAGGATTTTGCATCCGGAATGGATTTCACAATGCCGTTTACACTGTGGGAAAAGAATCAAGTTTTTATCAGTCTTGATGCTGGTACATGGGTTATTAGGTTGATAACTTTGGTAGGGTGGAAAGCGGAGGGAAGAGGTGTGTGGGGGTATTGCTGACAATAGGCTTTGTAAGTGTGATGATTTTTCACTTGTTTGCTGTGATGCCTCTTTCAGAACCATGCTCAGTTAGACCTGGGGCAGCAACTGCTTGTCTGAATTGACCCACCTGCCCAGTTTCCACTGGAATACTGCCATTTTCTAACTTCACTGGGGTCTTGTTTGCAGCCATTTGGTGACAAACAATAGGACAAACATCTCTCTTCCTTTGAAATTTCTCATCAAACTTTTTGGGGGTGCTTCACAAAGGTGCATTCCTCAGTCTGAGTCATGGCCAATCAGTGGTTGGCCCCACATGTCTTCTTCATCCTAAGATCTACGCGGAGAAGCTGCAGCAATCTTGGTCTCATAGCAGAGGGAAGAAGAGCAACAAAGGATGGACCTATGCAATGGCTTTCAAGTTTCTGCTCAGAAATGGCACATCACTTAAAACAGTTTTTTTACCACCTATCACCTTGTCTCAAAGATAATGCTACATAATATATAGTTTTTGTTCTTATAGCAAGAAGCCATTTCTCTATTTTTTAAAATATTTTTTATGTGGACCATTTAAAACTCTTTATTTAATTTGTTACAATATTGTTTCTGCTTTATGTTTTTTTTTTGGCCCCAAGGCACATGCCATCTTAGATCTCCAACCAAGAACTGAACCCACACCCCTTGAATTGGAAGATGAAGTCTTTTTTCAAAAAATATATATACTTATTTACTTTTTTGGCTGTGCCGGGTCTTTGGGTTTCCCTCATAGCTCAGCTGGTAAAGAATCCACCTGCAACGCAGGAGACCCTGGTTCGATTTCTGGGTCGGAAAGATCTGCTGGAGAAGGGATAGGCGACCCACTGCAGTATTCTCGGGCTTCTCTTGTGGAGCTGGGTCTTAGTTGTGGCACGTGGGATCTTCAGCCTTCACTGCACCATGTGGGATCTTTCAGTTGCAGCAGGCAGGATCTTTCATTGAGGCATGCAGGATCTATTCCCTGACCAGGGATTGAAACCAGCCCCCCCTGCATTGGGAGCCTGGAGTCTTAGCGACTGGACCACCAGGGAAGTCCTTGAAGGCCAAGTCTTAACCATTGGACTGCCAGGGAAGTCCCAACAACCCATTTATTTATATGTCAGCCTTTTTTAGGTTATACTGCAGTGGCAACAACCCCCATATCTTAGTGGATTTCAACAACAAAGTTATAATTCTTGCTACATGCTACACCAACCCACCAACTCTGGGTCAAAGCCAGCTCTTACCTTGTGACTCTGCTCAATTGTCTTCTTCATTCCGGCTTCCGGGCTGAAGGAATCCTCTCTTGGAAGAGTACTCTTCGTGTGTGGTGTGATAGAGCACAGTTTTCTTTTCCTCCTTCCCTCTTTCCTTATGATATTTCCATCCTGGAACATTGATCTTTACCAGTCTGGGATAGTGGAAAAGGGAATTTACCCAAAGTGAAAAGATTTAGAATCTCTGTTGGCATTAATGCCTTTCATTTTGCTACAAATGTAAGGGATGTTAGGAGAACAAGGGTTTCTTGTGAATGTTTCACTGAGTCTGGAAGCAGGAAGTTCTTTTCTCTCATTCCCTCCACCTCCAGAGGGACTGAATGTGTGGTGTCTCCACCCCTTAACTCCCTCCCCCCGACCATGCCCCCGCATAGTCCCACTTCTCCAGGAGTGAGGGGAAGAAGAAGAATTCTAGAAGGAAGAAAGTGTGTTGAAGAGCTTCTTTCAACAGGGAAGGCAGAAGATGAGGGAAGGAGATGAGAGGCTGGGTTCTCTGATATCCATCTCTGATGAACTTAGAACCCAGGGGAATAGCTAAAAAGTGCTTTTGCCCAGCCTGCATTGCATGTGTGTGTGTGTCTGTGTGTGTGTGTGATTATGAATAGTATGACTCTGTTTGCAGATGGTTGTATCTTGCTACCTTTCTTGCTTCCTTAGCTATGGGCATACATACATAAACCCAGGGCATCACACAGATTTAGAAGTAGGCTCCTCCTTTGGTGGCATGATGGAAGATGCTACCATCCCCCCACTCAGCCACTCTGCAGAATTCTGTAACTCTGAAAAATGTACACTGACTAGCTGAAAGATGAAGTCATAATCCTTTGGTCGAAGATCATAGAGCCATCAAAAATGACTTCTAGAAAGAAATGCTAGAGTTTTTTTGTCATTGTGGTGGTGGTGGTGACTGGATAATGAGGTACAATTATAACACCATCCCTTGGAGAATTGTAGAAAAGGGAGACTGTGTGCTAGAAGCCAAGGAGTCTCTTCTATATAGTTTATGCTTTGATAAAGATAAGTAGGGCTTCCCTGCTGGCTCAGATGGTAAAGAATCTGCCTACAATGCAGGAGACCCAGGTTTGATCCCTGGGTTGAGAAGATCCCCCGGAGAATTGAATGGTTACACACTATAGTATTCTTGCTTGGGGAATTCCATCTACCATGAGAAGGGTTTTTTTTTTTTGCCTCGTCAACAGGAGCTCTGGCCACTAAAGGGGTCTCATACACTCAGTGTGTTCAGAGAAGAAGCCATCTGTAGATGTGCTGGGTTTGGAAAAGAACTGTGAAGAGATCAGTTAGGAAACTGAATGGGGAGGAGAGAAACCACTCTTCTCAGGCTGAGGAAGGCTTCATGGTGGGCTTCAGTGAATGAAACCAGAACTGGAGGCTTGAGTTTGTTTTTGTGGACTTGTAGGTAGTGAGGACGTGTCCCGTTTTCTTGCAAGTGGATAACATGATGGACCCTGGGCTTTTGAAAGGGAACCAGTGTGCAGCGGTGTGGACTTGTAATCCTTTACTTCAACAATGTCCTGTGACGAGGTGTGTGGTCTGGGAAACATGGAACTGTGGCAAGGCAGCCTGGAGGATTGAAGAATTTCTTTTTCTTCTTGCCAACTGCCAAGTCTGGGAAAACAGGACTTGTTCTTTCCCACTGAGTCTCCTTCAGAGAAACGTGTATTTCGTGGCTGTAGGGGGTAAAAAGAGAACAGTCGTTTCTACCTCTTACTTCTGTGGAGACGTGTTAACTTGCGAGGAGGAGGAGGTGGCATCTTTTTTATGAGGATTATCCTGGCAGCTCGGGGGCAGCACATAATGAAGGGGATTTGCAGATTTGCTGTTGAAAGCGGTGGATATCTTTGCATACTTTTCCCAGCTGAGAGAAAGCTAGCGCTGGCTGCTACAAAGGTCAGTGCCAAATTTAAATGCATCTTTTTAAAAAAGATCATTTCTATAGCATTTTATTCACAAACATTGAATGACTTTCTGTTTCTTGGGGAAAATAGTCATTAACATTTTTATTTCTCTCTCATGGGTTATAATTATGTTGTTATAAATATGGACACTTTAAAGAGATTCTGCTGAAGAAAACATGGGCATATTTTTGTGCCCATTTCAGAGAAAACAGGGGTGACTGATCTCACTCAGCTGTGATTTCAAATAACTGGCTTTGTATTTGAGGTGGGTAGAAGAGTTTATGTCCATTTAGCCAGAGTTTTGAGCTATTAAAAAGAAAGTGTAGAGTTAAAAAATTGAAGATAAATGTCATAATTCAAATTGGTTATAATTATTTTTAGGCTTGCCAGGTGGAGCTAGTGGTAAAGAACCTGCCTGCCAGCGCAGGAGATGTAAGAGACACGGATTCGACCCCTGGGTGGGGAAGATCCCCTGGAGGAGGAAATGGCAACACACTCCATATTCTCGCCTGGAGAATCCCATGGACAGAGGAGCCTGGTGGGCTATAGTCCATAGTGTCGCACAGAGTTGGATATGACTGAAGCGACTTAGCACATAATTATTTACATGAAGACGTGTATGCAGTAGATTGGACACTTAAAAACATAGAGATGTTCCTTCAATAAAATTATATGGGAATAGCAAACATGCAAGGTCTATCAGAGAGAGCTGCTGTGGTGGAAGGGAGGCTGGATGCTTAGAGCCTATCTTTTATTATTATTATTATTATTATTATTTTTGGCCACATGACTTGTGGGATCTTAGTTTCTTGACCAGGGATCGAACCTGTCCCCTCTGCAATGGAAGGGTGGAGTCTTAACCACTGGACCCTGCCAGGGAAGTCTGTAGAGCCCGTCTTGTTTGTCATCCTTCCTGAACTCTGGGGTGACCACTCGGGCAACTCTGTGGTAGCCCTGGAGTTCTGAGGATCCCAGTATGAATACAATGGGTTGAAGAGCAGGTTTTCTTTGAATCCCAGCCCCTCCAGGTCCTGAAGGGTGACACAAATCATTTGGTGTCTGGGCCCAATCAGTGTGAGCCCTCCTGTCTGGTGTGTGTGGGAGTCCTAGAGTTCCAGCACAGACTGGGATTCTGGGGCTGAATGTGGGGGTGGAGAGGGGCTCAGCCAAAGCGACAGGAGACAACATCCTGTGTGCAGGGCAGCCCAAGGTCCATAGGAACTTAATACTGAATATTGCTCAGTACCATGTACAGAAGGGTTGAGAGTGAGTCAAGGATAGAGTCTGAAATAAAGGGTCTACACTGGAAGTCGGGTAGGACTGGACTAGACTCGGACAGCGAGGATAGGAGGCAGGAGGTAGATTTTGGAATACAGGGAGAATGCCCTTTATGGGGTTCTGTGGTCTTGCAGGGAGGGAGCTGAAAGGCCACAGGGGGTCGGGAGAGGGTCCTGGGTATGGGACGATGTGGGTGGGGCCTCCTTATCTTGTGGTCAGTTGGGGTCTTGAACACACTGTGAGCCAGCCCTGTGAGATACCTGTCTCATGGGTCTGTCTCACCTTCCTCCTCTGTCTCACTGACTGAGGGTGGGGTCTGATCCCAGATGGGCTTCAGAACTTATCTTTGACCAGAATTCAAAGTAATCCCCCTAAAATTGAATATAATTTAGCAGTCCTTAATAGATCAAGCGAACACCAGTGCTATCCATTTCTATAATATAGAAGTCTGTGTCATTGGGATTTTGGTCTTTTGGCAGCTTTTCTGGTGCTGTCCTATGGACTCTGTATGGTCCTGGAGCTGCAGCACCCATCTCATAGCCTAAAGTTTCGTGCACACGTGCGAAGACTCCCAGGCCTGAGAGGGGGCGTGCCTGCTGGGAAACACCCAAGTGGGCACTGTCCATCCTGCTCTATGCCTGGGAGGGTCATCACCCAGGACAGCCAAAGAGGGGCCAGATGGTTGAATGTGGAGGAACAAAAGCTTATGAATCCTCTTTCTACTTTGGGTTTATGAATTATTTCATTTTGTGAATGTCTTTAAAAAGCAGGATCCTCCAGTAAGGCTCAACATGACAGACTCCAGGGTAGTTGAAAGCCTTGGTCTTTGAAATACAACCACTTGAGCCTCTGTGATGAGCTCAAGTTTCTTTTAATGAGTTCTTTATCCTTCTTGCTATCTGTGGCTTACATAAAACTGGAGACAACCCTAAAAATCGAGAACTTGTTTAAATGTGAGGCTAGAAAGCACTAAATAGAATTTTAAATTTAAAGGGACATTATAGATAGATCTGTTGGCAGTTTAAAGGATGAGGGCTCAAAGCCTAGAGCCTGATATTTCCTGTTTTTCAGGTCTGGGGCCATCTGCAGTAGCTATTTGAGGCTGCTGGGGTTATTTTCCAGAACACTCTGGGACTAGGGGGGCTGAGGAGTGTCTGAATAAGGAACAGATTCCTCGGACGTTGGCTGTCTAGGAGGTTTGGCTGTTCTTTGACTAGTTGGGGTCATATTTCTAAGACCCAAGTGCTGTAGGAAAGCTTGAATAGAGACCCCAAATCTCAGGGACCCTCTGGAGCTGATTCACACAGGCTTGTCTAGAGGGAACCAAGTGTAATCTAAAATCACTTAAGTTCCAGGAAACTCAGAAGGGACAGGAATGTCCAGATAACCTTGATGAGATCTGAATTCTGTTTCTCAGACCATAGGCCACAAAGAGATTTGGGATAGAGTTTTTAAAATTCATGTGGCAAATTGATGGCAGAGTCAGGTTTAGAGCTCCTGGCTCTTGACTGAGTCCTGGTTCAGTCATTTTTCATGTCTATGATGCTGCCTCCATCTCCACCTGGCTAGTGTGTGCCCAAGTTTGCCTTTGTAGGAACCATCTCCTCTCCCTCCCTCCCTCATTTCCTCTGTCTCTCTCCTCCTTTCATCTTTCCTTCCTTCTACCTTCAAGCATTTGGCACTCACCATGTGTCTGGATCTATGTCATTTTTAGAAAGATGAAGATGAGTAATACACAGTTTTGCTATCTTAAAATCTTAACTTCAAAAGAAATCTGTCAATAAAATAGAGAAATCTTCACCTAAGGACTTATGAGATCAAGGGTCTTCCTAACCATTATCCTATTATTCTAACCATTATTCCTATTATCATTTTCCAAAGGTTGCACTCAGGAGTCTAGAATCAAGTCTAGAACCAAATACATATGTCTTTGCCTACAGGACAGTACTCATGATAGGGTCATAGCATGCATGCGTGCATGCGTGTGTGCGTGCATGCATGCCTGCATGCATGCGTGCTCAGTTGTGTCTGACTCTTTATGACCCCATGGACTGTAGTACATCAGGCTCCTCTGTTCATAGAATGTTCTAGGCAAGAATACTGGAGTGGGTTGCCATTTCCTACTCCAGGGGATCTTCCTGACCCAGGGATTGAACTGGCATCTCTTGCGTTTCCTGCATGGGTAAGCAGGTTCTTTACCACTGTGCCACCTGGGAAGCCCCTGATAGGGTTGGCCAGGTCTAATTTCAGCTTGTTTCTAATTTTAGGAAATGTTTCAATAGGAACCCTGCGTTCCAGAAAGGAGGCTGAGTGAACTTCTCCCTCACCTACCTAATCACCATGGCTCCAGCAAATATATGACTGAAAGTGGCAAGGGACAGTTGGATGTTGGAAGGAGGGAGGTAAGGGTGAGAGGGAGGTGGGTAAAGGATTGGGCAGCTGTAGGTCAGAGGAGACAAGCCTGGAGCCAGGACAGAGTGTCATGGCAGACATTAGGGACATAAGGCAGAAAGTTCTGATAAGGTCTTAGCATAGATTCTGAGAGCCATGAAGAGTGAGTGGGAGCCATAGTCAGGAGCCAAGGAGGGAGCAGAAGCTGTTGGCAAGACAAGCTTGGGTCAGAGTCAAGTGCCATGGTTGGCCCTGAGCCAGAGCTATGGTATTGAGGAAAGACTGGCTTCATGAAAGGTTTGTATTCTTGCCTGTGGCTCAATCAGATACAGGATGTGAATCGTCTCAATGGAGAGCCATGGAACTAAACAGCTCATAAAGGCTGCCTCCCAGCTTTTCTGGGCTCCCTGGAGGTTGTCATGGCTACCGACTTATTAAGAAGGAGATGGAGATGGGGGTCCAGGGAAGGCATCAATTTCATGAAGTTGCTTTTGCTTCCCCCACAACTCACATGACTGTAAAGAGAAAACTCTTCGCGGGCATTTCATCAGAGAAGTCATTTCAATCCACGTACACAAGAAGAGCCAATGCATAGCATGGTGACAGGCCTGCAATTTGAGAGATTTGTTAAAAATAAATAAAGAAAAAAGAGTCTACAGTGTCCTCCTCATCCAATAAACAAAAATGTGTACAGGTGGATGTGGTGAGGAGAAAAGCCCATCCGAGGAGAGCATTGAAGAAAGGCTTTTATTTTTAATTTTTATTTTAACTTTATTTTACTTTACAATGCTGTATTGGTTTTGCCATACATTGACATGAATCCACCACGGGTGTACATGCGTTCCGAAAAGGCATTTCCTTAAGTTCGTAGCCATTATTCGGGAAAAAGTAAAAGAAGAGAGAAGCATAGCCCTTGAATTTCTGACTACAGTCATGACGATGCAGTTCTTAGGGAGGAATGATAAAATCCATTTGATATTATGGGAGTAAAATAACTAACTGGTGCAGTCAATAATGTTAGAAAATCTCCAGCATTTGTCTAGGCATTGGGTAGACAGGTGTTGAAGTTTGATCTCCTTCCACAGCATCTCTCTTAATAAAATATAGCAGCTGTCTCATTCTGGGAGGAGACCTATTGTCTCCCACACAAAATCCATCATACTGATTCCAGATAGGGACCCTGCCCTCCAGTTGTTTCTTGTACCATGCAGTTAGACAGACAAAATCCGATAAACAAGAAAAGGCTTGCTGGGGAGTTGCATGGTTAGATGGGATAAGGGTGGGGGGTATTTTCTCTTCCTCAAGTTGACCCATGTGCCTGCCATTTACCCGTTTTTCCTTGCTCTGCTCTGTATCACAGGGAATGATGTCTCTAGATAGGTTCAGCCAGTGGGAGATGCTAGCAGAAAATCGTAGGGCAAGGGGAGGGGAGGAATCAGTTGTTTCTTCTCTTGCTCTGTCCTGAGTGAGGTGCCTCTCCTGTGAAATAGCTTCTTTCACGATACCCAGCTTCTGTATATACCGCCCCCCTCCCCTGGCCCAAAGTCCTCCTGTGGCTTGTGTTTCTGGGCTCTGATGATACCACATTCTTATACAATTTCTCCTGCCCCAGTGGGCTTCCCAGATGGCTCAGTTGTGGGGAAAAAAAAAATCTGTCTGCCTATGCAGGAACCATAGGAGAGATGGGTTTGATGCCTGGGTTGGGAAGATCCCCTGGAGAAGGAAATGGCAACCCACTCCAGTATACTTGCCTGGGAAATCCCAAGATAGAGAGGAACCTGGCAGGCTATAGTCCACCAAGTTGCAAAGAGTTGGACACAACTGAGCATGCATGCATTTACTTTTTTTTTTTTTTAAGGTGGTAGTGGATTCCTGGGCTTCCCTGGTGATGCCAATGATAAAGAACCTGCCTAAAGTGCAGACTTGAGACTCAAGTTCGATCCCTGGGTTGGGAAGATCTCCTGGAGAAGGGCATGGCAACCCTGGTATTCTTAGAGAATCTCATGGACAGAGGAGCCTTTTGGGCTACAGTTCATGGGGTCGCAGATGGTAAGAAATGGTAAATGGTAAGAAATGCCTTACCATTTCTTCTTTACTTCCTGGGCTCTTCCATTACTTGTTTAATCAGTCCCCTCAATTAAATTTCCTCTATTTCTAATATCCAGAGTAGTTTCTGGTTTCTTAAGAGGCACCTATCTGATGGTATTTGTTTGGTCTGGCGGATACTGAGAACACAGACGTTAAGCCATCAGCTTACAAAGCCCTGTGTTTTCTGGCTCTGCTCTAGTGTCCTGACTTCCTCACTTGTAACTTTCCCTCTTGGTCTCTCCTCATCTGCATATTAATGTCCTTTCTATTCAGTGATAAGTCAAATTCATTCCTTACTCAGAGCATTTGCACCATTGTCTTCTCTGCCTAGAAATCATTGCCCAGATCTACATGAAAGGCTTTATTCTGGAATCAACCGGATGTCTAGCTTCACAGTGTCAACGGGTTTTCTCTGAGGGCTTCTCCACTGGTTTGGATAATCAAGACTTTCCCAAATTAACTGCTTTGCACATTTTGTTTCCTAAAGGAAAATCCACAAGGACTTGTTTTTGGAGAATCCACTAAATGTATTTGAGGTTCTGTTTTGTTTTTATGACTCTTCAATAGCATAGGACTTTGAAGTTTGCACATCAGATGGAACTGTCAAATTTCATGCGTTAACTGACCTTGCAGTTGTGAAGAAAAAAATCTACATTTTGTTTTTAGCTTATAATATTTTCTGGATATATTGCGGAATGTCTTTGTTTTGATTAAAATACATTAGTTGGAGAGCAGCAAAAACATTTGACAAAACTTTATTTTTCAAGGATGTAGAGAAAGCTGAGATCAGAGGAGACCAGAAAGGCTCCTCTGATGGAGCATATTCATTCTGAGGGTCCACTGTGAGATTTCCATACATCTGGAAGCAGTCGTACTTTCAAAATGCAACTGCCCTTTGGAGAGGGCCTATCAATTCTTCTCCTGGTTGTGGAATTAGTATTCATACAAATAACTGTCTTTCTGGCTTTTGAGTAGATAGGATTCTGAGGACACTAAGAGTTTAGAGGGAGGGGTAAAGGAAAGTAGAGCTGGTTTCTTAGAAACAGGGGCTTATCCAAAACAGGCTGACCAGGGCACGTTGGGGGTTGTGTGCACATGTGTGCATGTGTGTGTGTAAGGATGTGTATATCTGTGCATTTGCATGCTCTTTGAGTGAGCAGTGGCAAAAATGGTCATGGGTAGAGACTAGGGTTTTTCTTTACCATTTTGCCCAGGTCTGTCTCTAGAGGGTGCTGTTTTCTCTAGAGCGGGGGTCCCCAACCTCTGGGCCACAGACCAGTACCTCCTGTCAGGTCAGCTGTGGCACTGGGTTAGAATAAAGTGCACACTAAATATTAATATTATATGCTTGAATCATCCTTAAACTATCCCTGACCTCTTCCACTCTCACCCCAGTCCATGGAAAAATAGTCCTTCATGAAATCGGTCCCTGGTACCAAAAAGGTTGGGGACCACTTCAGAGGACTAAACATTCTGGTCTACGGAGAATGTGTTTTAATTTATTGCCTCTTGCCCTCCTCCCTGAAACAGAAATTCTGCATTGGAAATCCTTGAGTTTGATAAAGAGAAGAACATTCCTAGAATGAATAGAGCTAGGTTTCTCACTCTGTTTATACATCCCAGTGAACATTTATGTACATTAATACAGTAATTTACTCAAGTGATTGATTGTTAGTGAACATTAATAATAAATATGCAAATCTCATTCTTGAATTTACAGGTACTGGTGGAAAAGAGTCAAGGGTTAACCCTGTTGTTTATGAAAAAACTTCTATTCTTGTATATTTGATATGCATAAATGAATTTAAGTGTACTGCTATCCATCCAGGGAAATCAAGATGATATGCTATCAGCAAGCCCAAACTAGATGGCTATTTCAATATTCAACCTGTTTACTTTGGGGAAGAAACAGCTGTTCATAAAGCAATTTATATTCAACAGGTGCACTGTGGCTCTGACTAATGGACGTGAAAGTTACGGTGGAGATGATCTGTAGACTGTCATTCTGCCATTGCCTCCTGGACCTTCCAAGATTTCTAAAGAAAATGTCATTTACAAACTATTTTAAAGATTTTTTTGTGTGTTTAATGGCTGTTTGCTTGATTTTCTGGAACTAGGAGATGATTTACATCTATCTAGCAATCAAAACTGTATTTTTATTTTTATTACCACCTATGCAGTAACTGGATGGAGAGAGAACAATAGGCTTATTCATTTTTGGTTCTTTTTTCCTTGTTGAATTAATGCATTTCATGTAATTGTTTTTTCATATACTGAAGTTTAGGAAACTTATTTTAGTGATTAAAGTAGGATGACAAATGGCAGTTTATTGAGTATTGACATATACCCTGAAATTTGTAACTTGGAGAGACAAGCAGAAGGACAAAATGCCAACATGCCAAGAATGGTGGACTAAAGGATAGATTGAGCCTGCAACCTTGCTATTGTCGAACCACTGTGCTGACCTGGACTGCATTTTCCCTGATTTCCTATTGTGGTAGCTAAATGTCTGTTGCATGAACTCTGCTGTTTGAGGTTGTTTTTTGCAGACAAATGCATTCCTAACAGATCTGACTTCGCAAACCAAATTCCTTCCTGCCCATCTTCTCTCCTATCCTGCCCCTCTTCTTATATTCCTTCAGTTAATGGCATTCACCAATTGCCCAATCTCAGGAATATTTCTCAATTTTTTTTCTCTTATGTACCTACTTCCTTGACAACAGAGACTATTTCTGGTTCATCCCTTCTAATACAATGCCTCACACACAGAAGACACTCAAAATATGTTTGTTGAGCTAAATTAATGCAACTAGATAGTTAATTTCATGGATTAGTACACAGATGCTGAGTAAAGTGAAGAGTATAATCTTGGAAGATATTTTATTTAATAGGCTAGGGTGACTTTTGATAAGCCAGCCTTGCCTCTTATCCTAGAATAGTTTTCTATCAACTAAATTTTTTGCCTTTTTAAATTATATTTTTCACATAGACAAGAGTACTGTCATATTTTTCTTATTGGATCCTACTTAAAATTTTTCCATGTTGAAATTCCCCTCTCATGACATTTCTGCTTCATAAATCAGTGCTGTTGATTGTTACAACTGGTAGTGGTCTTCCTACATTTACCCTGGCATTCTGAATCTTCATCAAGTCTTCTGCCAATGTCTGCCCTCTTTTCTTGCCTTAATTAATTATATTAATCTTATTCTCAGGATCTTGGGTAAGTTCTCTGTCTTTTAATACATGGGATGAAGAGAAAATATGTGAATGGATTCACAATCTGGTGGGGAAATGGATAAGACATCAGATTTGTAGTGGGAAAAAAAAACCTCCAGTGTTTATGTAGCAGCAATTCCTGTATGTGTGATGTTAACGAAGTCAAGAAACTCAGTTAGTGTTATTTATTTACAATTTTTAAAAGTTGAAATATAGTTGATTTACGATTTTGTGTTAATTTCAGGAGTGGAGCAAAGTGATTCAGTTATATATATCTATTTTTTTCAGATTCTTTTCCATCAGACATTGTTATAAAATATTGAGTATAATTCCCTGCATTTTACATTAGGTCCTTGCTGTTTATTTCATATATAGTAATATTTATATTTAATCACAGTGACCTAATTTATCTCTCTCACATTTCCCCCTTTGGTAAACATAAGTTTGTTTTCTATGCCTGTGAGTCTATTTCTTTGTTGAAAATAAGTTCATTTGTATCATTTTCTAGATTCTGCAGATAAGCAATAAAGTATGATATTTGTCTTTGTCTGATATTTCACTTTGTATGATAATCTCTATGTCCATTCATGTTGCTGAAATGACATTATTTCATTCTTTTTTATGGCTAAGTAATATTTCATTGTGTATATGTACCACATCTTCTTTATCCATTCCTCTGTCAATGGTCATTTAGGTTGTTTCCATGTCCTGACTATTGTAAATAGTGCTGCAATGAACACTAGGGTGCATGTATCTTTTTGAGTAACTGTTTTTCCCAGATATATGCCCAGGAGTGAGATTTCTAGGTCATATGATAGCTCTTTTCTTAGTTTCTTTAAGGAACCTCCATGAAAAAGTTGGCTTCAAGCTCAACGTTCAGAAAACTAAGATCATGGCATCTGGTCCCATCACTTTATGCAACCAGATGGGGAAACAGTACAAAAAGTGGCTGATTTTATTTTCTTGGGCTCCAAAATCACTGCAGATGGTGACTACAGCCATGAAATTAAAAGATGCTTTCTCCTTGGAAGGAAAGTTATGACCAACCTAGACAGCATATTCAAAAGCAGAGACATTACTTTGCCAACAAAGTTCTGTCTAGTCAAGGTTATGGTTTTTCCAGTAGTCATGTATGGATGTGAGAGTTGGACTATAAAGAAAACTGAGCGCTGAAGAATTGATGCTTTTGAACTCTGGTGTTGGAGAAAACTCTTGAGAGTCCCTTGGACAGCAAGGAGATCCAACCAGTACATCCTAAAGGAAATCTGTCCTGAGTGTTCATTGGGAGGACTGATGTCCAAGCTGAAACTCCAATACTTTGGCCACCTGATGTGAAGAGCTGACTCATTTGAAAAGACCCTGATGCTGGGAAAGATTGAAGGCGAGAGGAGAAGGGGGCGACACAGGATGAGATGGTTGGATGGCATCACTGACTCAATGGGCATGAGTTTGAGTAAACTCAGGGAGTTGTTGATGGACAGGGAGACCTGGTGTGCTGTGGTCCATGGGGTCGCAAAGAATTGGACATGACTGAGCAACTGAACTGAACTGAACTGATACTGTTCTCTACAGTGGCTGCACCAATTTATATCCCCCAAAGCAGTGTAGGAGAAACCCAATCAATTTTGTTTTCTTACCTTGGCACCACCGACTCAACGGACATGAGTTTGAGGGACTTTGGGAAATGGTTAAGGACAGGGAAGCCTGGTGTGCTGCAATCCCTAGGGTCAGAAAGAGTCAGACATGACTTAGCGACAGAACAGCAACAATATTTAAAAGAGGAATCAAAGTTACATCTATCCTGTTCAGCTCACAAAACTGTTGTGAGAATCACGAGTCCTGCTTACATCATGTGTCTATTCTAGGATGTAGTGACTTGCACTTGAACCACAAAGATAGAGCAAGATTACCATAGAAGGAGAGAAGGAGCCACAGTGGGAGAAAAGTAGGAGAAATAATAAATAAATTTCCCAAAGAGCTAGCTTATAGAAACCAGCCATACCGAGATATCTCTTGTGCTTGAGAAGAGTGGCCAATTTATTCTTTTCTATATTATGTAATAGAAGTTACTAAAAGATGGAATGGGAGAATAAATTGCTTTCAGCAATTTGAAAACCCTTGATAAATTCCAAGTCCTGTTTAGTTTTTCTTGGGATGGCTACACTTTAGCTCTTGACCTCAGAGTCCAAACCTCGGTAGACCTTTGTCCAACCTTTTCATGTTACAATAAAGAAACTGAGATTTAACAAAGGTAAATGACTTGCTTTAGATCTTAAGACTAATCAGTGTATGGGGCTTCCCAGGTGGCACTAGTGGTAAAGAAAGTGAAAGTGGAAATGAAAGTGAAGGTCACTCAGTTGTGTCCGACTCTTTGCCATCCCATGGACCATAGAGTTCATGGAATTCTCCAGGCCAGAATACTGGAGTGGGTAGCCTTTCCCTTCTCCAGGGGAATCTTCCCAACCCAGGGATCGAACCCAGGTCTCTCACATTGCAGGTGCATTCTTTACCAGCTGAGCCACAAGGGAAGCCCAAGAATACTGGAGTGGGTAGCCTATCCTTTCTCCAGGGGATCTTCCCGACCCAGGAATTGAACCAGGGTCTCCTGCATTGCAGGCAGATTCTTTACCAACTGAAATATTAGGGAAGCCCACTGGTAAAGAAATCACCTGCAAAAATGCAGGAGACTGCAAGAGACTTGGGTTTGATTCTTGGGTTGGGAAGATCCCCTGGAGGAGAGCATGAATAACTTGCTCCAATATTCTTGCTTGGAAAATCCCATGGACAGAGGAGCCTGGAGGCTACAGTCCATAGGGTTGCAAAGAGTTGTACATGACTGAAGTGACTTAGCACACTTGCAATCAGTGTATAATCAGGACCTAGAACTCAGGTCTCTTAGCTGCTGTGCTGAGAGATCCAACCATGTTACAATCATTTGTAATATATTTCCTAGTAATTCATTACTAGAAAGAGTTCAAGCACCAAGAATTTTTGAAAGACTTACTTTTTCATTTTAACAAAAATGAGAGAAAATTCTAGTTTATCCCTATAGTCATGCTCATACCCTTATTCACAGTCCATCATTTTGTGAAGAGAAGGAACAGTGGTGGGGATTACAGTCCACTTTGGGTGCATCCGTGAAAGTGTTTTGCCTGTGTGAGCATCAGTTGTGTCCCAACACAAAAAGTTCAAATATCACAATGTCAAATCATGTGATGTCAAGAGAGCCTCTGAGCATCTGCCTGTCTGTGATTTATTTTTCCTTTAAAGGGAAAAACGTGACTTGATTCTCCCTGGACATAGTGTCGGATGGAAAAGGACACTATGCTCTAGAACACCCACTACTCAAGAGGCATCCACTGATTATTCATTTCCCTTTTTTCATCCGGAACCTTGGCTCTCATTAGATATTTCTGCTGCAAATTTCTGCATACTAGTTTATTAATTTCATCATACTTTCATTTCTTAAAAAATATTTCAGTGCTTATATGTGTCAGATACCAAGAGGTATAGGTAACCAAGTAAAGAAGTAATTTGCTAGTGTTTATACTCCTATACCCTTAGTTTCCCAAAGTGAGTACAAAATGCCTTTTTTTTTTTTTTTTTCAAAATACTGGAACCGTATTAAGACTCTAGTGTGCTATTATAATGATTAGCCTTCTTTGGCAAGCTGCGTTGTAGCACTCATTAGAACACACAATGAAGTCAAGTACATTTAAGTGGGCCTTTAATAACTATTGATAACGGTGGTGATGATGATAGTGATCACAGCGACAAGAATGACGTAACCATGGCACCTTGCAATTTGTGGTAAACAATGGAAATTACATAGCAACTTCTGTTGCTGTCTTCTTGCATACAAGTGCCTGAAAACATTAATTAACTGGAGAGATTGCTGCAAAGTCTCTTGCTAGGAGACAGACTTTAATCCAGGTAAACAGTAGATATCAGTATTAACAGGATGCCTGGAATAAACCATTAATTGTATGAATTACAGTGTTTCATGGTTATTATCAATCTCCAAAGAGGGACCTCTTGGGGCATAAACATCTCTGGAGGATTTCAGCGTGAGGTTAATGTGGTACTGAGAACTGGACAGGGTCAGTGTGGACTCTAGTGTTTGATCCAGCATCCATTAAGCTGCATCTTTGATGAATTGTGATGGCACTGGATCCCAGTGGTCCAAAGGCTTTTGATATCATTAGCTACTCTGAGGCTGCGGGCAACCGGTAAGAGGACTATGCGTCAAGTGCAAAGGAAGAGTAGCTGCTCTAATTGTGTTACCAAAGAATTAGATCTGGATCTGTTGCAAAACCTGGGGCTTGTCTGCTCCCATCTCACATAATTATATATTGTAGGGACAGATGAATGCTTGCTTCACAGATGACTATGGTAATAAGATCCTTGGCCAGCCCAACAGATTCAGATTTTATACACAAATCTGTAAAATCTTATTTAATGTGTCCTGATGTGGCATTTTGGCCAATCACATTTTCTTTATACTCTGAATGATTTTACACAGGGGAGCTACTTCAAATCATATGTCAGGCAAAACAACATCACTTATGAATCTCTTCTCCCAAGTCTTGGGCAATAACCCATTTTCCTCAAATTTGGGCCTTTGGAGTATTTATTTCAAATTAAGACTTGAATAAAGAAGTGAAATAGTATCAATATTGTTTTGTTACTTGCCGTATCTGTCATCTGCAGGGACGGCCAGGGGTGGTAAAAGTGAGGGGTGGAGATTGACAAAGCAGGAATTGATCAGTTTTGTTGGGGGTTGGGGGAGTTGTGGGCTGAAGTCTGTGTTGGTGTGGAGTCAACTCACTGGCCTGAGAAGACAGTGTGAAGTGGTCCAGGTGTCTCTCAGCAGGGAAGGGAAGAACGTCTACACATAAACTATAACACACCTTTTATTTTTCCCAGAAAAAAATCATTTTACAATTATGCCATGTGTTCCCACAGCTCAGATGCCTAGACCTCACCCAATCAGCTCCAACAGCTGCCTGGAGGAGTTTGTGAATCTTCATAACCACCACTGAATGTGGGGAGTTTTTACCCATTTTCAAAGATGAAAATACTAGAGAAGAGACTTTACAAGTGTTTTGCATGAGTGATGATGCTATTTAATCCTCCAAACACACCTGCGATGCAAATTGCATTCCTAGCTTCATTTTACATATGTGGAAACTGAGGCTTAGAGATGTTACATCAATTACCCCAGGTTTCACAGGCACTCCCTGTAGTTTTCCCTGAAAGCCTGTCCTGCTGGATCCTTGGTCGATCCAGATGGGGAAATGAGGCTCAGAGAGGTTCAGAGAATTATTCAAGATCACACAGTATTTAGCAGAACTAGGATCAAGTTTAGGTGAAATATTTCCAAGTTCAAAGCTAATGCAGTGGTATTCTGTTTTTCTCATTCTTCCAAACTTGAAGGACATCACTTTGCAAACTGGTCTCAATGGTGGCACCCACATCATTTGAAACAGCCCCCTGAGTCTGATATCTTTTCCAACCCATATTCCCTAAAATACAGAAAATTAGGCCAAGCTTAAAGACCAGAGTTTTATTGGGAAGGGTAACTGCAGGATACTAAGCAGGGAAAAGGAAGGTGAGGCAGGAGGGATGTGTGGAATGAAAGAACACAGCCAGGCACTCACTCACGTGGCAGGTTTCCAACCAAACCATAAAGGACCACAGCACCTCAGACGAAGAAGGAAGAAGAATTCTTCTGACAGCTCTTTCCCATTTTCTGTCTCTTATGCCTACTGTTTACCCCATGAGACATTAACTAACTTTCCTGCAGTTCTGGGTTTGTTACCTGGCCTCTGCAGGCAGCTGCTGGAGACATTAAAGCTTTTGCGGATCTGGTCGGATTAGATCTGGGCACCTGAGCTGTTGCTTCTAGCTGAGTATGACCTTCACCTGGACAGAGGGCAAGATAGCCAGTAAAGCTGGCAGGCGAAGTGGTCAGGATTCAGGAGATAGATGAGGCTGAACAGATCTGGGGAGAGACATAGCTGTGTGTCAGACACTGTCAGGCTATCCTCTGGCTCTCGTACATAGCAGTGGGCCTTCTTATAAGACGGAAGTACTCTCATTTTGTCCCTGAGAGGGGAGGTAAAAACTCCATTGCTCACAGAATCCATGCCACTTGCAATCTTCTAAAAAGGCTAAAAGTGGGTTAGTCAACTAAGCTACTAGCTGTAGCTGATCCCAAGGACATAAGTGATACCCATCACCAGCCTCTTTAACCACCCAAGGCGATGGCACCCCACTCCAGTACTCTTGCCTGGAAAATCGCATGGATGGAGGAGCCTGGTGGGCTGCAGTCCATAGGGTCGCAAAGAGTCAGACACGACTGAGCAACTTCACTTTCACTTTTCACTTTCATGCATTGGAGAAGGAAATGGCAACCCACTCCAGTGTTCTTGCCTGGAGAATCCCAGGGGTAGGGGAGCCTGGTGGGCTGCCATCTATGGGGTTGCACAGAGTCAGACACGACTGAAGTGACTTAGCAGCAGCAGCAGCAGGCAAGCACACTGACTGGTCTCGGTTGCTAGTCTGGTAGGAATTCCAGCTCTTCCTCCCCAAGTGGTCTGAGTGCATCGGTACTTTGTGGTCTTTAGGAGTTACCATAACTGTCCATGAAGAGTTATTACTAAGCAACGTGAGTATTAAGAAATGACCTCCTGAATCCCCTGGGTTCAATAAATAATCCTTTCATCTTATTGTGTAGTTGTAAACTGAATGCCTTGCGGTAATCAATGCTGATTACATCAGCAGAAAAGGCAATGATGCCATATTGAGGGCTCAACGCTGGTCTCTACCTCTGGGGGATGAGGGCTCAGCAGTGGCAGTAGCTGGACTTGTCTTGGTGGGAAGGAACCTATGTTCCTGAACCCATGTGGAGCTGCCATCCCTGCCACTACAGACACTTAGTTCACTTTGGTTTCCTAGTCTTCTCTTCTATAAAATGAAGAAAATAAACACATCCACAATGTAGGATCTTTTAAGGATTAATAAATTAATGTGTGTAAAATACTTGGAAGAGTGCCTAGTATAGCCTAAGTGATTTACAAGTGTTTGCTATCATGCTTCTCCTTCTCCCCACTCTTCTTATCATTGTTATGCTAAAAGTCAATATGAGTGGACGAATGGAGAGAGTAGCATGGAAACATATACACTAACATATGTAAAATAGATAGCCAGTGGGAATTTGCTGTATGACTCAAGGAACTCAAACTGGGGCTCTGTGACAACCTAGAGGGATGGGATGGAGTGGGATGTGGGAGGGAGGGGACATATGTATACCTATAGCTGATGTATGGCAGAAACCAACACAATATTGTAATTATCCTTCAATTAAAAATACATTTAAAAAGTCTGTGTGTTTCTTCTTCTTTTCCAGTTGTATTTCAAAAGATCCTCTTCTGTGATGGAACTAGGCCTTAGAAAGAAGGTAGATATATACCATGCCCAAAACTGGGAGTGGAGGAGAGGAAACAAATTTTATCAATAAAAGAAGCATTGGCAAGTCAATATGTAAAGTAATAGGAAAGACTATGATACTTTGTTAGGCCCTGGAATGTATAGACATTAATTTGCTTAAAAGCACTAATGAATCTAGATAGTCAAGGGTAGAATTATAAATGATTTTTTCTGGTAAGCTTGATCATGAATGTATTAATCATTTGAATACTTAATGACTTATACGTTTGGAGAAAGACACTGGGAAGCTCTAGAATACTGTTAGCTTCTTCTCCAATTTTCATCATTATTTATTGTTTTTATTGTCAAGTGGAGGAAAAAGTCAAGGCACTCTTTTATTTTTAAAAATGATGTAATTGATATATTGCAATGTTTGGTTTAGTACATTGTGAAGAGGTTCATGACAAGTTAAAAAAATCAGGAGATAAAACTTTATGCATTTAAGATGCACTTTATGCATTTAAAACAAAACTAGAATTTTATTTCATAGTTTTATTTAGAGAGGAATTGAAATTCAAGAATAAGCTCAGCATGTTGCCATAGATGGAAGAGATAGGATCAATTAGCTGAATTTGATGGCTTGTTATTACATGTATTCATGGAAGAAAGCAAAGAGGAACTGAAGAGCATCTTGATGAGGATGAAAGAGGAGGGTCAAAAAGCTGGCTTAAAACTCAACATTCAGAAAACTAAGGTCATGGCATCCGGTCCCATCCCTTCATGGCAAATAGATGGGGAAAAAGTGGAAACAGTGGCAGATTTTATTGTCTTGGGCTCCAAAATCACTGCAAACAGTGACTATAACCATGAAAATAAAAGATGCTTGCTCCTTGGAAGAAAAGCTATGACAAACCTAGACAGCATATTAAAATGAAAGACATCACTTTGCCGACAAAGGTCTGTATAGTTGAAGCTATGGTTTTTACAGTAGTCATGTATGGATGTGAGAGTTGGACCATGAAGAAGGCTGAGTGCTGAAGGACTGATGCTTTTGAACTGTGGTGCTGGAGAAGACTCTTGAGAATCCCTTGGACAGCAAGGAGATCAAATCAGTCAATCCTAAAGGAAATCAACACTGAATATTCATTGGAAGGACTGATGCTGAAGCTGAAGCTCCAATACTTTGGCCCTTTGATGTGAAGAGCTGACTCACAGGAAAAGATCCTGATGCTGGGAAAGATTGAAGGAAAGAGAAGGGGACGACAGAGGATGGGATGGTTGGATGATATCACTGACTATCAATGAACATGAGTTTGAGCAAACTCTGGGAGATAGTGAAGGAAAAGGATTAGATTAAAGTTAAAATATATTGGCTTCCCTGGTGGCTCAGATGGTAAAGAGTCTGCCTACAATGCAGGAGTCCTGGGTTCAATCCCTGGGTCAGGAAGATCCCCTGGAGAAGAAAATGGCAACCCACTTCAGTATTCTTGCTTGGGGAATCCCATGGACAGAGGAGTCTGGCGGGCTACAGTCCATGGGGTCATAAAGAGTCAGACACGACTAAGAGACTAACCCTAAGATATATTAAATTCATGTTGTGGTTTGGTTCTATAAATTATTGCAATTCTTCTTTCCTGTATGCATGTGATTTTGCAAAGTGACTCATGGTTCTCCATCAAGAAGTAAAATCTATTCCCACTCCTTGAATATGAACTGGTCTTGTGATTTGTTTTAATAAAATGCACTGAACATGATGGTGTACCAGCTCCAAACCTAGATGTTAAGAAACCTTTCTCACTCAGTCTCTTTGGAAACTTCTAACCACCATGTGAAAAGCTAAGCTAGCCCAGCGGGGAATAAGAGGCTTTCTAAATGCCACATGGTCCAGTGGCCATGGGGATAGGTAGCCAGTCACCAGATGTGTCAATGGGACCATCCTGGATCAGGCAACCTGCAGAAGCAAAATTACCCAAATTTGACCTGCACCTGTTTGCAGCTGCAAAAGCAAGTCTGGCCAATATCAGAACCAACTTGCTGAGCTCAGGCCAAATTGTCTATTGTAGAACAGTGTGAGAAGTAAATGGTAGTTGGTATCAGTTTTGGAGCAAGAGCTAACATTCACTGATTACTTTCTCTGTGCTAGGTACCATTCCAAGTGCTGTACAGTTATCGGCTCACTTCATCCTTGTAACAACCCTGTGATGGGGTTCCAGATGAAGGAAGGAGCCTAGGCCCTCTGTTGGTTACAGGCAGAAGTAAAATCTCAGCAAGACATCTTGTTCTCCTTCCCCCTGCTCGTTGATGACGAAGCAAAGGCCAAGCTGGACAAAGCCAAATGTATTTACAGACCTTCTCATTGAGGTTTCTCTAAGGTGGGGTTGACAAGTTTTTCTTATAAAGGGACAGACAGTAATTGTTTTAGGTTTTGCAGGCCTTCTCTGCCACAACTACTCAACTCTGCCTTTGTTGGGTGAAAGCAGCCACTGGCAGTATGTAAACAAGTGAGCCTGGGGTTCCAATTAAACAGGTGGTGGGCTGAATCTGGCCTGTGGGTCATGGTGTATTGAGGCCTCCCCTCCCAGAAATTAAGCTTTAATGACATAAGGCATCTATTGAATAAAATAAATTAGCTTATCTTCTATGCATCTAGCATGTTCCCTAGGTATGTATCATCCTTGGGAGAACTGAGAACAATTTCAGTAAGACTTAATTCTCTTGCAGAACCCCAGGAGAAGGAACCCCATGGTTGCTGGTTTTGTCTTGTATCTGGCTCTTTTTGTGGCTGTGGGTGACTGGTAGAACAATGGCTGGTAATTTCCATGTTTGCTTCCAATGGAAGGAAGGGATCCAGTCCCAGGAAAGTGAGGAGGGATTTTATTCCAGAAGCCCAGCAGGTTTCTCTTGGTGTCTCAGCTCAAATATGTCACCTACTCATTTGAAGCCCAGCCCTGGCAAGAGGATGGGATTGCTCTGATTGGCTGGAACTAAGTAGGCCCTGTCCATGAAACTGCAGTTGGATCAAGTTACTTAATGGCTACCTGATACCATTTCTAATTTGCTCTCTCACTTGTATTATAGTTTTCTGTACCTCCGAAATACCTTTTTTTCCTCAGATGTTGAGCATATTGCTCCATTGTTTTCTTGCTTCCAGCAGTATTGATCTGAAGTGTAACGTTAATCTAATTTTTGTTGTTTGGAAGTGTAATCTTTATTTTTTATTTTGGATGCTTAAAAACGTCGTTGTTCTTATTGTCAGATTTTATTACAATTTGACAAGGAGTTGGTCTTTTTATTTTTCATCCTAGTTGGTACTCAATGGATTCTTTCTACATATAGACATATCATTTGGCTCAGGGAAATTTTCTTCCTTTTTTTATTTTTTAAAAATATTTCTATTCCTTAATTCTGTCCCTTTCACCTTTTAGAATTTCTATGGCATGGATATGAGGGCTTCTCTTCTCTTCTCTCCTTCTCTTAATTGAATTTGGCCCCTCTCCTTAAATTCATATGTTAAAGTCTCAAACCCCAGTACTTCAGAATATGACCTTGTTTGGAAATAGTGTTATTGCAGATACATTTAGAGATGAGATCATATCTGACTAGTGTCCTTATAAGAAAGGGGAATTATGGACACAGATATATACATAGGAAGAATATCATGTGAATTTGAAGGCAGAGATTTGGGTGATGAATCTGTAAGCCAAGGAATACCAAAGGGCTTCCCTGAAGGCACAGTTGTAAAGAATCTGCCTGCCCATGTAGGGGAAGCAGCAGGTGTGGGTTCAATACCTGGGTCAGGAAGATCCCCTGGAGTAGGAAATGGCCAGCCACTCCAGTATCCTTTTTCCCCTCGACTCCAGTATTCTTGCCTGAAAAATTCCGTGGACAGAGGAGCCTGGCAGGCTACAGTCTGTGGAGTCACAAAGAGTCAGACACAACTGAACACACATGCCTGCCTGTACCAAAGGTTGCCAGGAAACCAGCAGAAGCTAGGAGAGAGACACAGAACAGATTCTTCCTCATAACCCTTAGAAGGAGTAACATTGTCAATAATTTGATCTTGGAAGTCTAATTTCCGGCACTGAGGATAAATTTTTGTTGTTTAAGCCATCCAGACTGTGGTACATTATTACTTCACCTGAGAAAAATAATACAACTGTGTTGATAGTCTCCATTTCTTTTGCTGTTTCATTGTGATACAGAATTCCTCAATCACCTCTCAGAACTCATTAATTTGTTCTACAGCAATGTCCATTTGGTCTGTTATTTGACCATTTACATTTTCATTTCAAGATCTCATTACAGATCATTTGTTCCTATTACATGGGTTACAACAAACACAGTTTTTCAAAGCTCTTTTCCTTTGAGATGTATTAGATAGGATGGTATTCAGTTTTTAGCAACAGAAACCACAATAAACTGTAATTTAAGCAAGTAATAGGTTTGTTTTCTCATGAATTAAAAAGTCCATAAATGAGGATCCAGGGCTGTCATCCAGGGATTAGACTCCTTCAATCATTTTATCTTACAGTTTTGACTATGTGGACTTCATGCTTATGGAGGTAAGGGGTAGCTCTCGCACTTCACAGCATAGGGTATGCATTTCAGGCCATAAGGGAAAAAGATCTGTGTAATAAGAGGACAAGGAGAGGGAGTGAGTCACTTGAGATCCAGGTCTTCTGGAGGATGTGGTATTTGTGATGAGAAGTTTACTGTCTCCAGGGGATTTATCTAACTCAGGGATCAAACCCAGGTCTCCCGTACTGTGGGCAGATTCTTTACCTTTGAGCCACCAAGAAAGTCCATATCACCTTGTGACTGGGTGGGGTGAGTAATAGTATTGATGCAGAGGTTAGTATTATTTTTCATTTGAAACCTGATTTTAGAAATATAGCTTTTTAAAACTCTTCCATGAGTTTTCGGTCTTTTTTTAGAAATTTAAAACATGGATCCCTGGAAACATCTTCCCACGTAGTACCTGAAAATATAGTTTTATTTTCTACATTTATTTGTATTTTTAAAGAAGTTGCTCTTGATCAATTCTATTATTTTACTAATTCGTTGATTTCTTCTTTTATAAATTTATTTCCTCTTATATTGATTTAGCTTGAAGGAAATGGCAATCCACTCCAGTATTCTTGCCTGGAGAATCCCATGGATGGAAAAGCCTAGTAGGTTACAGTCCATGGGGTCGCAAAGAGTCGGACATGACTGAGTGACTTCACCTTCTTTACTGTGAGCACTTTTTTTCTATATAAAAGTTTAGTGGTATAAATTTCCTTTAGGTAACAGCTATGGTTGCTTTCAGACATTTCAGAATTGTGTTGTTATTATTATTACTTAATATTAAACATATGTAAGCATTGATTTTCCTCTTTGACCCTTTGGAAAATGACTTTTAATTAGTTTCTAAGTGGTTAGATTTTCTCAGTTTCAAAACCTTAGCAACTTTTTTTGCATTGTGAATAAAGAAGTTGTGTTAGACAGTTCTTCAGTTCAGTTCAGTTCAGTTGCTTAGTCGTGTCCGACTCTTTGCAACCCCATGAATCGCAGCACGCCAGGCCTCCCTGTCTATCACCAACTCCTGGAGTTCACTCAGACTCACGTCCATCGAGTTAGTGATGCCATCTAGCCATCTCATCCTCTGTCATCCCCTTCTCCTCCTGCCCCCAATCCCTCCCAGCATCAAAGTCTTTTCCAATGAGTCAACTCTTCGCATGAGGTGGCCGAAGTATTAGCTTTAGCATCATTCCTTCCAAAGAAATCCCAGGGCTGATCTCCTTCAGAATGGACTGGTTGGATCTCCTTGCAGTCCAAGGGACTCTCAAGAGTCTTCTCCAACACCACAGTTCAAAAGCATCAATTCTTTGGTGCTCAGCCTTCTTCACAGTCCAACTCTCACATCCATACANTTTACTAGTGTGTGAGATGAGTGCAATTGTGCGGTAGTTTGAGCATTCCTTGCCGTTGCCTTTCTTTGGGATTGGAATGAAAACTGACTTACTCTTTGAAATTTATTTCTTATAAAAACTTTCTTTGTAGTATAATATGTGACAAATTTTTATATTTTTTCATAGGATTTGAAAAGTAAGTTGTATTATTTAAAGTTGAGGGTTAGTTACCAGCACTGAAATAAAACTTATTAATGACAGAATTTAAATCACCTTTATCATTATTTTTGCCCAGTTGGTTTATGGAAAATAAGAATGGTAAGTGAAATTGTTCTACTGTTATTAAATTTATGGGACTCTATTCTTGCATTTTAAAATATATTTTTCTTTTTATAAGGAAGGTTAATGGAAATAATATCTTTGAGTGATAATCTTCATCAGTATAAAACATTTGATTTCCCTTGAGTTATTTAAAAACACTTATGCAGCAGCAATTTTATTGTGATAAACATTTTTTGTAAAATTTTAAAATAATATTGATTTGCGTAAGTGGAAGCCAAGATCTTCTTGTTGCTCCAAGAATTTTATTCCCCTGATGTTCCATTATTAAAAGTCAGTTGTATAATCTTCCAGACTTTAAAAAGCCATATATCTGTAGTTATTTTTTCATATTATATTAAATAATCTATTTCTGAAATTCAATAATATGATATGAATAGCTGTGTCATTCTTTAATGGCTACCCATTACTTAATTTTATAAATTTGCCACAGTTTATTTAACAATTCTCCTTTGAATGTCTTTAAGTTAGCAAATTTTTTTGCTATTATAAACAACTTTAGATCTTGAATTCTGTTTCTGTCTGATAATAATTTTATGAAACTCTATTCTCTGTTTTCACGAGTCTGATATAGCTTTGCCATTCATTGAAAAAAATACTGCTTTTGAAAGCTTACAAATATGCTTTTCTTAAGTTCTCTGTTCAAATGTCACCTTATCCAAGAGGACTTCCCTAAGCATGCTTTAAGAGATAGCTTTTCCCTCGTCCCCTCCTCCACCTACTTAGGCTTCTTTTTCCATGTTTAATTTTCTGCATGATGTTTATCAACACTTGGCACTTGTTTACATATTTATTGTTATTGTTTGTTCCTTATTACCCCCTCAAAACTAAAAGGTAAGCTCCATGAGGAGTGGAATTTTATGAGTACAGTACTTGACAAAGCAGTTCCAAAACCTCTTGGATGTCATGGGGTCTACCTGCTGAGGGATAGTAAGTGGCCCACAGGTGGTGTTAGTGGTAAAGAACCCTGCTGCCAATGCAGGAGGCATAAAAGATGTGGGTTCAGTCCCTGGGTCCGGAAGATCCCCTGGAGGACGGCATGGCAACCTATTCCAGTATTCTTGCCTGGAGACTATCATGGACAGAGGAGCCTAGTGGGCTACAGTCCATAGGGTCGCAAACAGTTGGACCTGACTGCAGAGTTAGCACACACGCTTGCAGTTTACCACTGGTAGTCTTAAAATGGTTCCTTGGACTGTAATTCCTTTCTGAACACACCAGTGAAGGATGTGAACATAGCATCCTATCTTCTAAGTCTTAAATCATTTATAACCTTCATGGTGTTTTTTTTTTGTAGTGTCAATGATAATACATGATGTTGCATTAAGGTTCATTTTTAAGAATATTTTTCTTCAAGCAGATTTGCTATGTTGTCAACTATCTGAGATCTGAGCATCTCTCAACAAGCTAGTAAGCCAAAAACGGTCAGTTCAGGGATTCCAGAAATGACACTGGATTGGGTGTCTGGTGGTTTGGTCTTCTCAAACTGAAGAGCAAAGCCACAGCTTACATGGCATATTTTGAGCTGAACAGTGAGACCAACTCAGCAGTAGTGAGATGGCTGGATGGCATCACCGATGCGATGGACATGAACTTGGGCAAATTCAGGAGACGGTGAAGGACAGAGAGGCCTGGCATGCTGCAGTCCGTGGGATTGCAAGGAGTCGGACATGGCTGGGCAACTGAACAACAACAGTGAGACCAACACTTAAACTTTACAACCTTAATAGTTTTTAATTCAATAATTTAAAAAAAAATAAAGAGAAAAGTTTTACAACTAAAGGGACTCATGTATTCATTCAACAATTTTTTTTTTTTTTAAATTGAAGGCTTGATGCATGCCAGGCATTATGTTGCTTAGTTGTGTCTGACTGTGCAAATCTATGGATTGCGGCCCACCAGGCTTATTTGTCATGCCATCTTGTGGGTTGTCATGCCCTTCTCCAGGGCATCTTCCCAACCCAGGGATTGAAACCATATCTTTTACGTCTCCTGCATTGGCAGCAGGGTTCTTTACCACTAACACCACCTGTGGGCTACTTACTATCCTTCCTCAGCAGATGGACACCATGACATCCAAGAGGTTTGGGAATTCCTTTGTCAAGTACTGTACTCATCAAAAACAGTCAAATAAAATGGAGGAGCAGTTACTACATGTCTAAAAGTCTGCTGCTGCTAAGTCACTTCAGTCGTGTCCCACTCTGTGCGACCCCACAGACGGCAGCCCACCAGGCTCCCCCATCCCTGGGATTCTCCAGGCAAGAACACTGGAGTGGGTTGCCATTTCCTTCTCCAATGCATGAAAGCGAAAAGTGGAAGTGAAGTCGCTCAGTCGTGTCTGACCCTCAGCGATACCATGGAGTGCAGTCTTCCAGGCTCCTCTGTCTACTCAATCACAAAATATACCAACAAGCAGGACTTAGAATTAGTGGGTTTCCTGAAGGTAAAACAGTTCATTTGCTGATGAACTGCTTGCTGTTGAAGAAGTAACCTAATGGATGAGCTTGATAGTGCGGATATTTCAGCATGATACCTACTCTAAGGATGCATTTCTTATGCTGCTCCAAGGGAGATGCTGAAATGGCTGTGCATCCAATGAAAGCTAAGATTGCAAATAGGATTTCAGAGACTATTTTGAATATCAAATTCAGAGACTATCTTAAAAGTCAATTATGGTATTCTATTGCCACATTTTTAGATTCAAATTAAAGTAGTAAGTTCATGCATAAAATATTAAAAATAAAAAATAGGCGAGAGCAAAAAAATTTCCTTTGCTTCTGAAAATGTTCAGAAAGCATCTTCTTCAAGCAATGCACAGAGATTCTGTTTGTCAGGTGGCTTCAGTGAAATTGCATAACTACTGTTAACAAAAGCTTGAAGTCCAGAAGGTGCAGCAGAGACAAGATGGCTTGAAACCAGTTGCTACTAGAGAGGAAGGGCAACATTATTAGCAGCAGTAGCCTATTCTGACTAGGTGTGGCAGAAATTATATTCCTTTTTTGCTAACCTATTTGATGTTGTCAGTGTGTGGTACACCGACCATACATAGGAGCAATTCAGCAGTCAACAGAGCTAGGAAATGTTTATTTCTGCACTACACTGCCAACGTTACACATTTGAGAGGTAATCTTTTAAGCAATGAGACTGAAGTCATGATTCAGTTTATTTTGTGGAAAAAATTTCAGATGTATCTTTGTTTTAAGAATTTCATCCTCTGATGGTGACCGTATCACAAATGGTGATCCCACCACAGACGGTGACCCCAGCTTTGGTTTTGACTATATCTGAATATTAAGTTCAGACTTGACTCTTCAGTATTGGGCACACGTATGTATTTATTACATGCCTATTAACTTGTGAATGGATACAAAAGAGCAGTCAGAATTCAAGGACTATCTAGCACCTACCATCTGATTTAAGAAAAAGAACAACACGTTATTAATAGTCAGTGCTTTCCTCATCCAGTCCCCTTTCCCCAAAGGTATCCACTCTTCTGAATTTTGCATTTATCAGTTTCTTACTTTTCTTTACAGGTTTATGATATATGTTAACATCTCTGAACAATATAGTCTTAGTTTTGCATGTTCTTACTTTATATAAGAGAATTATGTTTTTGTTTTTCTGTAACCAAAATTGTTACCATTGTATTTGAGATTAACTGNGAGATTAACTGGTGTTGTGACCTTCATTTTCTTGGCACTATAGTATTTCATTGGATACACAGTCCATTTTTATTTATTCATTCAACTCTTTATGGGCTTGTTTTGATTTTTAAAAATTTTACTCTTATACACAGTGTTGTTATGAATATTCTTTGTTATGCGTCCAAACGCACAAATGCGAGAATGTTTTTGGTGTGTGTCTGGTGTGCAGACAATGAAGGAGTAAAAGGATGGAAGTCAAGTTTTATTTTCCGTGTATACATATCCAGCTGTGTCAGCTGTCCTCTCCCCATGCCATGAGTGCCACATCTATAATATACTCAGTGCCATTTATGAATGAGCCCATGTCTAGTGACTGTTCTGTTACATAGGTTTATTTGTGTCTTGGGGCATTGATATAACACTAAGTCTTCCAGTTCATAAACATGGTATATCTCTCCATTTATTTAGATCTCCCTTCCTGTCTCTCAATGAAGCTTTATAAGTTTTCCTATCAGAAGTACTTACATTTTGTTCCTCTAGCTCCATGAAGATGCCAAAACCACTGTTAAGACTCTCAGTTGAGTCTCAAAGATTGGCTGACATGCATTTGGCAAAATGCCAGACACATATCATTGGATTTCTATTTCTTTGTAGATCTTGGCTTGGTAATTCAACATTCTCTTTTTAGCTTTTTGATACTTCAAAGATCATGATTTTTATATTTTGCAGAGTTATTTTAGTTTCCTTCAGCAAGAGAATTGGCCCAGATTACCCAGTCTGCCACCACTAGAGGAAGTCCCTAAATCTTTTTTGTATTTGCATCCTCTAGGTCTTTCCATTTTATCTCCTTTTCTCTTCCCCTCACATTCATGGTTTAATCTCTTCTGCACCAAGCTTCACTTTATCGTTTGCTTTTTTCTTCCTCTTTGCTTAAATTTCTTTCAGCTTCTCTGATGGCTTTTCCTCTCCCCCCTTTCTTTGTATTTGAATTAAACTATAGCTTATTTCATGATCAAGAAAAACAGAAATGAGCGTGGTGGAAGCTAAGAACATTAGCACTTCCCTCAAAACAAAGCAACATAACCACAGTTCCTCCAGGCTTCAACTGTAAAGCAGGTTCACTTACACGTTCATGATTCAGATGATAACTCAAAGTAGAAGATCAGGAGACAGTGTGCAAGGGTTCAGAGAGCTTGGCTTCAGCTTAGGATAGTTGGACTTCTGTCTCTCTCCACCGTTTGTAGCTGTGGAAACATGGGCAGATCTAAGGACTGGGATTAATTAGTGTAAGCTGACCTCTCTTCCTCCTTTTTGTTGGTTAATAGAGCTATATTTTTGTCTATCTACGGTTATGTAACTGCCTGCTGCTCTTTGGACAGACGGGTTCCATTTTTTTAAGAAAAGAAAGAACCTTGCATTTACTTTATCTGAAGTCCCAACTGGTAAATATTGTTGGCTGTCAGATGATTTGGGTCCTTTGAGTTATTTTGAAATTTGAAATACCCAGTTTTGCTGGATTTGCTGATGGCATTACATTACCTAATTAAGTAAATGTCTGTCCTTTGGTATTTCTTTGGTTGGCACTATGACAAAGAGTTATGGTTTTGATGTAGGAGATTTCTGGGAGAGCTCACTGAAGATGAATTACAGAAGATTAAGGGCGGAGAGGAGGAGAGGACTTTTGAGAAATTAACATTTCAGGAATTGAGAATGATTACAGCTCTTGCCAAAAAGGTGTAACTTATACACAAAAGATCAAATTCTGAAAATTTATATATGCATTTAGTTTTAATAGGTATAATCACATTAGAATCCCCAAAGGATCTTAGCACATAAAGAAACCTGGTTGTAAATCTTTTTGCAAAGTGAAACATTTCTTCTTTTCTTATTTTTAGAATATAAAATTCTATTAAAACAAATGTTGTATGGACTTGAAATGTTAGCTATTAAAAATATACTTGAAGTATAAACATATTATTCATTTACCAAGGAGCAGATTTTTCTAAAACAGACCAGGATAAAAAAGTAGCATATTGTTACGTACTTGAATTCTGGCATGTGTATTTTTCTAAGACATACATTTTAAGTCTAAATTTTAGCAGATCAAGAATTCAGGTTTTCTTTTCCTTCTCTCCCCCTGTCTCTCTTTCCTTAATTTAGCTCTTAGTTTTCAAAGCTAGGAACGCCCACATTTTGATTCTTCTCTGTAGACAGCTTGTGTATGTAGTACCATGTACAGATAGCTACAGAAGAAGCATAGATGTCATCATAGTCTTATATAATATCTTATATATTTTTTAAAATTAATTATTCTTTCTTCCATTTCCCTAGGATTGCTGGGGAATTTGTACAATCTAGAGTAAGTAAACTAAGTACTTAGAGTATAATTTTGTCATTTTAGGAAGCTTAATTCCAAATTCCAACTTGGCATCCCATGTCTTCTTTAGATATATATGCCAGTCCAGCACCTTTTGTTCATAGCTAAATTGACAGTGGGTGTGCGTGCTATGTTGCTTCAGTTGTGCCTAACTCTGTGAGACCCTATGGACTATAGCCTGCCAGGCTCCTTTGTCCATGGAATTTTCCAGGCAAGAATACTGGAGTGGGTTGCCATTGCTTTCTCCAGGGGATCTTCCAGATGCAAGGATTGAACCTGGGTCTCTTGCACTGCCAGCAGTTTCTTTATCAACTGAGCCACCTGGGAAGCCAAATTGACAAGAGGTATGCTTAAATAAATTACCATCCTCATTTCAACTAATATCTCAGCAAGGACATGTGATTATAAACTAGTGGAAATAGGAAAGTGGGAATTGGTGTGGGTAAAAGGATAGGGTATAGGAACATTTTATATCTTATTAAGATAGGAGTATTGACACTTCAGACTGAATGGAATCTTGCCTTTGAAGCTGGCCTTGAGAATTGGAAGCTCTCTGGGAAAGAAAATATAAGCTCTGGAATCCAACTGTGGTGAAATGAAAAGATAAAGGTTTGATCCACCGGGGTGTTTACAAAGAACAGATATTCATGGCTAATGGCAGCTCTTTATCAGAAGGTCACTTCTGAACTCTTCTGCCTCCTAGAAAGTGATATTTATTTTAGAGAAGTTTCATCTCTACAGTACCCTGCCTTGTGTTGTCAATGTGTCATGTTAGGAGTTTTCAACTACAGAAAACTATCAAGAGAAAAAGACAAAGACGATCATGCAGCCAAGAAGAATGCTCATTTACTTCTTTCCTCCAGATCCCTAAAGTGCTACATAAATAGGACAAATAAGAGAAAGAATGCTTATGATTCCTACTTTAACCGCACTTGGTGGCAGACAACAGTTTTCTTTGGACCCCTTCAAGGCCAGAGTATGCAGCTTTATCACATCTGCTTGCATTACTTATGATACAAATGGTATCATATAATTTTATAGGCCTTGTAAACTCCCTTGTGGTATGGCCTAATGAAGGCAGTATGAAATGCCAGGGAAGATATTTCAACTCGTAATGAGGATCAGGACACACAGAAAGAATAGAGGTCCTGCCTTGAGATTAGTGAGGCTTACCTCTGAAGTCGTCTCTCGCTCAGAAGTAAGTGCTCCTCTTGGATCTGATTCACAGTGAGGGAGGGTGTTTGGGCCTAGGGGAAAATGTCTTTTGTTCTCTCAGTGACTGGAGAGCGCCACTGAGATTTACAAGGTAAGGGCCAGTGATGCTGAAATTCCTGTGAAACATGAGGCAGTCCCACAAAGGAGGCATTGTTCTGCTTGAAGTGCAAATTACATTCCTCTTGAGGAAAAGACAGCAAGAACTGCAGAAACACTTTGTTTTCACATTGTCTTAGCTACCAGTTCTGTGTGGTAAACAGTCAGTCCCCTACATATGAACCTTCAAGTTGTGAACTTTCAAAGATGTGAAAGTGTGTTCCATCAATATCAGGTGTGAGTGAAACTGAAGCCTGCCCTCCATCACCTGCTGCTGAAGATCCTTCAGCTCTACCATCTCCCACCTCCTCTCCTTCCTCCAGTCTGTAACTCTGCTTGCCTGTTCATCAAGGCCAGCCCCTGTATGCTACTTGTGGTACTGTACTACTGTACTTTTTAAGGTACTATACTATAATATTTAAAATGTTTTCTTTATTTTTTGTCTGTTTTTTATGTATTATTTACATGAAAAGTATTACAAACCTATTGTAGTATAGTACTATACAGCTAACTGTGTTAGTTGGGTGACTAGGCTCAATTGGTTGGACTTACAAACAAATTGGACTTACGAATGCACTTTCAGAATGGAACTTGTTCATATGCAGTGGGGGGCAGTCATTGTACCTCGAAACTTAGTGGATTAAAACAGCAATGTTTTATTATTTCTCAAGATTCTGTGGGTTGATTCGGCTCAGCTGGGTTGTTCTTCTCCAGATGTTACAGCTGAGGACATTCGTACAGCTGCATTGAGCTGGGAGCTCAACTGGGCTTGGAACATTCAAGATGGCTTCCCTCTGTCCTGAGTTTTTCTCTAAGTGGCTTCTCCTTATTCTGTGGTCTAGCCTGAGCTTCTTTATGGCATGGTGGCTGGCTTCCAAGAGGTTTTCCAGAAGTGCCCATATGGATGCTGCGGCTGCTGCTGCTGCTAAGTTGCTTCAGTCCTGTCTGACTCTGTGCAACCCCATAGACGGCAGCCCACCAGACTCCCCGTCCCTGGGATCCTCCAGGTAAGAACACTGGAGTGGGTTGCCATTTCCTTCTCCAATGCATGAAAGTGAAAAGTGAAAGTGAAGTCGCTCAGTCGTGTCTGACTCTTCGCGACCCCATGGACTGCAATCTACCAGGCTCCTCCACCCATCTACAAGGCCTCTTATAGGCTAAGCTTGGAAACCACACATCACTCTGTCTCATTCTACTGGTAAAAGCAATTCCTAGAGTCAGCCCAGGTTCAAAGGGATGGTAAACAGAAGAGAGGAGCGGCAGTCTCATTGCAACAGCCATGTAGATGGGAGGGTTTTTTCTAGCAACTTAAGAAAGGATCCTTCCACATATGATCACATATGATTCTCTATGAGGTAGGAATTATTATCAATCCCCTTTTCAGTTCAGTTCAGTTCAGTTCAGTTGCTCAGTCATGTCCGACTCTGTGACCCCATGAATTGAGCACGCCAGGCCTCCCTGTCCATCACCATCTCCCGGAGTTCACTCAGATTCACGTCCATCGAGTCAGTTATGCCATCCAGACATCTCATCTTCTGTCATCCCCCTTTTCTCCTGCCCCCAATCCCTCTCAGCATCAAAGTCTTTTCCAATGAGTCAACTCTTCGCATGAGGTGGCCAAAGTACTAGAGTTTCAGCTTTAGCATCATTCCTTCCAGTGAACACCCAGGACTGATCTCCTTCAGAATGGACTGGTTGGATCTCCTTGCAGTCCAAGGGACTCTCAAGAGTCTTCTCCAACACCACAGTGCAAAAGTATCAATTCTTCGGCGCTCAGCCTTCTTCACAGTCCAACTCTCACATCCATACATGACCACGGGAAAAACCATAGCCTTGACTAGACGGACCTTAGTCGGCAGAGTAATGTCTCTGCTTTTGAATATGCTGCCTAGATTGGTCATAACTTTTCTTCCAAGGAGTAAGTGTCTTTTAATTTCATGGTGGCAGTCACCATCTGCAGTGATTTTGGAGCCCCCAAAATAAAGTCTGACACTGTTTTCACTGTTTCCCCATCTATTTCCCATGAAGTGATGGGACCAGATGCCATGATCTTTGTTTTTTGAATGTTGAGCTTTAAGCCAACTTTTTCACTCTCCTCTTTCACTTTCATCAGAGGCTTTTTAGTTCCTCTTCACTTTCTGCCATCAGGGTGGTGTCATCTGCATATCTGAGGTTATTGATATTTCTCCCGGCAATCTTGAGTCCAGCTTGTGTTTCTTCCAGTCCAGCGTTTCTCATGATGTACTCTGCATAGAAGTTAAATAAGCAGGGTGACAATATACAGCCTTGATGGACTCCTTTTGCTATTTGGAACCAGTCTGTTGTTCCATGTCCAGTTCTAACTGTTGCTTCCTGACCTGCATACAGATTTCTCAAGAGGCAGGTCAGATGGTCTGGTATTTCCATCTCTTTCAGGATTTCCCATAGTTTATTGTGATCTACACAGTCAAAGGCTTTGGCATACTCAATAAAGTAGAAATACATGTTTTTCTGCAACTCTCTTGCTTTTTCAATGATCCAGCGGATGTTGGCAATTTGATCTCTGGTTCCACTGCTTTTCCTAAAACCAGCTTGAACATCAGGAAGTTCATGGTTCATGTATTGCTGAAGCCTGGCTTGGAGAATTTTGAGCATTACTTTACTAGTGTGTGAGATGAGTGTAATTGTGCGGTAGTTTGAGCATTCTTTGGCATTGCCTTTCTTTGGAATTGGAATGAAAACTGACCTTTTCCAGTCCTGTGGCCACTGCTGAGTTTTCCAAATTTGCTGGTATATTGGGTGCAGCACTTTCACAGCATCATCTTTCAGGATTTGAAAGAGCTCAACTGGAATTCCATCACCTCCTCTAGCTTTGTTCGTAGTGATGCTTTCTAAGGCCCAGTTGACTTCACATTCCAATCCCCCTTTGCAGAAGGTTAAACTGAGGCTTTCAGAGGTTATTGACACGCTCAAGACTATACCACTGATAAGTGGTCGGACTCAAAGCCTGGTTGCCTCATCCCAGATTCTTTTGTCTTCCTATTTTATTTTCTATTTTTTTAATTTAGAAGCTATTTCTGATTTAGGCAAAATTAATGAGGCTTGTGCATGCTCCCTTATCAGTGGCTATTGAATATCTTCTGAACTTTCATCCTAAAATGTCTTGCAAATTGCCCATGGCCCCTGTGCTGTTGTATCCTCTCTAAGTCCAACTTCCTTGGACTGTATTTGAAGCTTTGAACACTCTCCTCTATTCAGATGATGACATTCTTTCCCCTGTTCTGATCTTGGCTTAAAATTGAACTAGCAAGCAACTAATATAATCTGACTTGAGTGTTACCCAAGTATAGGGTAAGAGTAGGTGGGATATTTCCTGCCTACTCGGCATCCATTTTTCCTCCTGGTAACAGAATCCTGGTTTTCCCTGGGGAATCCATTTCTCCCTTCCTTTTATTTCACATGGCTCAAATGGCACTTGCTGCAGGAGTTGGCAGGTGCTGAGGGCTGGCTGATCAGAGGTTTGCATTTCTCTTGGTACAGTCATTGATTCACAGGTGAGCACATGACCTGGGCTAGGACAATGATAAGCCACTAAAATTGAATTCAGTCCAGAACTTTTGGAGGGAGATACAGAGAAGAAACATTTCTTTTCTACTAGAGTTTCTGGGTAGAAGAGAGACAAGTCCAGAGCTGCTGAGAGTGATCTTGTCCCTGCAATGTAAAAAGCATGCCGGAGAATAAAGTCTGGAAACAGAGGGGAAATAATGATGAGGGTGAAACAGTCCAACAGTATCATTTGAAGCTCTGGAAAGGGTCAAAGCCAGATTTACCTCTGGATTTTTCAGGATGTTAGTCAAAAAATCCCCCTCTTTTTCTTCAACTAGTTGAAATAGAGTTTTCTATCAACTGCAGTGGTAAGAATCCCAATTGATAGATTATTTAGGGTGACCAAAAGGACTCTTAGAAAAACACCCCACAATAAACATGCCTAGGAAAAAGCAATAACAATTCAGGACTTCCATTGTGATTCAAATGATGGAGATTCTAAAGTAGTATAATGATAAAACTCTAGGTTCAGCTCAGTTCAGTCTAATTCTCATATCCATACATGACTGCTGGAAAAACCATTGCTTTGACTAAACAAACCTTTGTTGGCAAAGTAATGTCTCTGCTTTTCAATATGCTATGTTGGTCATAACTTTTCTTCCAAGGAGCATGCATCTTTTAATTTCATGGCTGCAGTCACGATTTGCAGTGATTTTGGAGGAACCAGAGATCAAATTGCCAACATCCATTGGATCATCAAAAAATCAAGAGAGTTCCAGAAAAACATCTACTTCTGCTTTATTGACTACACTGAAGCCTTTGAGTGGATCACAACAAACTGTGGAAAATTCTTAAAGAGATGGGAATACCAGACCACCTGACCTGCCTCCTTAGAAATCTATATGCAGGTCAAGAAGCAACTGTTAGAACTGGACATGGAACAACAGACTGGTTCCAAATTGGGAAAGGAGTATGTCAAGGCTGTATATTGTCACCCTGCTTATTTGACTTCTATGCAGAGTACATCATGAGAAATGCTGGACTGGATGAAGCTCAAACTGGAATTAAGGTTGCCAGGAGAAATATCAATAACTTCAGATATGTGCATGACACCACACTTATGGCAGAAAATGAAGAAGAGCTAAAGAGCATTTTGATGAAAGTGAAAGAGGAGACTGAAAAAGTTGGCTTAAAACTCAGCATTCAGAAAGTTAAGATCATGGCATCTGATCCCATCACTTCATGGCAAATAGATGGGGAAACAATGGAAACAATGAAAAACTCCAGGTAAATACTGGCAAGTGTGACATGAGATCAGGAATTCTATTCAGAAGAAATGAAATAGCAGTAAGTGCTGGAATACTGTAGCCTAGAGCCAGCTGAGATTATGAATTGTACATTTTGTTTCTGAATTCAAGATTTCTAGTTCATGGCCTTGTACATAGTGATTACTAAAGCAATAAGAGCAACAACCCACAACCCTAATACATGGAACAGAGAGCCTTTCCTGAGGAGATGGAAAATGGGTTTTTCCACCACTTGCCAGCTCTGTTCATTGCTAGTGCCTCCCTGGGGCACAGGCTGGAGAAGACTTCCGAAGCTTGGTGTAGGCTGTGGGAAAGGGTGAAACATATAGGTCAAACCTGTTGTTTAGTTGCTCAGTCGTGTCCGACACTTTGCGACTCCATGGACTGCAGCACACCAGGCTTCCCTGTCCATCACATCTCCTAGAGCTTGCTGAAACTCATGACCATTGAGTCAGTGATGTCATCCAGCCATCATGTCCTCTGTCATCCTCTTCTCCTCCTGCCTTCCATCTTTCCTGCATCAGGGTCTTTTCCAATGAGTCTGCTCTTCGCATCAGGTGACCAAAGTATTGGAGCTTGGTCAAATCTACCCAGATGAAAAATGTTTTCTGCCATTGTTTTTGGTTGGCTTGAGTCAAGTAGAGACTGAGTCTCAAGTAACCCTTGGAGGCGTGACGTACACTTTCCAAATCCTTATCCTCTCTGCTGTGATCTTTAGAGAAGGCAAAGAGTCACACATCAATGTGAACTTGTGGGATGTACTCATGGTATTTGTCAGAACCTCGTTGGAGTAGTTAAGATAACGCTTGCTACTCCAAGTCATCCATGTATTAATCCCTGGGACCTCAGAACATGTTATGTTACATGGAAAAAGGGAATTAAGGTTGGTTACAAATTGAATGAAGACTGCTGATCAAGACTGTAACATAGAGACACTATTCTGGTTTATCTGGGTGGGTCCAATGTGACCACAAATGTCCTCAAAGATGGAGGAGAGGCAGATGAAGAGGTCGGAGTGATGTGATGTGAGAGAGACTTGGCCTGCTATTTTGGCTTTGAAGACAGAGGAAGGGGACCATGAGCTAAGAGACTGGAAAAGACAAGGAGATAGTTTCTCTGCTAGAGCCGAAGAGGAGCCTACAAAGGAAGGTAGTCCTCCTAAAACCTTGATTTTAGCCATGTGAGACCCATGTCAGAGTTCTAATCTACAGAATGCTAACATAATACATTTATATTGTTTTAAGCCATGAATCATGTCCATCGTGACCCCATGGACTGTAGCCCACCAGGCTCTTCTGTCCATGGGATTACCCAGGCAAGAATACTGGAGTGGGTAGCCATTCCCTTCTCCAGGGGATCTTCTTGATACAGGGATCAGACCTGTATCTCCTGTATTGCAGGAGATTCTTTGCCAACTGTGTCATCACAGGCCATTTTAACCAACTAATCTTGTGGTAGTTTGTCATGGAAAATAGAAAACCGATACAGATTTCCTTGCAATGAGAGAAAACTATAACATGGAGTTTCAGTCACAGGATCAGAGTTGAATGGGATCTTGGAAAGCTTTGCTGCTGCTGCTGCTAAGTTGCTTCAGTCGTGTCCGACTCTGTGCGACCCCAGAGATGGCAGCCCACCAGGCTCCCCTGTCCCTGGGATTCTCCAGGCAAGGACACTGGAGTGGGTTGCCATTTCCTTCTCCAATGCATGAAAGTGAAAAGTGAAAGCGAAGTCGCTCAGTCGTGTCCGACCCTCAGCGACCCCATGGACTGCAGCCCACCAGGTGCCTCCGTCCATGGGATTTTCCAGGCAAGAGTACTGAGTGGGGTGCCATTGCCTTCTCCACTTTAGCCTGTTCTTAATTGCTCATACACAAGTCTCCTTTACCATATATTTGATAAGTGGTCTTCCAGGCTGTGAGAACCTATTAGCAATGGGAATTGCCAATATCCAGAAGGTAGTTTGTCCAATTTTTGAATGATTTGAACCACCAAAGTTCTTTCCCATACAGCAAAAGCAGAAATGAGCTTTCCTATAGCATCATTTCTTTAGTTTTGGCCTTGTTTTCTAGAGTTGCACAGAAATTTTTCAAGTATCTTGTTTACAAAAGAGAGTCCTTTAAGTATTTGAAGATTTAAGCATGAGTCCTTAAAGGGTTCTCTTTTTCTGACTGAATATCCTCATGTTCTTCTTGCGGATTTGCTGGCACACATCCCCTGGTGACTAACTGCAGTAAACACTGCAGATGCAGTTTGATCAATAGAGTATCTGCAGAGGCTTCATTATCTTCTTTGTAATGGACATCACACCTCCACATTGCATTTCCTGTCAGGAGAATCTCTATCATGTGCCCAATGCTGTATAAGTAGCTCTTTCTGTTGCCATGATGGACACCTCTCTTTCCCTTCCCCAAATCTCTGAATGCTATTCTTTACATCTACTAGATTCCCAATATGTTTATTCTTGAAACATGCCCTGGTTTTCATATCATTCCTCTTCCTGGTCTCATTCTTTGTATGAGCTGTGCTTGGACATGAAGTAGAAAAGAAGGTCCAACTGATCCCGTAATGTAGAGGGAACAGCATGGGTTGTGTAGTCAGAAACCTGGATTCAAATCCCGACTTTCGGTTCTCCTGGCTCTGAGCTGTGGGGCAAGTTTCTTAGTCTCTCATGAACCTCAGTTTTCTCATCTGGAAAAGATGAAGAATCATTCTTACTTGAGGCTCGTGATGAGGATTAAATGAGATTGCCCATGAAATATGCAAATATAGTCCTTGGCATGATTTACTGCATCTTCTCTCCAGCTTTTCCCACTGCCTCCTGCTTTTTTCCTCCTTTGCTTCATACAATTAGAGAACAGTAAGAAATTGAGCCTCATGGGCTCAATTGAAAGAGTTTAGAATGATCATCATTGTGGGCTGGAGTAGTAGTGGACTTCTGGATGATGGGGACTGGACCAGGTTGAGTCGGGGGGGAGGGCTGCTGAACACAGGGATGAGTAGGAAGGTTTGTTCTCTGACTTTGAAAGTGATGTTCATTTTTAAGCTTTCTGGAGATGAAGGAAAAGCTGCTAGCATTTTATGTAGGAAGGAACATTTTATTTCTAACTCATTAGTTTTGAAATCTAGTTGAAAGGAGTTGGGACATGATTTGACTGCTGTGATGAGACAAACATGAGACAAAACAAACCACAAACAGGCTAAGGCTTAAGTTGCCTGAGTTCTGAGCAGGGACTCCACTGAGTATTCATAAGCTAGAAGAGTTCATTTTCTGCTTCCTTAGGGAAACTTTTTTTTTTTAACTTAGCAGGCCTTGTTTGGGTAATGAAGACCAGACCACTGATGCTACCAGGTCACCAGAGTGATGGAAAATCAGACTCAGGAGGGAACACTCAGAATGACCAGGAAAAATGGGTTCTGGGAAAGTTCTATGTTATTGAGAGGAGCTAGACTCTATAAGCTTATCAATGTTTAGTTTTTAAGTTTTCCCAGAATTCATCTTTTTATATGGCTTGGCAAGCAATTATTTTATTTTTTTCTTATGAAACTATAATCTGGGACATCATTTTGAAAGGCTTGCCAATAGCTATTCTTTGGTCTGTTCTGCCTCCACTTGTTTTATTTTTAACCCTCTCTTGATTATTTCTAAACCCCTTAATCATAAAAGCTCATTTTCTTTTATTAGGAGGGATTTATTCACAAGGCTAAGTCAGACATACACTGCATCTTTTAATATACATTACTGAAGGCTGACATGGTTCTGCAAGTATTCAGAAATGCTTTCTGATAATGATGCTCAAAATATATGGAAAAATAAAGAAGCTCATACCTAAGTTCACAATTTGAATCAGTTTAGTTCTATGAAGAAATTCCCTTGACAATAACAATGAACTCAGCAGCCACGGGACTGACAACAATGACCTCTTACTAGGTACCAGGTGACAGATTAAGTGTTAAAGATAAAAAAAGAAACATGGTGGCTCAGTGGTAAAGAACTCCTCTGCTAATGCAAAAGACATGGTTTCGATCCCTGGTCCAGGAAGATCCTCTGGAGAAGGAAATGGCAATCTACTCCAGTATTCTTGACTGGAGAATTTGATGGACAGAGGAGCCTGGAGAGCTACAAAAGAGCTGATCACAACTGACCAACTAAACAAATGCTAGGAGAGGCTTCTGTCCTCAGAAATTATGTTCCATTATGAAAGTTCATCTCCCTGATACCACTAGTGAAGAGAAAATAAATGAAGAAATTGCAAATTGTACAAATATTATGATGAAAGCAAAAGTGAAGAATAGATAGAAATGAAAAATTCTGCTATGGACTGAGTGTTGGTGTGCCCCGTCCTTCCACCCCCACCAAACTCACATGTTGAAACCTGATCACCAATGGAATGGTATCTGGAGATGGAGCCTTGGGAGGTGATTAGGCCATGAGGGCAGAGTACTCACAAATGGGATGAGGGCCCTTATGAAAGAGACACTGGTGAGCTCACTTCCAACAAGTGAGGACACAGCCAGCAGACAATCATCTGTGAACCAGGGAGTGGGTTTTCATCAGCCGCCAAAGCTGGCATCTTGATCTTGGATTTCCCATCCTCCAGAAATGTGAGAAATAAACTTTGTTGTTCACAAGTCACCCAGTCTGTGGTATTTGGTTTTAGTAAGCCAAACAGACAGACAGGCTGTGATGAGAGCACCTACTGGTAATAAGGTAGACAAGAAGAGCTTCACTGAAGATTAACATTTAAGCCAAAACTTACAGAGAAGAAGGAATTTATCTTTCAAGGCACGGGTAGAAGAGTATTCAGGGCAGAGAAAATAGCATGTACGAAGTCCCTGAGGCAGGAAAAAACTTGGCATATTCAACAAGCCGAGAAAAGGCCAAGGGGCCTGGAACACACTGAGCGAGGAAGGAAAAAGAAATTATGCTGGAGAGATTTCATCAGGTCAGTGATGTTTGAACTGATCCTACCTCAATAACAAATGCTGCTTCACTTTCTTCCCATCCATCTGGCACTTCCAAATTTTCCCCAACCCTTGCCAAGCCAAGGGAATGAAAGAATTAACCCACTGCAAACATTGTCAGCCTGTCTCACTTCTGTCTCTGCCACCCAGCGTTGAGGCTGTGGAACTTTCATCTATAAAAATTTCATCTCAAAGCCTAAGAACAAACTTGACTTCCAGTAGCAGCATTTTAAGGAGCAATTGCTCAGGACTCTGGGACTCGGTCTCATATCTATCAGTGGTCTAGCTCTGGTTTTGTGCCTGTTCTGATAAACAGCTTCTGCCTCTTCTTGAAGATCTGGTCCCAAACAATTTTTGTCAATGCATTCATTCATTCAATTCATTGAAAATTCGGTATATAATGAGGAGCCTGGTTTAGACAAGACACTGCCTTTGGCCCTGGGAATATAAAGATAAATCAGATGGCTCCTTCCCCTGGGTCCTGGCAGGGTAGAGGGGAGGCAAGTGATGTGGTGGGTGCACAGGTAGGAAGCATAGTCTGTGGGATTCAGGGAGGGCTTCCTTGAAGAGGGGCAAAGAAGTAAATTTAGCCAAGCATGGGGACAAGGTGAGATGAGCAGAGTAGACAGTGGGGTGGTGCCTTCCCAGCAGAAACGATGGCGGGAAACAAGAAGACAAGAAACAGCATAGTGTGGTGAACTCTCAGGGCAACAGACCCTTGAGACGTGTCTGTGACACCAGGACTGGGACTTACGCTGTTGCCCTGGAACCCAGTTGTGCACCTGATCTCAGTTCCACTGACCTGTGCAGACTGCCCCGGTGCAGACTTGGTGCCCTTCGTAACCTGCTCTGGGCACCCCCGTGGTTATCTTCTGCCCACTTCTTGGGGTACAGTGGCCTGTCATCCTCTGTGCTTTGATCCTGCACTGCTCTCCCTCCCTGCACTTCCGAGGTGATTTCCTGACTCCTGGGATGTTCTGTCCTCTTCTTGCTATCAACAGGTCATCTAGGGGTTGAGTTAGAGGGGCTATGACCCTGACTCCACCCCAGAGGATGCTTTTTTTGGATTCTGAGGGTGGGAAGAGTACAGCTTGTTGACAAAGGGTTTCCACTGGCCTCTTGTGGTCTCTGCGCTGGGCAGGGTCCGCTTCCTCTTAGAGTGATGAGGGTGAGAGGAGAGGAAGGCAAAGAGGTCATGGGCAGTGTGTCAGTAACAGAGACCATCTGTGCCTTTTTATGAGAAGCTAAGGGAGGAAACCAAAAGCCCAGGATTAAACTAACAGGTAAGCTCACTGGGTGTGTTCCCCACAAACGCACAAACAAAATTACCCCTGGGGTTTGGCTGGTAGAGATGCAGAGGTTGGAAAACCTGAGCACAACTCTGTAGCACTTGACTGGTACTTTTCCTGCACAGAAATGCCCAGGAAAGAGATCCTGGAGAGAAAGCTCTGGAGCAATTGAGGAAGTAGGACCTCTCGAGCAAAGTAGACTTTTGGGTAGATTTGAGTGACGACAGATGCTTTTGCCTTCCTCATCCATTCGCTTGTTCCTTCATTTGCTCATTAGTCTGTTTATCAAGATCTAGACCTATCACTGTGCTAGGTTTGGGAACTATATCTGTTAGGGTAAGAGCCAGTTTCTTTTTCTCTTTTGTTTATTTTTCTTAATTAAAGTATAGTTACTGTGCAATATTACATTGTACAGTATTATACATACTGTAAAGATATTACATATATTGTATAGATGTATAATATGGTTATTCACAATTTTTAAAGTTTATAATCCTTTTATACTTATAAAATACTGGCTATCATCCCAGTGTTGTACAATATATCTTTGTAGCTTATATTATACCTAAGAGTTTGTACTTCTTATTCCCCTCCCCCTAGGTTGCCCCTACCCCTCTTCCCTTTCCCCACTGGTAACCACTAGTTTGGGCTTCCCTGGTGGCTCAGTTGTAAAGAATCCACCTGCCAATGCAGGAGGCGTGGGCTTAATCTCTGGGTCAGTAAGATTCCCTGGAGGAGGAAATGGCAACCCACTCCAGTATGCTTGCTTGGGAAATCGCATGGACAGAGGAGCCTGGCAGGCTACAGTCCATGCATGGGGTTGCAAGAGTTGGACATGATTTAGTAACTAAGCAGCAACAAAGAAAACCGTTTGTTCTCTGTATTTATGAGTCTGTAAGAGCAAATTTCTTGACCTCATAGCACAGATGGACTGGATGGGTGTACATGTGTTTGTGTATGTAAAATGTGATAAACAGCACAAACAAGCCATCCAGTGTTCCCTGGATGCACATAGCTTGGACAGCTGACCTCCCCTAGGGATCCAGGAAAGCTTTCTGGAACACATAATTGTCAAGCTGAGCTCAGATAGCACAGTAGGTGGGGAAGAACCAGCAGGGAGAGTGCTCTAAACACCAGCTGTAATGTGTGCAGTGCACTACTCATGAAGGGGTGTGATTATTCAAGGTCATCCAGGCACTATGGCTTCTCATAAGGGAAGTGATGTACAGGTGTGGTTTACCACTTCTGAGGATTGAATGAGTAACAGATGCTGTGAGAGAGCCTCAGGCTGGTGTAGGAAGCCCTCCGGTGCCCCCAGTGAAGCCCCTCAGATCTCACTGATTTTAGCTTCAGCAGGGAAACTGGTTCCACAGAGTGCATATCACTGGGGGTGGGAGGGTCTGAAATCCCACTTTGAGCTCTCAACCTGGGTTTTTCTTCATCTTGCCCAGGTGCCCTCCAGCTGCAGCAGGATGTTGCTAAAGTAAGTGCCTCTGGGACCAAATTTCAGCTCATGAGACTGGAACAACAGATAAACTGCTCTGCCATCTTCCAGGTGGGCCCTTCTGGGAGGCAATCTGTACTCTTTCGCATCAGTGTTCCTGATGCAACTGAACCCCAGTTGCTCACAGCAGTGACCTTGGTAATGAACTTTTGCATTGGCTTTCCCTCTTTTTCTATTTCTTCCCAACCCCTCTCCCCTGCTTCCTGGGATCACATGTCAAATAAGCCACCTGTGCTCAGCTCTGCCTCAGGGGGTGACCCTGGGGAAGCCCAAATTTAGAGTTGGACACCTAAAGTCAAGCGAAACTTTCCTTAACTTTTTTTGAAATAAGTATTTTTACAGCTGATTAAGTTTCAGGTGGACAGCAAAGGGACTCAGTCATACATATACAGGTGTCCATTCTCCCCCACATGGACTTCACCAGGTGGCCAACACTGAAATCAGATTGATTATATTCTTTGCAGCCAAAGATGGAGAAGCTCCATATAGTCAGCAAAAACAAGACCAGGAGTTGACTGTGGCTCAGATCATGAACTCCTTATTGCCAAATTCAGACTTAAATTGAAGAAAGTAGGGAAAACCACTAGACCATTCAGGTATGACCTAAATCAAATCCCTTATGATTATACAGTGGAAGTGAGAAATAGATTTAAGGGACTAGATCTGATAGATAAGAGTGCCTAATGAACTATGGATGGAGGTTCGTGACATTGTACAGGAGACAGGGATCAAGACCATCCCCAAGAAAAAGAAATGCAAAAAAGCAAAATGGCTGTCTGAGGAGGCCTTACAAATAGCTGTGAAAAGAAGAGAAGAGAAAAACTAAGGAGAAAAGGAAAGATATATCTGTTTGAATGCAGAGTTCCAAAGAACAGCAAGGAGAGATAAGAAAGCCTTCCTCAGCGATCAATGCAAAGAAATACAGGAAAACAACAGAATGGGAAAGACTAGAGATCTGTTCAAGAAAATTAGAGATACCAAGGGAACATTTCATGCAAAGATGGGCTTGATAAAGGACAGAAATGGTATGGACCTAACAGAAGCAGAAGATATTAAGAAGAGGTGGCAAGAATACACAGAAGAACTATACAAAAAAGATCTTCATGACCCAGATAATCATGATGGTGTGATCACTAATCTAGAGCCAGACATCCTGGAATGTGAAGTCAAGTGGGCCTTGGAAAGCATCACTATGAATAAAGCTAGTGGAAGTGATGGAATTCCAGTTGAGCTATTTCAAATCCTGAAAGATGATGCTGTGAAAGTGCTGCACTCAATATGCCAGCAAATTTGGAAAACTCAGCAGTGGCCACAGGACTGGAAAAGCTCAGTTTTCATTCCAATCCCAAAGAAAGGCAATGCCAAAGAGTGTTCAAACAACCCCTCAAGTGCACTGATTTCACATGCTAGTAAAGTAATGCTCAAAATTCTCCAGCCAGGCTTCAGCAATTCGTGAACCATGAATTTCCAGATATTCAGGTTGGATTTAGAAAAGGCAGGGGAACCAGAGATCAAATTGCCAACATCCGCTGGATCATGGAAAAAGCAAGAGAGTTCCAGAAAAACATCTATTTCTGATTCATTGATTATGCTAAAGCCTTTGACAGTGTGGATCACAACAAACTGTGGAAAATTCTGAAAGAGATGGGAATACCAGACCATCTGACCTGCCTCTTGAGAAACCTGTATGCAGGTCAGGAAGCAACAGTTAGAACTAACGTGGAACAACAGGCTGGTTCCACATAGGAAAAGGAGTATGTCAAGGCTGTATATTGTCACCCTGCTTACTTAACTTACATGCAGAATACATCATGAGAAACGCTGGGCTGGATGAAGCACAAGCTGGAATCAAGATTGCTGGGAGAAATATCAATAACCTCAGATATGCAGATGACACCACCCTTATGGTAAAAGTGAAGAAGAACTAAAGAGCTTCTTGATGAAAGTGAAAAAGAGTGAAAAAGTTGGCTTAAAGTTCAATATTCAGAAAACTAAGATCATGACATCCAATCCCATCATTTCATGGCAGATGGGTAAATAGTGGAAACAGTCCCTGATTTTGGGCTCCAAAATCACTGCAGATGGTGACTGCAGCCATGAAATTAAAAGACACATGCTCCTTGGAAGGAAAGCTATGACCAAGCTGGACAGCATATTAAAAAGCAGAGACATTACTTTGCTAACAAATGTCCATCTAGTCAAAGCTATGGTTTTTCCAGTAGTTATGTGTGGATGTGAGAGTTGGACTATAAAGAAAGCTGAGTGGTGAAGAGTTGATGCTTTTGAACTGTGGTGTTGGAGAAGACTCTTGAGAGTCCCTTGGACTGCAAGGAGATCCATCCTAAAGGAGATCAGTCCTGAGTATTCATTGGAAGGACTGATGTTGAAGCTGAAACTCCAATACTTTGGCCACCTCATGCAAAGAGTTGACTCTTTGGAAAAGACTCTGATTCTGGGAGGGATGGGGGGGCAGTAGGAGAAGGGGACGACAGAAGATGAGATGGCTGGATGGCATCACCAACTCGATGGACGTGAGTTTGAGTGAACTCTGGGTGTTGGTGATGGACAGGGAGGCCTGGTGTGCTGTGGTCCATGGGGTTGAAAAGAGTTGGACATGACTGAGTGGCTGAACTGAACTGATCTGATTCTCCCCGAAACTCCCCTTCCCTCCAGACCTCCACACAGCACTGAGCCGAGTTCTCTGTGTTATACAGTAAATCATTGTTGGTTATCCATTTTAAATATAGCGCTGTGTACATGTCCATCCCAAACTCCCTAACTGTCCTTAACTTTTCACTGGGTTCTTCTTTATCAAATGCTGTATCTTGTGTTCCTGAAGAACCTATGATGCCACCTACTCAAAGGAATATTCTGCCCATCCCCCTTCCCATTTTTGCAGGTGAGTGAAGCTAAGGCTTAGCCCACTTCAATTAAAACCCGGGATTAAACCTCAGGATTTCTGATTTCAAATGAAATACCTTCTGGACTGCTCTCTTTGGGGATATCATGCTGCTTCTCAGGAGAGTGACCCACTCCGTGGACCCATTCCCTGGGTTTTATTCTCCTCCTTTTGTCAGATGTCATGCCCTCAAGGGAATAATACAAAGGTGAAGCTTTTGAAAATGCTATCTGGTCCTCATTCATGATGTTTTAGAATTATCAGTGCACGAAAAGCCACACCATTGTTTTAGGAACCTCAAAATGAGAATCCAGAAATCATTGTTTCAAAGAAGTCAGTTTCCACCCCAAATTCCAGCTCCTGAGACTGTCATCCCATACTAAGACTCAGCATTGCAGTGATCTTTTTAACACACCTGCTCCAGTTTAGAGGGGTGCTCTAGATTTCAGATGGGGTCTTTCTGTTCATATTTTCTAGGAGAAAAGCAGCAGTTTCCACAATGCTGAAAACATGCTGAACTCCTTCCTGGGCTGATTGCAACTGGATCTGAATGGTCCAGCTTCTTGTAAATTCTCATCAGCAGTGTTACAATGAGGTATACCAGGTCTGCTCTCTCCTTTTTCAAGTCTGCCTTAAATGCTTGATTTGCACTAAAGGAAAAGAAAATCCCCTGACCTAACTAGTATATCAGAAAGAAGAATGAAGTAGAAATTTTGGCTCTCGGGCCATTCTAGTTTGTCATTTTGTGAAATTAGAGACAGATGGGTGCTGTCTGTGTTGTGGGAAATTCTGTCCTACATTCCAGCCAATGCTGGGAGTTCTGGAAGAGGACAGAGAGGGGAAGGAGAAAGCTATTTGGACAGGGAAGAATATATGCTAATTCTGTGACAAAAATAGCATCAAATCTGCAAACATTAATTTTCAGCAAGTCTCATTCTTAGCCTGTGTTTTTCCCTTTTCTGGATTTCACACTAGAAAGTGAATTTAAACTTGTTGGTAATGGAAGCAGATTCAGAGGTCATCTGGCTTGTCTCTTACTGAAGAAAATCAATTTATTATAAGCTCTAGGAGGCAGAAAGGACCACTGATGGTCAAATAATCAACCTATATTGAAGGCAGATCCTAACTAATTTTGAGCTGATCAGATTGTTGCTCCAAAGACCCAGTTAAGTGGCAATATGTGGGAGATGGGCTCTTGTGTGGAAAGAGTTGAGGTTTGCAGAAGAATGGGGTCCACACTGGAGGGTTTCCATAACACTGGTGTGAAAGTGAAAGTGTTAGTCGCTCGGTTGTGTCCGACTCTTTTTGACCACAGGGAGTGTAGCCTGCCAGGCTCCTCTGTCCATGGGATTTTCCAGGCAAGAATACTGGAGTAGGCAGCCATTCCCTTCTCCAGGGAATCTTCCCAACCCAGGGATCAAACCCATGTCTCCCCAATTGCAGGCATATTATTTACCCTCTGAGCCATCAGGGAAACCAACATAGTGGATATCTCTACAAAAATCCCATCCCTTCTAACAGGCATCCTGAGACTTCTGGGATCTTGTTCTGAGCTGAGGTGAAAGGAATCAGGTAGATTGCCGTGTTGGAGTGAAGAAAGATACAGTTAGAGAGGTGTTGTAGGGGGACAGGCAAGGTATTGAGGAAGCTCAAGGAGCATGGGTTTAGGTAGAACTCAAGCATTAAATGTTAAGGATCCAGGGGCCTTGATGTCACTGAGGCAGGGTCTGGAATGGTGCTGACATGGTCCCTGCCAGGTACAAGGCAGTTAGATTTATTTACAGAACAAGTGCTTAGTTGCTCAGTCGTGTCCAACTCTTTGTGACCCCATGGACTGTAGCCCATCAGGCTCCTCTGTCCATGGGGATTCTCCAGGCAAAAATACTGGAATGGGTTGCCATTTCTTCCTCCTGGGATTTACAGAACAAGGAATGGGAATTAAAAAAAAAATCAAGAATTGAGGTATCTTTGCCAATATTGACTGAAAGAAGAGAAGAGAAACCTTCACAGGAAAAGACAGAGAGTCAGTTTAAGGTCCAGTTACAGGGAGAATGAATCAGTCTCCATGGAAGGCAAGTAGAAAGTTGCTATGTGTCCTTGGTCCAATTTCTTTTGAGCCTCAGTTCCTCATCAGTGAAAAAGACATAAAAATTCTTCCTGTATTCCATGTGTGTCCACTTAGTTACTCAGTCATGTCCAGCTTTTTGCAACCCTTTGGACTGTAGGCTGCCAGGCTCCACTGTCCATGGAATTTCCCAGGCAAGAATACTGAAGTGGGTTGCTGTTTCTTTCTCTAGGGGATCTTTCTGACCCAGGCATAGAACCTGTGTCTCCTGCACTACAGGCAGATTCTTTACCAGCTGAGCCATCACGGAAGGAATTAAAATCAACTGGGATCATTTTGTAAACACTAAGATGGTTATATGAAGTTCAATGATGTCTCATCATTTACAAGGGGGAACGGAGGCATTCCTATGGTGAAACACATGCTTTATTGGCTAGGGGATGGGCACCTCACTCTGCAGTAGACCCTAAAGGGGGTTTCTTGATTACTTCATAGTTCCGATCATGAAATTTTTGTGAATTCATACTAATTTTCATTAACATCATATTATAAAGTTAAAAAATAACTTTCCAAGGATAGAGACTTTCACAATGGAGTTAAAAACTATTGACCTTTATCCAGGAAAATACCTGGGGAAGGATAGTTCCTTCTTCACCATCACTGATGCTTAGATTAGGCAAAATTAGGCAAGTAGACTTTTTGCAGAATTCTGACAACCCTGGGCACAGTGTGTGATGAACAGGCCAAGGAGTCAACCATCTGGGGTAGGCAACATTTGGGTGGACCCAGCACATCATCCTTGCAGGAAGAGCATAAAATGAAAGACAAGGGAATTTTCAGTAATTGTTGTGAGACTCCTGTGAATCCCTCTTAGGCACTTGGGTAAAGCCTGACCACTAGCAAGGAGCCACCATAAGTTGGGCTTCCCAGATGGCGCTAGTGGTAAGACCTGCCTGCCAGTGTAGGAGATCTGAGACGTAGGTTTGATCTCTGGGCTGGGAAGATCCCCTGGAGGAGGAAATGGCAACCCACTCTTGCCTGGAAAATCCCATGGACAGAGGAACCTCGTGGGCTACAGTCCATGGGGTCACAAAGAGTCGGACATGACTGAAGTGACTTAGCACACACTCATGTACTCTAATAAATCACACAACCTTGAATGACATTGGTAATTCTTTGAAAAAGACTACTTATATGCCAAAAGAAGTCTTCCTTAGGGGACTTACTGGAAATAATAGCAGCATGTCATCCTTTCATGATGTCTCTCTTGAAATATTTCCCTGCTCTTTAATTGAAGGATTTGCAGTAGAAAGCAGTAGAGATAAAGGATTTGGTTTTGATCTATAATTCAGGCTCAAAAGGGGTCCTAATGATACCTGAGAAGCCATGTAAGTAGCTGTGTCACATCTGCTCTTCCCGATTTCATCTACTGTCTATAAAATAATAGGCTTTCTGGAAATTGGTCATTAGAAATCAGAAAGTTCAAATACGTCATAGCTCCTGTTATAGATCTGTTTTTCATTCACAACTCTTCTGACACCAAAAGTATGCATTTTCCCCCATCATCCAATTCTCTCATTTTCTGCAGAAACCAACAGGTATCCAAAAATTTGCTTTAATTATGACACTAACTACCTAGAGTTAGCACAGACGTGGTAAGTTAAGGGCTGTCACACAAGACTGCTCTCCACTTCAGAGCCAGTCATAGGTCCCCAGGTCACTCAGACTTCTGTCCAACTTGGCTGAAAGTCTGAGGTTTCCATGACCCCCTCCTCAGATTTGATAATTTGCTATTGTGCCTCATAGAACTCAGGGAAACACTTCACTTATTATTACTGGTCTATTATAAAGATACAGTCCTTCCAATGAATATTCAGGGTTGATTTCCTTTAGGATTGACTAGTTTGATCTTGAAGTTAGGTGGTTGGATAGCATCACTGACTCAATGGATACAAATCTGAGCAAACTCTGGGAGAGAGTGGAGGACAGAGGAGCCTGGAGTGCTACAGTCCATGGGGTTGCAAAGACTCAGACACGACTTAGGGACTGAACAGCAGCATAAAGATCCAGATGAACAGCCAGATGAAGAGGTTTATAAAGAGAGGTCCAGAGGGTCCTGGTTCAGGAGCCTCTGGCCCTGTGCAGTTTGGGATGTACCACCCTCTGAGCTTTCTAGGAGGCGCTAGTGGTAAAGAACCTGCCTGCCAATGCAGGAGAGGTAAGAGCCACGGGTTTGATGCCTGGGTCAGGAAGATCTCCTAGAGGAGGGCATGGTAACCCACTCTAGTCATCTTGCCTGGAGGATCTTATGGACAGAGGAACCTGGCGGGTTGTAGTCCATAAGGTCACAAAGAGTTGGATATAACTGAAGTGACTAAGCACATAGGCACCCTTCCAGCACATGGGTGTGTTCACCAACTCAAAAGCTCTCTGAAGCCTGCTGTTTAGGGTTTTTATGGAGGTTTCAATATGGAGGCACAAATAATCAAATCACTGGCCGTTGGTGATTAACTCAATCTCTAGCCCTTCTCCCTAGAGAAGCGGGAGGGGGGTGCGGGTGTTGAACTGAAAGTTCCAATACTCTAACTGCATGGTTGGTTTATCTGGCAACCAGCCCTCATCCTAAAGTTATATAGGGATCCATCATGAATTATCTCATTAGCATAAATTCAGGTATGGTTGAAAGGAGCTTATTATAAATAACAACAGACACTCCTTACATCCCTAAGGAAATTACAGAGTTTTAGGAGCTCTGTGCCAAATATATTGCTTATTAATATCTTATTTCCCTACTTAAAATTAATTTGTGTATAATTGTTAGTAAAGATATTGAAAATCTACACTAAATTTAATATATATTTTAGAAGGTAACATACCACTGGGCTTCCCAGGTGGCGCTAGTGGTAAAGAACCCGCCTACCAATACAGGAGACATAAAAGATGTGGATTCGGTCCCTGGGTAGGGAAGATCCCCTAGAGGAGGGCATGGCAACCCACTCCAGTATCGTTGCCTGGAGAATCCCATGGACAGAGGAGCCTGGCAGTCCATAGGGTCGTATGAAGTCGGACACAACTGAAGCAACTTAGCACACATGCATGCAAGGTACCACTAGTCATTAATATCTTTTTAAGAATTATTTAGTTATATTGTCTTAGAAGGAAAAGAAAGTTGAGAATTTGATGAGGCAGATTTCTGAGGAAATATTCTGAACTTAGCAGGAGACTTCATTGGATCTCCTGTTAAGTGAATTGGTGAAGAGACTTCACTGATCATTGGTTGATCAATATGCTAGTCACAGGATGGGTGAGAGGATGAGGGTAGGATGCATGGTATTAAGATAAATACGATATGTTTCTGACTTTAACAAGCTTGCACCCAGTAGGAGAGCTAGACAAATAAAACTATAACATTTAAATTTTATTTTAAACAGATAATTTCAATATAATATGATTCAGTAGGGGAAACACATAGGCACCATGTGTTGTAGGAACCAAAGGGAAGTCACTTAACCCAGTCTGTGTGTTTCATGGAGTCACAAGAGGCTTCTAGTATGGATGAAACTGACTCTGAGTTTTTGCTTATTTCTTTTTATAAAGCAAGGGTTATCAAGGTAGCATTTACACACAGTAAAAATTATATTTTTATGTATACAATTTTATGAATTTTTACAAATGCACACAGATACATATTCATTACCCCAATCAAGAGATAGAGTATTTCCATCCCCTTAAAATGTTCCCTTAAACCTTGTTATAGTCAAACCCTTTCTTCCATATGCAGCCACTGGCAACTCCTGATCCAATTTCTATCCTTATAGTTTTGCCTTTTCCAGAATGTCCTATAAAGGGAATCATGGAGTATATAGCCTTTTGCGTCTAGCCTCTTTTATTTACCACAAATGCTTTTGAGACTTATCCATGTTGTTGCATGTATCAGTAATTTGTTCCTTTTTACCGCTGCATAATATATCCCATTGTATGCACATATCACAGTTTATTTATCCATTTAACAGTTGAAGGGGTTTTGGATTGTCTCCAGTTTTGGCAATTATAAATAAAGCTGCTACAAACATTTGTGTCCAAGTCTTTGTGTGGACATACTTTCATTTACCTTGGATAAATGCCTGGGAGTGAGATTGCTGGGTCGTATAATAAGTATATGTTTTTAAGAAACTCCTTGTTTCTACCAGTGTGAGAGCCCCAGGGTATAACAAGAGGAGCTTATCATTCAGTTCAGTTCAGTCGCTCAGTTGTGTCCAACTCTTTGCAACCCCATGGACTACAGCACGCCAGACCTCCCTGTCCATCACTAACTCCCAGAGCTTGCTCATACTCATGTCCATCGAGTCAGTGATGCCATCCAGTCATCTCATCCTCTGTCATCCCCTTCTCCTTCTGCCTTCGATGTTTCTCAACACCAGGGTCTTTTCCAATAAGTTAGTTCTTTGCATCAGGTGGCCAAAGTATTGGAGGTTCTTCAGCTTCAGCATCAGTGCTTGCAATGAGTAGTCAGGACTGATTTTCTTTAGGATGGACTGGTTGGGTCTCCTTGCAGTCCAAGAGACTCTCTGAAGTCTTCTCCAACACCATCAGTTCTTCAGTGCTCAGCTTTCTTTATGGTCCAACTCTCTCATCCATACATGACTACTGGGAAAACCATAGCTTTGACTACATGGATCTTTGTTGGCAAAGTAATGTCTCTGCTTTTTAATATGCTGTCTAGGTTTGTCATAGCTTTTCTTCCAAGGAGCAAGTGTCTTTTAATTTCATGGCTACAGTCACCATCTACAGTGATTTTGGAACCCAAGAAAATAAAGTCTGTCACTGTTTTCCATTGTTTTCCCATCTATTGGCCATGAAGTGATGGGACTGGGTGCCATGATCTTAGTTTTCTGAATGTTGAGCTTTAAGCCAACTTTTTCATTCTCTTCTTTCACTTTCATCAAGAGGCTCTTTAGTTCTTCACTTTCTGCAATCAGAGTGGTGTCATCTGCATATCTGAGGTTATTGATATTTCTCCCGGCAATCTTGATTCCAGCTGTGCTTCATCCAGTCCAGCGTTTCTCATGATATTCTCTGCATAGAAGTTAAAAAGGCAGGGTGACAATATGCAGCTTGACGTACTCCTTTCCCAATTTGGAACCAGTCTGTTGTTCCATGTCCAGTTCTAACTGTTGCTTCTTGACCTGCATTCGGATTTCTCAGGAGGCAGGTCAGGTGGTCTGGTATTCCCATCTCTTTCAGAATTTTCCACAGTTTGTTGTGATCCACACAGTCAAAGGCTTTGGCATAGCCAATAAAGCAGAAATAGATGTTTTTCTGGAACTCTCTTGCTTTTTCTTTCTCACTTGCTTTTCTGCCTTTTCTAAACCCAACTTGAACATCTGGAAGTTCTCAGTTCACGTACTGTGGAAGCCTGGCTTGGAGAATTTTGAGCATTACTTTGTTTGCATGTGAGATGAGTGCAATTGTGCGGTAGTTTGAACATTCTTTGGCATTGCCTTTCTTTGGGATTGGAATGAAAACTGATATTTTCCAGCTTATCTTTATTGTGATGCAAAGAGAAGTAGAGAAGATGTCTGGCCTTGTGACATTTAGGCTGAGATCTGAAAGAGACAAGGAGTTTTTCAGGCAAACAGGCAGGGGAAGAGCATTCCTGGCAGAAGGTTATGCATGCACAAAAGTCAGCAAAAAGGCTTTTAAAAGTAAGGATGCAAATTGTCCCTTCTATGTGTCATGATGAAGATTCTGAGTGGCATTTACAGGAGTAGATTTAGTGGGGGTACTGCGGGTGGAAGCAAATTTGTCCATGTTTAAGACCAAATAGAACATGAAGAAGAGGAGGTAGATGTCTAGAACATCCTAAAAAATGTTAGCCAAGAGTGAAAAGAGAGAGAGTGTGGGATCTAGAGGTGGTACATGGGGTCCAGGAGAGCTTTTAAGGCTGGGAGAGACTGGAACAGGATGAGGAAGAGGTTATAAATGCAGACCAGGGAGATGGCAAAGAAGGGACTTGGCTTAGAGGAGAGTGGAGGAAATAAAACCAGGGCAGCCTTTGACCTGGTTGTCTGACATTGCCTTCTTAGTACTGCAGGGAAGAAAGACAGGTGTGGAGACAGCAGGAAGCTGACGTAGTCCTGTCTGACCTACCTCCTACTTATCATGAAAACCGAAGAAGACACAATAGAAAGGAGGGTGGATTCCAGATAAACAGTTTAGAAGTTCTGTCTAAGCTTCTTTTCGAAAGGCAGACTCATAGAACTATGCAGTCGGTTTATATTAAAAAATTAGCACATGTTTTGGGTAAATATATATAAGTATAATAAAGTATGTAATAATCACTTACAACCCTAGAATACATTAGTGTATTTTGTTGGATTTCTTCCAATCATTTACTTATTCATACACTTTTCATGTAATTGAGATGATACTGTGTGGGGAGCTATATGTAAATATCTCATTTCAGTTCAGTTCAGTTCAGTCGCTCAGTCATGTCTGACTCTTTGTGACCCCATGAATCGCAGCACGCCAGGCCTCCCTGTCCATCACCATCTCCCGGAATATCTCATTTAGGACATTATTATCTTTGATTAATGTGTCACTTGTTACTTTATGCACATTAGACTGGAACTCCACGAGGCCTGTGACCATACTGTCTTGTTGACTAATCATAGCTTCAAGTTAAGACTGTGACTTCAACATGTTAAACGTGTCATATATATTTATTCAATTAGCCTATATATTTGTTAATATTATAGTAAGAGCATTTCTCTCATGTTATTAATATTATTTAAAGGCATTTGAAATGATGTCACAGTGTTTCTTGGCATATACATACTATCATTTATTTGATAATTTCTTGTTTGTCAGAGGTATAGTTAGCTCTTACAGTTGGTCTGATGATGTTAGCTATGGTAGCGATAGCTATTTTTTTTTTTTTTTACTGAATGCTTGCTGTAATAAGCATCATTACTGTTTTTTTTTTAATTTTTTAGTATAGATTTATTTATTTTAATTGGAGGCTAATTACAATATTGTATTTGTTTTGCCATACATCAACATGAATCCACCATGGGTGTACACGTGTTCCCCATCCTGCACACCCCTCCCACTTCCCTACCCATACCATCACTCTGGGTCATCCCAGTGCACCAGCCCCAAGTATCCTGTATCTTGCATCGAACCCTGGATTGGTGAATCATTTCATATATGATATTATACATGTTTCAATGCCATTCTCCCATATCATCCCACCCTCTCCCTCTCCCACAGAGTCCAAAGACTGTGCTATACATCTGTGTCTCTTGCTGCCTTGCATACAAGGTTATCATTACCGTCTTTCTAAATTCCATATATATGCATTAGGATACTGTATTGGTGTTTTTCTTTCTGGCTTACTTCTCTCTGTATAATAGGATCCAGTTTCATCCACCTCATTAGAACAGATTCAAATGTATTATTTTTAATGACTGAGTAATACTCCATTGTGTATATGTACCACTGCTTTCTTATCCATTTGTCTGCTGATGGACATCTAGGTTGCTTCCATGTCCTGGCTATTATAAACAGTGCTGCAGTGAACATTGGGGTACAAGTGTCTCTTTCAATTCTGGTTTCCTTGGTGTGTATGCTCAGCAGTTGGATTGCTGGGTCATAAGTGTTAAGTGTTAGTCGCTCAGTCGTGCCCGACTCTTTGCGACCCCATGGACTGCAGCCCTCTGTCCATGAGATTTTCTAGGCAAGGATACTGGAGTGGGTTGCCATTTCCTTCTCCAGGGCATTACTGTTTTTTGAACACAGTGTTTCATTTTATCTCTCCAACATCCCAACTGAATAGTATTATTATCCCCAATTTACAGCTAAGGAAAATGATGTTGAGAGAGATTTAGTAACTTGCTTATAATCTTAAAGGTAAGGAAAGTTATAAATGGACCTGATCAAGGGTCTGTTGACCCCAAGCCTGTGCTTCACAGTTCTTCTCTGTGGCCTCTGGGCAGAAGCTATCTTGTAATTGCTAAACAATTAACAAACACTTGTAACATGTGAAGCAATGTATGGGCACGAGTGAGGTAAAGACAGAAGAGACAGGTGACAGTCTTGGACCGCCTTCTGGATATAGATGGAAATATGTGTGAGATGCATACCAGAAACAGAGGACAAAAATGGAACTCCTGCTCTCTAGGAGGTTCAAAATCTGATTAGATTTAATTATGAAAAGTTTGGTAGGGTGGGAAGGAGGCCCAAGGAGGAGGGGATATATGCATACATATAGCTGATTCACTTCATCATATGCAGCGGCTAACACAACTGTGTGCTGTGTATGCTCAGTCGCTCAGTCATGTCCAACTGTTTGTGGCCTTATGGACTGTAGCCCACCAGGCTCCTCTGTCCATAGAATTTTCCAGGCAAGAATACTGGAATGGGTTGCCATGCCCTTCTCCAGGGGATCTTCTTGACCCAGGGATGGAATTCGAGTCTTCTTGCATTGCAGGTGGATTCCTTATCATCAGTTTACTGGACATCATTTTTGTGCTGGGCTTTGTACCAGGCACTGGGGACATTGAGATAAACTGGTGCCCTGAACTCATGAAGTTCACAGACCAGGGGAGAATAGGGCTTTAAATCAACAAATCCACATGTAGGGAATATTCTAAAAGGGCACAAACCATGGATGAAGGGAGCATGTGGCAAAAATAATGAACCTTGTCTCCAGGGTTGGGGAGAGTCTCCAGGAAGTAGTGTCATTTCAGAGGATATTTGGAGATAAGAGTTAGCCAGATGAGAGAGGAGAGAAAGACAGCATGGTGGGAGCACATTGAGGGAAGGCTGAAACCTCCCAGGGAAGAGGAACACGGGTAGGCAGACCGAGGGACAGCAATCAGTCCAACATGACTGGGACAGAGCGAAGACCGTGAGCAGGGTGCAGGGAATGGAAGGGAAGGACAGTGGGGAGCAGGAGGGGCCAGGCGGTGCTGAACTGGGAAAGTCATGCTTGAGTTTTTCTCTTTATCCTAAGAAGCAATGGGAATCCATAGGGGGTATCACAGGGGGGTTGGATGTGGTCAGATTTGTAGAGAGAGTGGTGAGCTGATTGGAGGGAAGAAGAGAGTGGGTGTGAGATGAAGAGGTTGGATCCTATGGGTTGAGGTAGGGCATGGGCTAGACTGGATTGAGTGATTGTCTGAAGAATGGGATATGGGGAGAGGGGCTCATCCCTGACTCCTTGAGCAACAGAGTGAGTCTGGGGTCATTTACTGAGATGCAGATGAAGGGAGGGTGGGCTTCCCTGGTGGCTCAGATGGTAAAGAATCTTTCTGTAATGCAGGAGACCGGGGTTCAGTCCCTGGGTCAGGAAAATCCCCTGGAGAAGGAAATGGCCACTCCAGCATTCTTGCCTGGAGAATTCCATGGACCCTAGTGGGCTACAGTCCATGGGGTTGCAAAGAGTTGGACACAACTGAGCGACTAATGCTTTAACATTCACTTTAGCATTTTTTCACATTCAAGGAGGTAAAAGTCCTGTACTCAGTTTTTCACTGAGATGGGGAAAAAGAAGGAGTTTGGAGGGGTGATTCAGTTCAGTTCAGTTGCTCAGTCATGTCTGACTGTTTGTGACTCCATGGACTGCAGCATGCCAGGCTTCCCTGTCCATCACCAACTCTCGGAGTTTGCTCAAACTCATGTCCATGGAGTCAGTGATGCCATCCAACCATCTTATCCTCTCTCATCCCTTCTCCTCTTGCCTTGATGCCATGATCTTTGTTTACTAAATGTTGAACTTTAAGTCAACTTAATGTTTGAGCATTCTTTGGCATTACCTTTCTTTGGAATTGGGATGAAAACTGACCTTTTCCAGTCCTGTGGCCACTGCTGAGTTTTCCAAATTTGCTGGCATATTGAGTGCAGCACTTTCACAGCATTATCTTTTAGGATTTGAAATAGCTCAACTGGAATTCCATCACCTTCACTAGCTTCGTTCATACTGATGCTTCCTAAGGCCCACTTGACTTCACATTCCAGGATGTCTGGCTCTAGGTTAGTGATCACACCATCGTGTTTATGAGAAAGGTCATTCTCCTCTGAGAGGTCACCAAAAATAGTGTTGAAAGGTTCCTGCTGGATTGCAGCTTTTAGGTCACTGATGACCTTGACAGGAGCAATGTTGGTGGTGGGGAGGCAAGAAGAGATCTGGGCGGGTGGGGTCCCAGTGCCCCCTCCCCAGGAACCAGGGAAAGTGGGTCATTAATGCATGCGGGCAGGCATGAGTTGTGGCAGCTGCAGTCCTGGAGGAGGGTTGTCATGAATTTTCCTGTTGGCCATTATAATTTTATGGGGGTAATTTGTTTTGCTTTGTGACTTTTTAAGAACTAGCACTAAAAGAAAAATGAGAGACTTTACAGGGACAGCTTCTTTGACAGCTCAGCGCACCACGCGTACCCTGAGAAAGTTAAGGCTTAAAGGGTATGAGAAAAACTTACAGGCAATTTATCAGTTGTGCTTCAAGCTGTGCACAGTGCAACAGACTAACGGTGTGTTAATGCCTTCCCGCAAGGCTGCCATTCACCTAGTCGTAGAAATGTGGGGATAAAAATGGTCTGTGAAGTGAGAAACTCAGTCAGGGTATACAGTAGGACTCTTAGAAGAAATGACCCTGGCACTCATGACAAGCTTCTGGCTTTTTATTAAGAATCATTCTTCAGAGAGGCCAGCTGTATTCTTAAAAAATCGCTGGGAGCAATGCTGTGGGGCTGTGCATCAGAGTTTCACAGGGACCCTGTCTTGCTTCAACAAATGAGAATTGCTGACCTGCATCGGTGTATCTTACAGTTGCTCCTAAAATTAGGAAAACTGAAAATCTCAGATTGATTTTTTTCTTGACTTTGGTATGCACCATAATTTTCCCCTTAAATATTAGTTTTTCTAATTATGTTCCCTTTAGCCTAATAAAGGGAACATTCCTTCCATTGCTCCTTGGAAGAAAAGCAATGACAAACCTAGACAGCATATTAAAAAGCAGAGACATCACTTTGCCTACAAAAGTCCATATAGTCAAAGCTATGGTTTTTCTAGTAGTCACGTATGGATGTGAGAGCTGGACAATAAAGAGTGCTGAGCACTGAAGAATTGATGCCTTCAAACTGTGGTGCTAGAGAAGACTCATGAGAGTTCCTTGGACTGCAAGGAGATCAAACCAGTCAATCCTAAAGGAAATCGGTCCTAATATTTATTGAAGAACTGTTGCTGAAGCTGAAGCTCCAATACTTTGGCCACCTGATGTGAAGAGCTGACTCATTGGAAAAGACCCTGGCGCTGGGAAAGACTGAAGGCAGAAGGAGAAAGGGAAGACAGAGGATGGGATGATTGGATGAGATGATTGGACTCAGTGGACATAAGTTTGAGCAAGATGGTGATGGATAGGGAAGCCTGGCGTGCTGCGGTCCATGGGGAGTCAGATACAACCGAGCAACTGAAGAACAAACAGCCTAATATTGAAATGGGCTTGTTTGTCTAAACACAACTTTTTAGGCTGAGAAAAAGGCAACCCAAGAGCTCCCTGGATGATGAGGGGAAGTCAAATTGACTGAAGTTTAAATTTTTTTGTAGAGATTCCACATGTGGAAAAATTTATAGGCAGATGATCTAAAACTTGACTGGGCAATGGGTGGGGCCATCCAGGAGAGACCACAGAATATGTAGGAGAGGTGACAAAGATCTCAAGAACCAGGTACTGAGCTGATAGCTACTGTGCAAGGGTGTGCCCAGACTGTGGTCCAACCAGTCAATTATTTTGAATGTCTTACTAGCAATGGGTTACCCAGGTGACACTAGTGGTAAAGAATCCACTCTCCAACGCAGGGGAGACAGAAGAAGCAGATTTGATCGCTGGGTTGAAAGGTCCCCTGGAGGAGGAAATGACAACCCACTCCAGTACTTGCCTGGAAAACTCCATAACAGAGGAGGCTGGTGGGCTACAATCCATGTGGTTGCAAACAGTTGGACACAACTTAATGACTGAGCACACTGCTCTAGCAGTGAAGATGGTTGGTGATTAGTTTAGTCTCTAAATTCCTACATAAGTTCTGTAGGCTCATTCATTGTCATTGGTTTCAAGTGGTTTAACTCTAGTTCTTCATATTATTTTAGCATCTGGGAGTATGAATTAATTTAAGACACACCAGATAGGGGAAGCTGAGGTCTTTGCTGAGACTGGAAAATCCAGCAAAGGTCACCGGACTGCAAAAGGTCAATCCTCATCCCAATTCCCAAGAAGGGAGGTACTAAAGAATGAAACCCTTGGACAACTGCACTCATCTCCCATGCTAGTAAGGTTATGCTCAAAATCCTCCATGCTAGGCTTCAGCATTACGTGAACTGAGAACTTTCAGATGTTCAATCTGGATTTAGAAAAGGCATAGGAATCAGAAATCAAATTTCCACCATTCTCTGGATCATAGAGAAAGCAAGGGAATTCCAGAAAAACATCTACCTCTGTTTCACTGACTGCACTAAAACCTTTGACTGTGTGGATCATAACAAACTGTGAAAAAGTCTTAAAGAGATGGGAATATCAGATCATCTTACGTGTCTCTTGAGGAATCTGTTTGCAGTCAAGAAGCAACAGTTAGAACCCTATATGGAACAACTGACTGGTTTAGGATCGAAAAAGGAGTATGCAGAATCTGCTTATTGTCACCCTGTTTATTTATTTATTTTTTAAAAATTAATTTATTTATTTTAATTGGAGGCTAATTACTTTACAATATTGTAGTGGTTTTTGCCATACATTGATATGAATCAGCTATGGGTGTACATGTGTCTCGCATCCTGAACCCCCCNCTATGGGTGTACCTGTGTCTCGCATCCTGAACCCCCCTCCCACCTCCCTCCCCATCCCATCCCTCAGGGTCATCCCAGTGCACTAGCCCTGAGCACCCTGTCTCATGCATTGAACATGGACTGGCGAGCTATTTCACATATGGTAATATACATGTTCCAGTGTTATCCTCTCAGATCATCCCACCCTCGCCTTCTCCCACAGAGTCCAAAAGTCTGTTCTTTACGTCTGTGTCTCTTTTGCTGTCTTGCATATAGGGTCATTGTTTCCATCTTTCTAAATTCCTTATATATGTGCTGAAATACTCTATTGGTGTTTTTCTTTCTGACTTATTTCACTCTGTATAATAGGCTCCAGTTTCATCCACCTCATTGGAACTGATTCAAATGCATTCTTTTTAATAGCTGAGTAATATTCCATTGTGTATATGTAACACAGCTTTCTTATCCATTTGTCTGCTGATGGACATCTAGGTTGCTTCTATGTCCTGGCTATTGTAAACAGTGCTGTGATGAAAACTGGGGTACATGTGTCTCTTTCAATTCTGGTTTTCTCAGTGTGTATGCCAAGCAGTGGGATTTCTGGTCACCCTGTTTATTTAACATATACATAGAGCACACAATTCAAAACGCCAGGATGAATTACAAGCTGGAATCAAGATCACCAGGAGAAATATCAACAACCTTAGGTATGTGGATGATATCACTCTAATGGCAGAGAGCCAAAAGGAGCTAAAGAGTCTCTTGATGAAGATGAAGGAGGAGAATGAAAAAACTTGCTTAAAACTCAATATTAGAAAAACTAAGATCATGGCATCTGGTCCCATCACATCATGGCAAATAGTAGAAAAGGTGGAAGAAGTGACAGATTTCCTCTTCTTGGGCTCTAAAATCACTGTGGATGGTGACTGCAGCCATAAAATTAGAAGATGATTGCTTCTCGGCAGGAAAGCTATGACAAACCTAGACAGTGTGTTAAAAAGCAAAGACATCACTTTGCTGGCAAAGGGCCATGTAGTCAAGGCTATGGTCTTCCTAGCAGTCATGTATGGATGAGAGAAGTGGACAATATAGAGGGCATAGCACTGAGAAATTGATGGTTTTGAGCTGCAGTGTTGGAGAAGACTTTTGAGAGTCCCTTGGGAAGAAGGGAGATCAAACCAATGAATCTTAAAGGAAAGCAACCCTAAATACTCTTTGAAAGGACTGATGCTGAAGCTCCAACATTTTGGTCACCTGATGTGAACAGCTGATTCATTGGAAAAGACCCTGATGCTGGGAAAGATGGAAGACAGAAGGTGAAGAGGGCAACAGGGGATGAAATGGTTAGATGGCATCACCGATTCAATGGACTTGAATTTGGGTAAACTCCAGGAGATGGTGAGGGACAGGGAAGTCTGGTGTGCTGCAGTTCGTAGGGTATTGAACAGTGGGACATGACTTGGTTACTGAACAATGACGACAACAACAACAACTTGGGTGGAGTGGGAAAAGATTGAGACTTCAGGCCCTGGTTATTAGCAGGCTTAGCTATGAGGACAAGGCCCAACTCCCTAAAGTCTCTAAAATATTCTGTGGCTATGGAATTGAGGGGTAGGAGTGAACTAGAAACACTTCCTTAAATGTGAGTCACTCCTGAATCTCAAAATGAAAGGCTTCGGATTTTATTCTAAAATATTATCTTCTTAAGTAACTTTCTAAATGATTATCTCTTTTAGCATTCTATTGAGCCCTGATATTTTGTTGTACTCGAAAGAACCTCCATGATGAAATTAGTTTCAGAACACAAACTTGAAATTGAGTCCTGGATTTCAAATGGAAAGAGGTTTAGCCACCTAAGCTAGAATAGGAAACTTCACCCCACTGTTAACACTTTTTCTTCATAATCTTTCCTTTAAAGCCAAGCTCTTTAAGGAGAGGAATTTCCATATATTGTCAAATGCCTTCAAATGGAAAAATCCTATCAGAATCCTAATGAAAGTGAAAATAACACCGACTTTCAGGTTAAGCAGCTATCCCAAACTCTGAACTATAATTTTCATTGCCAGAAGATGACCTGATACTCAGAACTCAATAGTTTTGGGAAACTAATAAACATCAAATGCTACCATTGCTTTGTAGTTTAACTAACTTTGAAATCTGTCTTACAGTTGAATGATGAGATCTATTGTTGCATAAAAAAATGTAATCCTCAAGAAGATTTATTCATTAAGAAGCTTATTCAGACCCACTTCAAAATTGAATGTCTTACTGAAAAATGGGAATTGGGTTAAGCAAGAAGGTGACAAAAATTCTAAAATGCTTTTTATTTAAAAATTTAAAAAAAAGTGTTTTGTGTCTACACACAAGAAAACATGTAGATATATGGAGAGAGGGGAAGGGGACAGAGAGACGACATGTAGATCAGAAAAGAAGTGAGCAAGCCAGCACCGCAGGTAGAGGGAGTTTGCAGGTGCACATTTCATTGCCAGCTTTCCGAACTGTATCCTTTATTCCATCAAATCATTTGTACAAACAATCCTTTAGTCCTCCTGGGTTCAGTGACATTAGGATGTATCTTGAGAACTTGCAGGAGACTAGCCTTGTCCCCAGTGGTCTCTGGGCTAATGACTTTGGATGATTTCCCTTAATCCTTCTCCATGGTGATTCTTGGAAAGCGCCATATTATGCCTCTTTGCTGACCTTCTGCCTTCTCTTTGTAATCGCTTCCTGTTCTGTGCTCCTTTGTCAGAGACTCTGAAGTCGGATGAGGAATAGTAATTGTCACTAATCTCCTAACTTGTCCTCAGAGGACCAATGCTATAAACAGGCCTCATATTCCAAATACCACATTATGTATTTCTGGTGCCAAGTAATGTACTCAGGGTTTAAATATAATGCATACCTTTCCAAATGGTGGGAATTAAGGGAGAGTTTGATGTATTCAACAAACACACAGGCATTTTAAAAGCTGGACCATTCAGGGGTACATCAGATTTTGCTCAAGTAGGAAGAAATATAGGGGAAAAGAGAGCCATCACATTTCTTACTCTATTACAAGAGTCATTTTCTACCCGAGAATTGTAGAATCAGAGGGTTGCAGGTGTACTTTTGAGAACACCTCTAAACTCACAATCAGTGCACCAGCACCTGTTTTTTTTTTTTTAAAAGAACAAGAATACTCCCTAGAAACAAAGGCTTAAAAAACAAAGATAAAAATGCCATATCTAAAAATCAGAAGTGACAGTTTAAAAAATGAAACCGGAAATCTGGCTTCCTGGAAAGATTGATCAGGAGCCTTATTCCAGAGAGATTTTGCAGGTAACTCTTGAAAAGAGAATTTCTTTTCCTATGGTCAATTCAGCAGTCATAAGTAATTGGATTTCTGTATTTTACCCCAGAATCTGGGTAATCTGAGAAAAGCTTTAGCTATTTACACAGTTCTGATCTAGACCTATTGCTGTTCATAATCGATGAATAGTAATTTTTTTTTTACCTCCTCAATTGGGCATAATAAACTTGCCTTTATTGGCTTGAAATGCTACTTTGTCTCCATGAGCTCATTTCATTTGATTTGTTTTCAAAGTTTAACGTTTTTATTTAATAAATCAGTTGCTTTCTGAAAAATGTGAATGTAGTTAGAATTCCACTATCCAGTACTAGTTAAATCTTTTGGTTACTGAGATCAGATTGTGGATTTGATTGTGGATAGGGTTTAAGATGTCTCCCTTAAACATTTCCACTAAAGGAATGTGTCCATAATGAACCAGAGCTCTATAGTAGTGGTGGTTTAGTTGCTAAGTCGTGTCCGACTCTTGCAACCTCACAGACTGTAGCCCGTCAGACTGTAGCTCATCTATCCATGGAATTCTCCAGGCAAGAATACTGGAGTGGGTTGCTGTTTCCTTCTCCAGGGGATCCTCCCGACCCAGGGATTGAACCCCAGTTTCCTGCATTGCAGGCAGATTCTTTACCGACTGAGCTACCAGGGAAGCCCAGATTGTCTAATTAGCTTTGCATCTTCCATCCTGGTCTTCCGCCAGTCTCAGGCTACACCTGTATATACTGATACTCATGTACTGTTGGGCACAATCCTCTGCTTCGCAGGTTAAAATTTGCTTTACTCTCCATCGCCTCCCATTGCTTTATATTTTTTGGTTTATTTATAACCTGTACTACTCTACTTAGCATCCCAAGAAAGACAATGCCATTCATGGGCACTGGCTTACTGGAAACTCATCTCAGGATGTTATTAATACAACATATGCACTGATCATAAAGGAAAAGGGTAAACAAGATTTTCAAACTCAGCACTATTGACATTTTGGGCTGAATAATTCTTTGTCATAGGAGATCATCCTATATACCGTAGGATGTTTAAAACCATCCCAAACCTCTATCCACTAGAAGCTAGTAACAAACCCCAGTCATACCAAACTGTTTTTGTTTTGTCCCCCGGAGGGCAAAATCAAGCTACAGTTGAAAAACACTGGGCTAAGAAAATATGAATGGTTTTAAGGAATGCATCATTCTCTTCATCATGACATCTCTACCATCTATAAGAGTTCCTGGTACATGATAAGGTTCTATGATAGTTATGGGCCTTATTGTACAGAGGACAGGATATGGTGTATCATGTGAGAGTGATAGAACCTACCAGCTTCTGTTTTTCTGGCTTACAGTGGATGCTCAATTAATATATTTATTTTTTCAGTGACTACATAATGGATGAATAACTGAGTGAGGGAACGATTGTTCCACCTGGGATTTTAGATCTTTGGGGAAGGAAAGATCTAAGCTGGGTGTTACTAGAATTTAGTGATTCTTCAAGTGGGAGTCAGCATCCTACTCTGTTTAGAAATCTGTAAATGCTATAGTGAGATGTTTACTATGTCATAGCTATGGCTGCAGCAAGCAGGGTCTCAGTAGCCCTTAAATCTCTCCAGTTCTACACCAGATATTCACCCTCAGGCTCTCTCCGCCCCTCCCCGTATTAGTCCTCATGCACAGATGAAGGCATTTTCTTCAACCGGAGGTCTGTGACCCATTATTGAATTCTGAAATTTTGATTGGGTGGGTCTTGACCAGTATTAAAAAAGATACAGAACCAGGATAAAACAGAAGAGAAAATATTAGCGTATATTAGATGTTGTCTTGGTAAGTATTGTCTCTTAAAATTTTTGTTTCAGTCATTTTGTGTTTGTCTAGGTCTTGGGTTGTGCAGTAAAAATATTGTTTTTGTGGGCCCCTTTCAGAAAAGTTTGAAAGTTACTTGCCAGTGGAATGTTCTAGGTACATGGTTAACCAGAGTGGAAAACTCTCTCTCCCAACAGCTGGACTGATAAATTTAGGATAAGCAAATGATAAGAACCGTGGAGAGCAATATGGAAGAGACCCTGGGCTTTGTGGGCAGTGTCTGCCCTCCTGATAACACAAGAGGGCACGGCTGTCTTTCGGATTGAAGTGGTGAATCATGATGGAAAGTAAAGTCAGATAACTCTATGTTTAAGCCTAGAATTCTAGTGAAAGCCATGTCTGTTCCTTTTGTGTGTTCTTTTTTAAAGTATAAAAAGAATACAGCTGTTCGGTCTGTAGAATTTCTTTTCTTGGCTCCATGAAAAATGATATCAGAGCATTTCATTGGTCTTCTATTTGCCCAAGCTGAAGGAATTTGGTGTTTTATTAGTGTGATCAAATGTCCCTTGCAACAATATTGACTCAGATGATGGCGAATGAAGATATTTCCTCTAAGCTAAAATCCTGTCACTCATGACATTTAGAACAAGTACGAGCTAGCTAGAAATGCCTCTTTTAACATTGCTGACATGAAGAACAAATGGATTTGAAAAACATATGTGCTCTTGGTGGATCTTTTTCCTATGTAAAAGACAATTTATTTCAAATTCAGAAAGTGATTGATTTTATAGACAATAAAATGCTATGATTAAATTACATAAAACCAAGTACTAGTATATTATTCACAAAAATCATGATAACCACATTTCCCTTTTTACTTTATTTTAAAAGCCAAAGGGAAAAAGAACTACCAAAAAACATACAGAATTAACAGCCAGGAACATTATAAAGGAGGTGTCTGGATTAAGCAAAGAGTACTAAAAAAGACATTCGCTAATTTGAATATGGTCTTCTGAAAGTGTCTACACAAAGCCAGTTTTTCTTTAAAAATATGCTCAGTACTTCCAAGACTAACTGGATCCTTGATTTTGCGCAAGTTTCCAAAACCATCATCAGTACCAGGTAGACTTAGGCCTTGAACATCCTGTCCAGGACCACAGTTTAGCCCTGAGAAAACTTTTCCTGATCTATTTTGGGTTCCCTATCTTAACTTACTTCCAGACTCTGTCTTGCTTCTTTGGTACCCATCCTTTTCAATGCTATCTCATCTCAGTCCTGATCTACAGCACTTTCTCCTAACTATGACCCTAATAGTATTTTTTCCATTGTCTCATTTTTTCATTACCTCTTTTGGATTGTGTTTTTTCCAAATCTAGCATATCTCCAGGGACTTTTCACATTTAGACAATCTCCTTGTGGATGGCATTCCTGTAGGGCTCATTCTCTACTCTTGTTGCTACTGTTGGGGACAACTTAAATAGAGTAGGGAAGTAAGACTTTCTCTTCTTTTTTCCTAGATTCTTTGGCTGGTCTAACAACAGAAAAGACATAAGACAGGTTAACAGGAGAAAAACAAATTTAATTTTGTATATTTGGGAGCATCATAAAGATAATGAGACTCAAGGGCAAGTCGGGTAGTTAAGGATTATATGTTGTCCTAAGCTAAGGGGTGTCAGGAGCTTTAGAGGGGAAGAGAGTCATGACAAGAAGAGGAAATATTCAGTAGTCAGATGTTTTCCCTGCCATGTAGATAGGTCTTTCAGATAAAAAGTTATCTCTGGTAATGGCCCCTGTCTAAATTCTTTTAGGCAGTTAAGGGAGAGGTAAAAGTTTTTCCTGAGTCTGCTGGGTCTTGATTACTTTCAGTTCAAAAATAATCCATACACCAAAGGGACACATTTTGGGGTGGCATATTGTATATCCCTTCAATAGACAAATATAAGTATATTTACAGAAAGTTTAAGAGCACCAAGAGAAAGAAAATATAGAATGTGTTGCAGGATAGGTTATCAGATGATATAAATGCTTATGGATAGAAAATAAAGTGTGTGGACTCTTAGTTTTGACTCTGAAAACACTCTGGGGTCAGAGAAAGATAAAAAAAAATATGAAATCAAATAACTTAAAAAAGAATGAGATTTTCATAAATCATTTGTATACAAGACGAAGATGTAAAAATCAATGATCTTTCTCTCTTCTAGTAAAAATCACCCCAAAATGGAAATGGGAAAAATGTCCCATGTTTGACACAACAACAAGATCTAAATAGTGTTTAGCAATAAAAGTAACAAAGTAAAGGACCTATATAAGGAAAATCATAAAGCTGTTATTGAAAGACATAAAGCAAGAGCTGAACAAATGGAAAGATACACCATGTTCTAAGATAAAAGGGCTTAAAATAACAAATATCAATATTATCAAATTTAATAGATAAATTTACTATGCTCAGTAAAATTCCAAAAGGGATTTTCCTTTTAGAGTTGGATAAAATGATCTTACAGTTTATATGAAAGGATAAATATTCATGAATAGAGGAGAAATTTTGAAAAAGAAAACTAACCAAAGATTGTTGTCTTCTCAAGCATCAGGTCATACTATAATGCCGCAGTAAGCAAATTAGTGATACTGGCAAAGGAGTAGACTAATGGTTCAGAAGAGTTGAAAAGAGAAATAGGAGGTAGAACTGAGTACATATAAAAATATACCACACTCATCTGAAAAGTATATTTATTGCATGCCTATTCTATAGCAAATTTTATTCTAGGCATGGAAAAATTAAGTATTGCTATTTAGAGAAGAAAGGATAGATTATTTAGAGCTCTCACAACTGATCATTCATTTAGAGGGAAATAAAATTAAATCTCTCTTGCATCATATACAAAAATACATTCAGCGTCAAAGCATAAAAAGTTAAAATGTGATACTCATATGACTATATATTGAATGCAATTCAAAGATTTATGTAACTTATGAGTGAGGGAGCCAGCAGAATGGTAAAACTGGTTCAAAAGCATTTGGAGAACAGAGATTTAAACAATTAGTCAAGAAAGGCAGGCTGGAACAAGCTTACTAAGTTAGAGACAAAAGTGATTAATGTCTTATAAGGAAATAAAATGGTGAGTTGTTTTCACTGTTGGACAAAAATAATTTATTTGCACATCTGTTGGAGGAAAACCTACATGTTAACATGAAAAGTTGAAGAGTCTGGGTCTGAATCAATAGTAAATTGCAAATCAAGAATGGCACATCTCCTCATCTCTAGGACCTGGAGAATAAAATAATCCTTAATGAGCCAATGCCAAGAGCCAACTCATTGGATAAGACCCTGAGGCTGGGAAAGATGGAAGGCAAAAAGAGAAGAGGATGGCAGAGAATGAGATGGTTAGATAGCAACACTGATCAATGGACATAAACATGAGCAAACTCTGGGAGATGGTGGAGGACAGGGAAGCCTGGCATGCTGCAATCCATGGGGTCACAAAGAGTCAGACATGACTTAGCAACTGAACAACAAAATGAGCCCATTTGTCCCCTCCTATGACAATAAAGGGACATGCAGTCATTCACTTGCTGTATTTCCAAGTTTTGGACAATTTTTCTTAATACCATATGGATTAAAATTTTAAATGTAGGTAATAAAACAGTTAAAAAAAATTACCTGCAAGAAAAACTAAGAAACACCAACATGCACATTTTAGACATGAGAAGATTTTAAACAAGACTGGACATTCTGAAGTTATAAAAAAGGATAAACTAAATAAAAGTGAAAAAGAAAACTCCTTTTGCATAGAAACAGATACTATAAACACAGTCAATAAATAAAAAATAGATTTGGAAAAATACTTGTAATGTTAAGAATGAACAAAAAGTTAATGCGAAAAAGAACTCTTACAGATTGACAGAGGAACACTTTGTGGAAAAATGGACAAAGGATATTCAGAGGCAATTCAGGAAGGAATGAAGTTTCTCAAACTCACCAGAGCCTGAGGAGATGCAAATTGAAGTAACAAGGTGATGGATAGCCTTACGCCTAACAGAATGTCAGAACTTTAAGTGTGACACCCACTCCTGTGGCAATTTGGGAAAAGAACATTCTCATACTTTGCTGATGGAAATGTAGATTGTTACAGGTTGTTTTTTTTTTGAAAAAACTAGAAANTTTTTTTTTGAAAAAACTAGAAACACATGTTGCAATTAAAAATACATATATCCCTTGATCTTGCAAATCTTAATTCTGAGACTTTTCAAAGGAAACGCACCAGGGCTTAAGAATATGTGCTAAAGCATATTTCTAACATCATTCAATGAGTAAAAGCTGGAACAAAATGAATGTGTGTCACTAGGGCAATGGCGAATAAATTATAGAACATTCATCCCATGTAATATAATGTTCCATTAAACAAAAAGGAATTAGACACATATCAGGTGATTGGAAAGAATTTCCATGAGTTATGGTTGCATGAAAAAAGCAAGGTTCAGAAAAGTCTGTAAAATATTATCTCATTCTTATAAAGCAAAAATGCATTCCCTGCCATATGTTTATATAGAGAGATGTTTATATATACTTGTATAAGCATGAAGAGAAATGTAGAAAGGTAAATATTCTAAGCTGTTATTATGGATAACAACGAGGGAAAGAGAGAAAACCAAGCAATACAGAGAAAGAAAAATGGAAAATATTATATTAGAAACAACTCTAATATGATTACATTGATGCATTTATAGAAAACCACACTTGAGGATATGTAAAATGAAAGTAAAAAGCTTCTGACTTTCATGAGAGAGAAAGATATTTACACAACAAGTATTCTTTTTATTCTCTTTTAAAATTGAAATATAATTGATTTACATTGTTGGTTAGTTTCAGGTGTACAGCAAAGTGATTTAGTTATACACACACACACACGCACACACACACACACACACATAATCTTTTTAGATCCTTTTCCATTATAGGTTACACAATAAGTATCCTTAGAGGAAAAGTAAGATCTGGAGAAAAGAAGAGATGTATAACTGCTCCTGGGACTGGGCACTCACAGTCAAGTTCTGGGGATCCTCAGAAACACTTGGGAGAAGGACATCTCTTGGTTAACAATCATATTAAGCCCCCTCAGGCTGTGAGTTAAAGCTGTGGCATTCTCCTGAATGTGTACCCTGTCTGCTCCTCCCCAGTAAGTGTTTAGACACCAGAGATGGAAGAGAGATGAATTCCTCTGCCTCAAGAAAGAGGTGGAGGGGCTTCCCTGGTGACTCAGCGGTAAAGAATCTGCCCATCGATTCAGGAGATACAGGTTTGATCCCTAATCTGGAAGGATCCCTCATGCCAAGGAACAACTAAGCCCATGCACCACAACTATTAAGCCTGTGCTCTAGAGTCCGTGCTTCGTACACAAGAGAAGCTGCCTCAATGAGAAACACATGTACTGCAACTGGAGAGTAACCCTTGCACTCTGCAACTAGAGAAAGCTGGCTCGCATCTTTCTCTAGTTCTTTCTTGCATCTTCTAGTTCGAAGACCCAGTGCAGTCAAAAATAAATAAGTAAATATTTTAAAAAATGAAGAAGTGGAAATTTGGGAGTGGAAGTTGGGTAGGGATTCTGAAAGGGGAGGGTCNTTCAGAAAAGTCTGTAAAATATTATCTCATTCTTATAAAGCAAAAATGCATTCCCTGCCATATGTTTATATAGAGAGATGTTTATATATACTTGTATAAGCATGAAGAGAAATGTAGAAAGGTAAATATTCTAAGCTGTTATTATGGATAACAACGAGGGAAAGAGAGAAAACCAAGCAATACAGAGAAAGAAAAATGGAAAATATTATATTAGAAACAACTCTAATATGATCACATTGATGCATTTATAGAAAACCACACTTGAGGATATGTAAAAGGAAAGTAAAAAGCTTCTGACTTTCATGAGAGAGAAAGATATTTACACAAGTATTCTTTTTATTCTCTTTTAAAATTGAAATATAATTGATTTACATTATTGGTTAGTTTCAGGTGTACAGCAAAGTGATTTAGTTATACACACACACACACACGCACACGCGCGCGCACACACACACACACACAATCTTTTTAGATTCTTTTCCATTATAGGTTACACAATAAGTATCCTTAGAGGAAAAGTAAGATCTGGAGAAAAGAAGAGATGTATAGCTGCTCCTGGGACTGGGCACTCACAGTCAAGTTCTGGGGATCCTCAGAAACACTTGGGAGAAGGACATCTCTTGGTTAACAATCATATTAAGCCCCCTCAGGCTGTGAGTTAAAGCTGTGGCATTCTCCTGAATGTGTACCCTGTCTGCTCCTCCCCAGTAAGTGTTTAGACACCAGAGATGGAAGAGAGATGAATTCCTCTGCCTAAAGAAAGAGGTGGAGGGGCTTCCCTGGTGACTCAGCGGTAAAGAATCTGCCCATCGATTCAGGAGATACAGGTTTGATCCCTAATCTGGAAGGATCCCTCATGCCAAGGAACAACTAAGCCCAAGCACCACAACTATTAAGCCTGTGCTCTAGAGTCCGTGCTTCGTACACAAGAGAAGCCGCCTCAATGAGAAACACATGTACTGCAACTGGAGAGTAACCCTTGCACTCTGCAACTAGAGAAAGCTGGCTCGCATCTTTCTCTAGTTCTTTCTTGCATCTTCTAGTTCGAAGACCCAGTGCAGTCAAAAATAAATAAGTAAATATTTTAAAAAATGAAGAAGTGGAAATTTGGGAGTGGAAGTTGGGTAGGGATTCTGAAAGGGGAGGGTCTTAGAGGAAAGCAAACCTATGAGGATGGTTAAGCGACAGGCAGAGCAGGAAAGGGCTCAAATTTGAGATACCTTGAGCTGATTCGAAATCACTTTGGTACAGTGCCCTGACAAAGGATGAGATGGGTTGGGTGGCATCACTGACTCAATGGATGTGAGTTTGAGTAAACTCTGGGAGTTGGTGATGGACAGGGAGGCAGGGGGTGCTGCAGTCCATGGGGTCACAAAGAGTTGGACATGACTGAGCGACTGAACTGAACTGAACTGAACAGTGCGCCCCTGCTTCTGACACAGGTTTGTCTGTGTAGAGATAGTGCAGCACCAGAAGGTAGAAAGTGGCTGGATGGATAACAAGGTGGGGAGGTGGAGTAGAAGTGGTAGGCTGGTGTTACCAGTCCTTGCATTGTCTTAGAAGGTCTAGGAAATGTCTTAGAAAGTCAGGAACAGGACATAAAGCAACAGAAGCTAGAATTTCTTTGGGTGGAATAATCTTTTCTTGAGATTACTGTGTATGCATGCAACTTCTTTCCTCTGTTCCTCCCTTCCTTCCATCATCCCGCCTTCCTTCTTTTCTTTGCCAGATATTATGATATCACATCATGATAGGGTATCAGTCCCATGGGATCCCATCAGCATGGGATACAGGAAATAAGACCCTGGGATTCCTGTCCTGGAGTTTACACCCTGTCAGAGGAGACAAGGATGTAAATAGTGGTTTATAACTGTGGTGAGTACTGTGATGAAGTCTTTGAATTTATGATGGGGAAGGTGGAGGTCAGGGGCAGTACTCCTTGTCAGTCCCACTTGCCAGCCTTTTTACGGAGACTCTAAGAAAATAGGACAAAATACTGGGAAGATGGGGAGGGACTGGGGAGAAAATAAGCAGAGGAGTTTCGAGGTATCTGGATATAAGAATGAGAAAACAAAGTTGCAGTCTTGCCTAGGACCTCTCCCAAAGGGAATCAGAAGGGCCCCATCAGATGCCAGCATTCAGTTACTTCTCTGTAGTTGGATTCACTAGCCAAGCCCCCTGGGTCTGGGAAGGAAGGAGGAAAGGCATGGTTATTGTGCACCCATGGGGTGCCAAGCACTTCACTTAGGTTACCTGGTTTACCTGTCTGTGAGGAATACTCTGTAAGGTAGGTATCCTTACCACTTCTTACTTATGTGAAGGATTAAAGAAAAACATGGCTATGCATGCTTAAAGTCCTTTTTTGGGGGTTTTGTTTTATGCTGATTGTTTGGTTAGCAGCTGGCCCTTTGTTGTGCTGATAGATAAGAAGTAGAGGGAGGGTCAGAAGAGGACACGTGGAGCTGAGTTGCACAAAAAAGAACACAGATCCCAGGGGTAAATATCAGAGGAAAACCTGGTCTGGGTGGAGGAAAGCCAGCTGGGGTGGGGATTTTTGAGGAGGGCAAGGAGGAAACTGCAACAAAAACAGTGAGGCACAGGGCATCTGCCATGTGTTCTGCCAGTGAGATATGCCTCCCCACTTTGCTCTCTATCCTGTAAGATCAACATCCTTCTTCAAGGCCTTGGAACTTGTGTCTCTTTAGGATCCTGAGATGACCCTTAAGTTGGTACAATACGGCCAGTTTTATTCAGGTTCCAGATGAGGAAACTAAGGCTCAGGAGACTTAAGCTATATTCCAAACATCATTTTGACGTAGGAGGTAGATGGACCTCCCACACTAGGGTAAAGCTATTGGAGATTTGTTGCAGGAAGGCGGACCCCTTCCAGGGCCCGAAACTGGGCTCTTGTCTAATACTCGGAAATGAATTGTCCGAGGAGACACATGTGCTCACAAAGCAAGAGATTTTATTGGGAAAGGGCACCTGGGTGGAGAGCAGCAGAGTAAGGGAACCCAGGAGAACTGCTCTGCCATGTGGCTAGCAGTCTCGGGTTTTATGGTGGTGGGGTTAGTTTCTGGGTTGTCTTTGTCCAATCACTGGGACTCAGAGTCCTTCCTGGTGGCGCACTCATTGCTTATTAGTTCCGTATTCCTTACCAGGACTTCCTGTTATAAAACAACTCATGCGAATGGTTAGTAAAGAGCCTGACCAGGGTGGGCGGTTTCAGTCAGTGTGCTTCCCCTAACAGATTCATTCCCTAAGGATCGGTAACTCCAAGACGAGAATCAGTTCAGTTCAGTCGCTCAGTCGTGGAAGAGAATAGCAGAGTAATTAAGGTGAGGAGGCTAGGCCCTGCCCAGACCACATATTTCTCATTCTTGAAGTCAGGCGACCTCCCTGACCACGCATGCGCAGAAGAGGTTCCTTGGACGCCAAAGGGGAGTTATGCCAAGGGATGTTCTACCCAGATGCCTTTTCTATAAAATCCATCTTGGCGAAGAGATGTGTGCACACATGGGAGGATCCTGAGATATACCAAATAGGGACTGTGAACCAGGCAAATCATAATGATTGGCCATAGGAAATCCCAAAGAAATACCCCATAAAAGTGATTCAAACTGCCATGAGGGCAAGACTCAGCAACCCTCTCTCCCTGAGTCTGCGCGTGTGTCTGCGCACATGTACTGTACTCTTTTCCCTTCTAATAAATTCTTTATTTGCCTCACTACTTTCCATCTTTGCAGGAATTCTTTTCTGCAAAGCCAAAGGACCAGCACCTTGTCACTGACTAGTGGCCAGGATCTGGTGCTTTCACTGCCATAACTCGACCTCAATCTCTGGTGGGAACCCAAGCCTGGCTCCAAGCTGTTTCAGGCCAAGGCTACCCTACCCTTTAGTTTCTTCCTGGAAAATGAGGCATGGAGTAGGCAGTCGCCACGAGTTCTTTGAGGGAGAACAAGCTGACTTCTTTTCTCACAGGCTAGCTTTGCATCAGTTAGTCCTCGTGCCTTTTGATTCCTCGCTTTCTTGTCAGTGGCTGCTGGAGGAGCTGGAACTAGTCCTGAGACGCCAGACTGGGAGATGCTCCCCCACAGGGGTCCTGGGAGGTCCAGTCCTGCCTCTGTTCTCTTAACATCAGAGGAGAACAGTTCTGAACAAGCTCTTTCTCCCCAGGAGCCCCTGCCTGCCAGGTGGCCTGATTTAGGCAGGAGGAAGATACTGCACTTTACTATCCCAAGGGCCTCTCAGAAAAAAACTGCTGAATGCTGTCAAGAGAACACTCATTTCCTCATTTTACTTCTTTAGAAGGAACACTGCTTTTCTGATTTTAAAAATAGCACAGGTTGATGGTAGAATATTTTGAAATTCAGAAAAATACATTAAGGAAAAAACTAAAAATTTCTGCCATCTCACATTGAGAAATGATCCTTTTTAGCATTTGGCACATACAGTTTCTGTTAAAAAAGGATTATGTAATGCATAAATGCATGGTGCTCAGATGCTCAGTCGTGATGACTCTTTTTGATGCTATGGACTGTACCCCTCCAGGCTCCTCTGTCCATGGGACTCTCCAGGCAAGAATACTGGAGTAGGTTGCCATTTCCTCCTCCAGGGGATCTTCCCCACCCAGGGATCAAACCTGCCTGTCTTATACCTCCTGCATTGGCAGGTGGATTCTTTACCACTAGCGCCACCTGGGAAGTCCATACAAATACATTCAGTTCAGTTCAGTCGCTCAGTCGTGTCTGACTCTTTGCGACCCCATGAATCGCAGCAGGCCGGGCCTTCCTGTCCATCACCATCTCCCGGAGTTCACTCAGACTCACGTCCATCGAGTCCGTGATGCCATCCAGCCATCTCATCCTGGGTCGTCCCCTTCTGCTCCTGCCCCCAATCCCTCCCAGCATCAGAGTCTTTTCCAATGAATCAACTCTTCACATGAGGTGGCCAAAGTACTGGAGTTTCAGCTTCAGCATCATTCCTTCCAAAGAAATCCCAGGATTGATCTTCAGAAAGGACTGGTTGGATCTCCTTGCAGTCCAAGGGACTCTCAAGAGTCTTCTCCAACACCACAGTTCAAACGCATCAGTTCTTCAGTGCTCAGCGTTCTTCACAGTCCAACTCTCACATCCATACATGACCACAGGAAAAACCATAGCCTTGACTAGACGGACCTTAGTCGGCAAGGTAATGTCTCTGCTTTTGAATAGACTCTCTAGGTTGGTCATAACTTTTCTTCCAAGGAGTAAGCGTCTTTTAATTTCATGGTGGCAGTCACCATCTGCAGTGATTTTGGAGCCCCCAAAAATAAAGTCTGACACTGTTTCTACCGTTTCCCCATCTATTTCCCATGAAGTGATGGGACCGGATGCCATGATCTTTGTTTTCTGAATGTTGAGCTTTAAGCCAACTTTTTCGCNTCATGGTTCATGTATTGCTGAAGCCTGGCTTGGAGAATTTTGAGCATCACTTTACTAGCATGTGAGATGAGTGCAATTGTGCGGTAGTTTGAGCATTCTTTGGCATTGCCTTTCTTTGGAATTGGAATGAAAACTGAGCTTTTCCAGTCTTGTGGCCACTGCTGAGTTTTCCAAATTTGCTGGCATATTGAGTGCAGCACTTTGACAGCATCATCTTTCAGGATTTCAAAGAGCTCAACTGGAACTCCATCACCTCCTCTAGCTTTGTTTGTAGTGATGCTTTCTAAGGCCCACTTGACTTCACATTCCAAGTTGTCTGGCTCTAGATTAGTGATCACATCATCATGATTGTCTGGGTCGTGAAGATCTTTTTTGTACAGGTCTTCTGTGTAGTTTCATTCAAACAATTGAACCAGGATGTATTGAGCATCTGTGATATGCCAGGCACTGTGTTTAGATAAAACTGTGAATAAGGTGAAGCTTCTGCCTTAATCAAGACTGTACAAAGCTTACATTTTTATAACATGCTTATCATATTATAGCTATATTTAGTATCCTGTTTTTTTTTTTTTTTTCTTTTTTGCTGTACCATGAGGCTTGCAGAATTCTTAGTTCCCAGACTAGGGATGGAACCTGGGCCCCGGCAGTGAAAGCGTGGAGTCCTGATCACTGGGGGTTCATCTGGGTGCATGGGCTTTCTCTAGTTGTGGAACAAAGACTTCTTATTGCAGTGCATGAGCTTTGTTACCCTGTGGCATATGGAATCTTAGTTCCCTGATCAGGGATTGAACCTGCATCCCCTGCATTGGAAGGTGAAGTCTTAACCACTGGACCACTAGGGAAGTCCCATATCTGCTATTTTAAATTGAACATGATCACCCGAATGCTCCAGGATCTCTAACTAGTCTTTATGAACGTTACATGTAAAGCCTACATCTATGGCCTCTTATGAAGGCTCTTTCCTTTGTCTAACCCCTTTGGTTGAATAGGTGGTTCTGTCTTCTTCCAGAGCCAGTTCTTGGCCACTGTTACTTTTTCCAGGGATGACTGTGAAGCCAAGCTGGACCAAACAATGTCTCATTCCAGGAGTTTTGAACATTGCATCAGGGAGACTAACTAGCATTTCCAGTTTGGGAATGGAGATAGGAGACTTTTGAGGATTCAGCATTTAGTTCTCTTGCCAAGCTGAAGTAGGAGAAAATGTGATGACCTAGATGGGTGGGATGGGTGAAGTGGGAGCGAGGCTCAAGAGGGAGGGGTTGTATGTATACATATAGCTGATTCACATGGTTGTATAGCAGAAACTAACACAACGTTGTAAAGCAATTATACTCAAATATATATAAAAAATAACTTAACAGGTAAAAGAATTTGGGAAAGAATAGGTATGTGTATATGTATAACTGAATTACTTTGCTGTACACTTGAAACTAATACAATATTCTTAATCAACTTTACTCCAATATAAAATAAAAATTAAAAATAAAACAAAAAAAACACAGATAACCATAAAACTTGAGCTAACTCTGGGAGATAGGGGAGGATGGGGAAGTCTGGCATGCTGCCATCTACGGGGTTGCAAAGAGTCGGACATGACTTAGCGATTGAAAAGCAACAACCATAAAAGACTACATAGCTCTTTGAAAGAAATTTAATCCCATGCAATGTAACTCATGTTAAAATATAATAGCAAGTTGCTGAAATTATCACCTAATTATTTCCCTAAAATCATAGTACATTAAAAAATGTGAAAAGAGAAAGAGGGAATTATGATCACCCTCAAACAAAATAGTGGTAAGAAATCAATTCACCTTCATGGAGTCCAGTGGACTCTTGGCAGACCCACACTTGAGAGAAGAGAGGTTGAAGAACAGGATTTGAAAACCATGGTGCTACTGGATTTGGCTCTAATCAGAAATCAGCAGCTGTTGATTTCAGGGCCTTCATTCTTCCCCTGCTTTGCTGCCCATCTGCCTATATACAGAAAGAAATCAGAAAGAAATGTATTTTGTATTTTGCAAGAGCAGACTTTATATGTACAAAGCCCAAGTGCTCAGATCCTTGTCTCTGTCACAAATAAAGAGAGGTATAAACCCCTCTGTCCCAAGTGTTCCCCTGGAAAGTTATCAGCAACCCCATAGATGTAAGGGGATCCAGGAAAGGCCATTTTCTTTGTGATCACTTCACTTCTTTGAATGTAAAATGAGTTGGAGACTATCAAATTACTTAATAAGTCACGCAATACATTGCTGCTGTTTAAAAGTCCCATAATCATGTGGAGTTTTCTGATGCTGTGGAAGCGTAAGGGGTTGGGGAAGAAAATCCCCACTGATGGGAAAGGAAGGAAGAAAATAACAGCCCTGAAGGTTCTAGGCAGCCCGGGGAGAATTAGGCGTTTCTAACATGTAAGCGCTTGTGGAAGAGGATTAGGTGTCTGATCTTACTTTCTGAGCAAACACGCAGGAGCAGCTGTAAGAGGGCAGCATCAAAGGCACAGCGGCAGCCCCGTGACCAGGCCACACGGGGGATGTCACAGTCCTAATGAGTTCCATACCCTTCTACAGACACAGAGCAGCTTCTTCCGGAACTAGAGGATTTGATCCTCTTATCCCATCATCAGTAGACTGTTTTGTCCTGCGGGAAGGACATGGAGATTCCTACGCCAAGTGATGGGGCTGCAGAAGTTAGTTTGCAGGGGTCTCTGCATTTCCCACTTCCTGTCTTTTTGATGGCCTGCAAGACCCTGATCTCTTGGTTTGTTGTTCTAGGCTTCTCAGAGCAACAGAGCCAGTGACCGGTCCATGTCCTTGGCCCTCAGATTGATGGACTCAATCTTGGGTGCAGAAGAGAAAGAGTTCACCCTGCATGAACTCCCCAAATTCTGTATTTTAGGTCTGTAACTGGGCAATACCCTGTTGCCAGGAACCAGTACCTCTATATGTTGAAAGTTTTTCTGTTGAAAGTTCTAAACCTAGTTCGAACTGTTGTAAGCAAAAGAGGGAATTTGTTGCCTTATTTAAGTGGAAGGTCACAGGTGGACTCTCAGTCAAGGCTAAATCCAAGAGTAAAAATCATGTCACTTAGGAGATATCACAAGAAGGATTGGATGTAGGCCAGGCAAAAATAGTGGATGCTTATCAGTGTTTCTTATGTGCTACAAAGCCCAATGAATAAGACAGGCAGGAGTTTAGAGCATACAGGAGATCAACATAAGCGTGCAATTGCAGTATGGCATGATAAATGTCAAGATGGAGAATTACAGCATGCTATGAGCACAAAGGAGGGGTAAGCAGCCCAGTATAGAATAAAGGACAAAGTATGTGTTAGAGTTAGATGAGAGGGGATTTTTGAAAGGGGTTGAGCGGAGTAGGTGACAAATATCTTCTATCTCTTATGAAAATGCCATCTAAGAATGATGGTATTTTCTAAAAACGAAATAAGGATGTATTGTATGATAAGCACACTTAGCAAGAGAAGGACTGTGCCATTCAGGATGTATAGTCACCATCTCCCTTCCCTCTCTTCTGCTATTAAAGAAATAAGCTGCCAATCTCATAAGTGGGTCCTACTGCCAGTGGTGGAAGAAACTAACAAAATCTAAGCACTAATCAGGTGACAGATGCTGTTCTGTTGATCCTCACTACCATCTCCAATTTATAGACCTAAATGAAACAGAAAGACGACAATCAAAACAACCTTAGCAAGCACAAACCATGAGAATTCAGAAATTTAAGCAACTTATTTAAAGTCACACAGTAAGCATAGGAGCCAGGAATCCAACCTAGGTGTGCCTGCTTCTGCATACACATTCCATTATTCTGCCCCCTTGCGTATATTCTCAGTTTTATTGGAGTCTTCTAGAACTGATTCTCTCTGTAATCTTGGTTGTTTAACATGATATTCTACTAATAAAAATTTAAATTCCAACAGACAGAGAGTCATTTTGATGTTTTGGGGAAAACCAGTCAGGAAGGTGTCCCCTGGCCTAGTTCAAATATGGTGAATAGTGTTGCTTGTCATAGTCCCAATCTCTTAGAGCAGGGATTCTCAACCTGCGTGCCACTATTTTTCTCAGTGTGGTAGACTGAAGTCTTTACTTCTTACTAACAGAATTATATATATCCATATTCTTGCCATGGCTTCATAATGGAGGAAGGATACTTCTTTCCCTTCACCTTGATTTTTGGGATTGACTGCATGACTTGTTTTGACCACTGAGATGTAGTCAGATGTGATATAAGCAGATGCCTGAAATGTGCTTGTGTGGTGAGGCTTGCTCCTCTTGCATTCTGCTCTTCTTTTACAAGAAAACATGCCCCCTTTTGGCTTCCTTGTTGGTACAGTGGTTGAGACTCTCCACTTCTAATGCACAGGGGGTGTGAGGTCTATCCCTGGTTGGGCAACTAAGATTTCACACGATGTGTGGCACAGTAAAAAGAAAAAAAATGCCCCTTTTACCTGGGCACTATAATATAACATGTGGTGTAGTTTTGCAACTCACAGCCTGGAGTCATGATTAGTTGATATGGGACATGAAGCAGTGCTGCTCAGCTGACCTCTAAGTTTGTCAAACTGTAGCTGCTCTATCATCTCAGAGCAAGAGAACAGATGCTTGTTATTGTAATCTGCTGACTTCGGGGGTGTATTGTTACCCAGCATTATTTTTTAAAAATTTATTTATTTTTAATTGGAGGATAACTGCTTTACAATGTTGTGTTGGTTTCTGCCATACATCGACATAAATCAGCAACAGGTATACCTATGAGTCCCTCTCTCTTGAACCTCCCTCTGACATCTCACCCCATCCCACCCCTGTAAGTAGTCACAGAGCACCAGGTTGAGCTCCTTGGGTCATACGGCAGATTCCCAATGGCTTTCTGTTTTACATATGATAATGTATGTTTAAATGCTACTTTCTCATTTTGTCCCACTGTGTCCTTCCCCCACTTTTGTCCCACTTTCCTTCCCCCAGTGTCCACAAGTCTGTTCTTTATGTCTGTGTCTCTATTGCTGCCCTACAAAAAGTTTCATCAGTACCATGTTTCTAAATTCCGTATATGTGGGTTAATATATGATATTTGTTTTTCTCTTTCTGACTTACTTCACTCTGTATAATAGGCTTTAGGTTCATCCACCTCACTAGAACTGACTCAGATTCATTCCTTTTTATGGCAGAGTAATATGTACCACAATTTTTTTTTACCCTTTCTTCAGTAGATGGACATCTAGGTTGATTCCATGTCCTAGCTATTGTAAATAGTGTTACAATGAACACTGGGGTACGTGTGTCTTCTAGAATTGTGGTTTTCTTAGGGTTTATGTTCAAGAGTGGGATTGCTGGATCATACGGTAGTTTTATTCCTAGTTTTTAAAGAAATCTCCATACTGTTCTCCATAGTAGCTCTATCAATTTGCATTCCAACAGTGTAAGATAGTTCCCTTTTCTCCACATGTTCTCCAGCATTTATTGTTTGTAGATTTTTTTTTAAAAAATGATTTTTTATGTATTTTATTTTTGGCTGCACTGGGTCTTCATTGCTGTGCAAGGTTTTCTCTAGCCGTGGGGGCCACTCTTTGTAGTGGTGTGTGGTCTCATTGCAATGGCTTCTCTTATTGCAAAGAATGGGCTCCAAGGCATGCGGGCTTCAGCAGTTGTGGCATGTGGGCTCAGTAGTTGCAGCTCCTGGGCTCCAGAGCATAGGTTCAACATTTGAGACGAATGGGCTTAGTTGTTCCATGGCACATGGGGTCTTCCCAGACCAGGGCTCAAACTCATGTCTCCTGCATTGGCAGACATTTTCTTTACCACTGCCCAAGCAGGGAAGCCCTAGATTTTTTGATGATGGCCATTCTGACCCATGTGAGGTGATACCTTATTGTGGTTTTGATTTGCATTTCTCTAACAATAAGCAATGTTGAACATTTTTTCATGTGTTTATTAGCCATCTGTGTATCTTCTTTAGAGTAATGTTTGTTTAGGTCTTCTGCTCATGTTTGATTGGGTTGTTTGTTTTTCTGATATTAAGCTGCCTGAACTGCTTGTATATTTTGGAGATTAATCCTTTGTTAGTTGCTTCATTTGCAATTATTTTCTCCCATTCTGAGGGTTGTCTTTTTATCTTGTTTATGGTTTCCTTTGCTTGTTACATAGCATTAGTAGAGAAGCAGCAGACTAATGTAACCAGTGAATGTTTCCTTTTGCTTCTGACTGTCTTGAAGATACCTATTGGGTGCATTTTTGAACTGAGAAGGTTATGGGGTACATATACTGGGGAGGACAATTTGCTATTAGTAAGAGGTTGATTACTTTATATTAGTAAAGTGATATTGAAAAATCCATTGAATGCTAGTTACAATGTGTGAAAAGTTTGTCTCATGCGTTTATATGGGGTTATTAATAAATGAAGGGGCTTCCTTGATGGTTCAGACATTAATGAATCTGCCTGCCAATGCAAGAGACCAAGGTTCAATTCCTGGGTCAGGAAGATCCCCTGGAGGAGGGAATGGCAACCACTCCAGTATTCTTGCCTGGAGAATTCCATGGAGAGGAACCTGGCAGGCTACAGTCCATGAGGTCACGAAGAGACGGACATGGCTGAATAACACACTCACACATTAATAAATGCAAGGCAGTCAAGAATTCTCTGCTAAGACTGAGTAAATCATTGGATAAACAAGTGAATTTTTGTAAATCTTATGAGACATTTTTTCAATCATAATAATAATTATATTGCAATTGTTTCTGGCTTACCTGTTGTTGTTTTGAAGCTTTTAATTCCACCTTGAATGTGAACAAAATTTCTTATGCTCGTAAGTATGTTTGGAAGACAAAAATGTTGAGCACCACTCCTCTAGTGTAAGATTTTTAGAAGTTGTTGCAATGCTCTTCTTAGTTGTTTTACTGATTAAAGAGAATTATCTGCTTCTTATTTTACTGAAAATAATACAATGATGACTGCAAAAACACATCTTTTTTGTTGCTCGGAAGTTAAATATGGAAGCTTTGGGGGTGCTCAACTTTCTGTCCAGACACTGGAACTTTTTTGGATTATAAATATTCCAAGGATTTGTTGTTAATTTGCTTCCCTGGTAGCTCAGATGGTAAAGAATTTGCCTGCAATGCAGGAGACCCGGGTTCAATCCCAGGGTCAGGAAGGTCCTCTGGAGAAGAGAATGGCAACCCACTCCAGTATTCTTACCTGAAGAATTCTATGGACAGAGGAGTCTGGTGGGCTATAGTACATGGGGTCACAGAGAGTTGGACACGACTGAGTGACTAACACTACATTGGACTATGTTGATCAGATAGATCTCATTTTATTCATTCATTCAACAGATATATATTGAATGCTTTTCCTATATTGAGTACTGAGGTAGGTCCTAGGTATGCGGTGGTGAACAAAATAGACACAACCCTTGCCTACAAAATATTTTCAGTGGGTTTTAATCCTGATGGCACATGGCAATAACCAAGACAGCATTAAAAATGTAGGTGCCATGTTCTTGGATTGGAAGAATCAATATAGTGAAAATGAGTATACTACCAAAGCAATCTATAGATTCAGTGCAATCCCTATCAAGCTACTGATGGTATTTTTCAGAGAACTAGAACAAATAATTTCACAATTTGTATGGAAACACAAAAAACCTCAAATAGGCAAATAAATCTTGAGAAAGAAGAATGGAACTGGAGGAATCAACCTGCCTGACTTCAGACTATAACAGTATGGTACTGGCACAAAGACAGAAATATTAATCAATGGAACAAAATAGAAAGCCCAGAGATAAATCCATGTACCTATGGGCACCTTATCTTTGACAAAGGAGACAAAAATATACAATGGAGAAAAGACAATCTCTTTAACAAGTGGTGCAGGGAAAACTGGTCAACCACTTGTAAAAGAAGGAAATGAAAATACTTTCTAACACCATATACAAAAATAAACTCAAAATGGATTAAAGATCTAAGTGTTTAAGACCAGAAACTAAAAAACTCCTAGAGGAAAACATAGGCAAAACACTCCCTGACAAATCACAGCAGGATCCTCTATGACCCACCTCCCAGAATATTGGAAATAAAATCAAAAATAAACAAATGGGACCTAGTTAAACTTAAAAGCTTTTGTACAACAAAGGAAACTATAAGCAAGGTGAAAAGACAGCTTTCAGAATGGGAGAAAATAATAACAAATGAAGCAACTGACAAAGAATTAATCTCAAAAATATACAAACAGCTCATGCAGCCCAATACCAGAAAAATTAACGACCCAATCAAAAAATGGGCCAAAGAACTAAACAGAGATTTCTCCAAAGAAGACATACAGATGGCTAACAAACACATGAAAAGATGCTCAACATCATTCATTATCAGAGAAATGCAAATCAAAACCACAATGATGTACCATCTCACACCTGTCAGAACGGCTGCTATCAAAATGTCTACAAACAATAAATGCTGGAGAAAGTGAGGAGAAAAAGGAACCCTCTTACATTGTTGGTGGGAATGCAAATTAGTACAGCTACTATGGAGAATAGTGTGGAGATTCCTTAAGAAACTGGAAATAGAACTGCCATAGGACCCAGCAATCCCACTGCTGGGCATACACACCGAGAAAATCGGAAATGAAAGAGATACATGTACCTCAACGTTCATTGAAGCACTGTTTACAATAGCTAGGACATGGAAGCAACCTAGATGTCCATTGGCAGACGAATTGATAAGAAAGCTGTGGTACATATACACAATGTAATATTACTCAGCTATTAAAAAGATGCATTTGAATCAGTTCTAATGAGGTGAATGAAACTGGAGCCTATTATACAGAGTGAAGTAAGTCAGAAAGAAAAACACCAATACAGTATATGAACACATATATATGAAATTTAGAAAGATGGTAACAGTGACCGTATATGTGAGATAGGAAAAGAGACACAGATGTAAAGAACAGACTTTTGGACTCTGTGGGAGAAGGCGAGAGTGGGATAATTTGAGAGAATAGCATTGAAACATGTATATTATCATATGTGAAATAGATCATCAGTCCAGTTTCGATGCATGAGACAGGGCGCTCAGGGCTGGTGCACTGGGATGACTCTGAGGGATGAGATGGGAACGGAGGTGGGAGGGGGGTTCAGGATGGGGGACGAGTACACCCATGGCTGATTCATGTCAATGTATGGCAAAACCCACTACAATATTGTAAAGTAATTGGCCTCCAATTAAAATAAATTAATTAATTAAAGAAAAAAATGAAATTGATTATAGTGATGTTTCCACAACTCTGAATATACTAAAAACCACTGCATTGTGCACTTTCACTGGGTGAGCTGTAAGGTATGTGAATTACATCTCAATAAAGCATTTTATTTATTTTTTAAATGTAGGTGCCTATGCCCCTGCCCAAAAGATTTTGATTCCATTGGAATGAGAAGAGGCCTGGGTATCAGTGTTTGTAAAAGCTAACCCAGGTTCTAATATGTAGCTAGGTTGATAGCTCGGTTGGTAAAGAATCTGCCTGCAATGCAGGAGATCCACGTTCAATTCCTGGGTCAGGAAGATTCCTTGTAGAAGAAAATGGCAACCCACTCCTGTATCCTTGCTTGGAGACTCCCGTGGACAGAGGAGCCTGGCTGGCTACAGTTCACGGGGTCGCAAGAGTCGGACACGATTTAGTGATTAAACTACCACCACCAACATTACTTGAATGTCATTCTGGACAAGACACTGCACTAGGACCTTTATATGCATGAGTTTACTTTATCCTCAGCTCAGTTCAGTTCAGTTCAGTTGCTCAGTCGTGTCCGACTCTTTGAGACCCCATGAATTGCAGCACGCCAAGCCTCCATGTCCATCACCAACTCCCGGAGTTCACTCAGACTCACGTCCATCAAGTCCGTGATGCCATCCAGCCATCTCATCCTCTGTCGTCCCCTTCTCCTCCTGCCCCCAATCCCTTCCAGCATCAGAGTCTTTTCAAATGAGTCAGCTCTTCGCATGAGGTGGCCAAAGTACTGGAGCTTCAGCTTTATCATCATTCCTTCCAAAGAAATCCCAGGACTGATCTCCTTCAG
>SJYQ01093172.1:885317-906549 GCA_006410935.1 Redunca redunca
AAGAAATATACATTAAGCTGAAATCACATTATTTTAGTCTTTACTAAATAGTATTTTCTATTTTTCTAAAATAATTTGAATTTCCTTGAAAGTAAGAAAACCTACTCCATAAAGATCTTTTGAAATAATTGAATAAAAAGGTAACAACAGATTGGGAGAGACATTGGAGCTAATGTAAGTGTCAGAGCAACAGTAGACATGATCTCAAAGTCTAGACATGTGCCCTTTCAACTTGAACTTACAACCTTATCTAAGGGGCTCAGCACCCATTTCTCTGCTTCTTGTCTTTCACTGGGATAGGTACCTAACTCTTTGCCGGAAGTTCTTATTTAATCACTGTGTGCCTCGTGTGTGCTAACTCATTCAGTTGTGTCCCATTCTTTGCAACCCCATGGGCTGTAGCCCGCCAGGCTTCTCTGTCTATGAGATTCTCCAGGCAAGAATACTGGAGTGGGTTGCCATGCCCTCCTCCAGGGAATAGAGGTTGAAAATTCCAGTGCTTGTTTCCCCTGCCTCCTTGCAGCTTGAACTTGGCCCTGAGAACTATCCTTGTCAGCGGTCCCTGAGGGGAAGTTCTGGGAAAGTTTCCAGGGAGGCACATGTGGGAAAGATTATCCTCCTGGTAAAAAAGAGATGGGCAGGAAGAAACTGTCTTCTGTTGCCTTTGGGTGTGACTGTGATACTGTGGTCTTGAACCATGAAGCTTGGTTAGCTTCTAATTGATGTCTTTTCTGCTGTAGAGTTTTTAGGGGCTGGTCCCAGATGGCACTTGGCTAGTGCTGAAGGCTATCTAAACTAGGGTTTGGTTTAGCAGAACCTTTATCTTTACTTACCTTTCTACTCTCAGCTTTATCCACAATAAAGGTAATATCTTGTTCTGTATCTCCTTGACTTTCTCCAAATTAGTTCAGAACTCAGCTGAGGAAGAGGGGCATATTACTTTCCTTTTGCTTCTGTAACATACTAACACAAACTTAGTGGTGTAGGACAATACTAATTTATTATGTTGTAATTCTGGAGATCATCTCCCCAGGTGGCTCAGTGGTAAAGAATCTGCCTGCCAAGCAGGAGGTGTGGATTTGATCCCAGGGTAGGGAAGACCCTCTGGAGGAGGAAATGGCAACCCCCTCCAGTATTCTTGCCTGGGAAATCCCATGGACAGAGGAGCCTGGTGGGCTACAGTCCATAGGGTTGTGGAGTCAGACATGACTACCACTACCTCTGATTCTGGAGATCAGAAGCAGAAATTGCTCTCATTGGGCTAAAAATCAAGGAGTCATTGGCTTCATTCTTTCTGGAGGCTCTGGAAGCTTTGAGAATCCTTTTCCTTGCCTATTTCAACTTCTAGAGGCTACACATGTTCCTTGGTTTGTAGCCCCTTTCTCCATTTTCAAATCCAGCACAGTAGCATCTTCCAGTCTCTTAACTCTGACCTTCTTCTTCCTTGTTCTGTCTTTTAAGGACTCTTGGAGTCATGTTGAGCCCACCTGGATATTCTAGCATAATCTGTCTATCCCAAGATCTTTAACAAAGTCTCTTTTGCCATGTTAGGAAGTGCGCATTTTTGGTAGGGGCATTATTTTGCCTACCACAAAGGGTATTACTGATTAATTACTCCTCAGCCTCCTGATTGTATTTACTTATTAAAACTGTTCCATCATAAATGGACTCACATTATTAATGGCAGTGTAATCTAGACCCAAGGCTGAAGTCTGACCTCTATTTCTTGATTGTTATCTTGTTTGTAATTGTTTGTCTGAAGGTTCTCACTGCCATAGCACTGGGCCAGGTTACATGTACCAAATGAAGTAGAAAATTCACTATGACTCAGCAAAGTTAGTGATGCTTGGTGGAGTTGCCACTGTGTATGCTGCAGTTCAGCCCATTGACTCCCTTATCCCTTTAATGATGATCTTTACTCAGTTTTCTCCTCTAGAAGCTATAGGCAGGAATAACATAAATGCAAAGTGTGTGTGTGTGCTCATGTGTCTGTGAATATGTATGACATTTGAAGTAAGGAGTTGACTTCACATAGTTATCATGTGTTTATTTTCTGGGAGGAATATTTGATATTTCTCTTGTCCCTCCCCCTGGGGCTGGAATGTTCTGACTCATAATTGCAGTTGTGACTCAACAGCCCCTTCTTTTCTGTGGAGTCAGATAAGCTGGGTTGGTCACAATGGAAAGGTCAACAATCAGTTTGTAAGAAGTGGGTCCAATGTAGCAGACTGACAGCTTTTCCATAGAGTTGTGAACAATGATGGGCAGATAGGAGAGGTGGATAGCCAGAAGAGCAGTGCAGCTAAGAGTCTTATTCCAAGGCTGGGATGAGCTGGGAGGGCTGGCCACCTGGAATCAGCCAGTAAGGATGTTACTGCTGAAGATGATGTGAGAATGGGTTGCAAAGGTGAGGAGGCAGGAATGTGACTGAAAAGATATTCTTAGATAGGATGAATGAGGCAAAGAGGAAAAGCATGTTATCAGTTGGGGAACTTGAAAACTAAGTGACTCTAGACTTAGCCCACGAATGAAGGGTTTTGCTGCAGTCACTCCATTTTTATGGTGCCTGGTGCTTGTTTCAGAGGTGAAGATGATGCGGAAAGGAGCTATGGTAGAATGAATAGGCAGAATGAAAGCAATGAGCAGCCCTGGAAGGGAGCACAGAGGAGTCCTAGAGCAATGCTATCTGGTGTGGAATACTGTTACTTCCTATTTGATGGTGATAACTCTGTTTTTCACAAAGCCTTGAGAAGTGAAGAAAGTGCTAAATCCATGTTTGGGAGAAATATGGCAGAGGGTGGCTTCCCTGGTGGCTCAGTGGTAAAGAATTTGCCTGCTAATGCAGGCGATGCAGGGTTGATCCTTGGGTTGGGAAGATTCCCTGGAGAAGGAAATGGCAATCCACTCCAGCATTCTTGCTTAGCAAATCCCATGGACAGACGAGCCTGGTGGGCTGTAGTCCATGGGGTTGCAAAAGAGTTGGACATTACTTAGCGACAGCCTTTCCTTTCTATGGTAAAATACACAAATGGCATTGGATTGTCTGGAGGTGATGGGGAATTGGGTTGGCTGTAAAAGGAGATAGGTAATCAGAAGAGACCATTCCTCTCTCTCACAAGCCCAAAACCTTGAAAATATTGGGGATGTTGCTGGATTTTCTACAGTATTGTGGGAAAAGAAGGAGTCTGGAAGGTTGGGTGCTTGGGGTTGGGTCATATTTAGGTCATATTACCAATTCCTGACTGATTAAGGACTGGAGGTTAAAACCAATATTTTAACACAGTGTGGCTTCTTACTTGTAATGAATTATAATATGTAATAATGTAGCAAAATTATAAATTTTACTAGCTCCCCCCCAAGCAATTTATATAACTAAAGTACCCACTACAGACAAATGGTGTTTACTCCAGTGATATAAAGCTTAATTAATATTTGAAAATCCATGAAGGTAATCCATCATATTAACAGAATTTAAAAAATCACATTACAGTCATTATATCAATTGGTACATATTTCAAGTAGAATTTTAAGGTCATATAGTGGGTTCGTGATAGTGTTCACAGGTAGCAAAGGGCTCTCAAAGTTATAATGGGCCTGAGAGGGGAAGAAAAATCAAACTTGTGGTGCTGTCATGAAACTGTGGCCCCAAGGAAAAGTCAACCATCATCCTTTCTGTAAAAGAGCAGGACTGCTAAGAATTTTAAAGTCATTTGTCCAGAGTAGCCTCCCAGGGAACCCAGTACAGAGAAAAGCCTGTTGATGCTATGTCTAATTGAGTGAACCCTAATAAAAAATCAGTTTTAACTAGCTGTAAGCTGGTTACTCTGATCACATTTGTAAAGATATAACCATCACAATAATGGATTATAACATATTGAGTTTTAAAAGAATTAAGTTCTATGGAAATTTTTAAAAATAATGGTGGTGGTGGTCTGTGTGTGCGCATGCTCAGCTGTGCCTGACTCTGTTACTTCATGAACTGTAGCCTTCCAGGCTCCTCTGTCCATGGAATTTTCCAGGCAAGAATACTGGAGGGAGTTGCTATTTCCTACTCCAGGGGGTCTTCCCGACCCAAGGGTTGAACTCATGTCTCTTGTGTCTCTGGCAGTGGCAGGTGGATTCTTTAGCACTGTCCCACTTGGGATGTCCTAGTGGTGGTGGTGGTGGGGTGTAGTAAAAGCTCTTCTTTACAAAAGAATGGTAACTATACATGTGGAAGGAATGATTGCATTAGAAAATAATTTTGCCACCAACATTAGAATAACTAATACAGGCAAACATGCTCCTTGGTATTTATCCAAAAGAGTTGAAAACTTATGTCCTCACAAAATCTCGTATACAGATATTATAATACCTTTATTCATATTGCCCACAACATGGAAGCAACCAAGCTGTCCTTTAGTAAGTGAAAAGTGAGTGAAGTCGCTCAGTCATGTCCAACTCTTTGTGATTTGGACTGTAGCCTACCAGGCTCCTCCCTCCATGGGATTCTCCAGGCAAGAGTACTGGAGTGGGTTGCCATTTTCCTTCTCCAGGGGATCTGCCCGAGCCAGGGATTGAACCTGGTCTCCTGCATTCCAGGCAGATGCTTTAACCTCTGAGCCACAGGAATGGATAAATAAACCATGAAATATACAGATGATGCAATATCATTCAGCATTAAAATGAACTGAGCTCTGCAACCTAAGTGTTCATTGACAGGTGAGTGGATAAAGATGTTTTGGTATGTTAGAATATTAGAACAAAATATTATTCAGCCATAACAGAATGAAATCTTGCCATTGGAACAACATGGATGGATATTAAGCTAAGCGAAATAAGTCAGACAGGGAAAGGTAAATACTGTATGATTTCACTTATATGTGGAATATAAAAAACAAAACAAATGAACAAATATAACAAAGCAGAAACAGATTATAGATACAGAGAACAAACTAGTGGTTGCCAGAGGGGAGAAAGGGTACCCAAATGGGCAAAATAGATGAAGGGGATTAAGAGGTACAAATTACAGTTTAAAAATAGATGAGTCATGTACATTATATGACTTATGGATATAATATATATCACAGGGAATATTATTAATAATACTGTAATAACTTTATGTGGTATGTTACTCCAGGTAAGGATACTGGAGTGGGTAGCCATGCCCTTTTCTAGGGGATTTTCCCAACCCTGGTATCAAATACGAGTCTCCCTCATTGCAGGCAGATTCTTTATCATCTGTGCCATAAGGGAAGCCCCATGCAGTCTATACAAATATCAAATCACTATGTTGTGTATCACCTGAAACTAATATGATATTACAAGTCAACTATAGCTCAATCTAAAAAAAAAGGGAGGAATTTTAAATGCATATATTAAAGAAAGTAAGTCAATCTGGAAAGACTATATACTATATGATTTCACCTGTATGACATTCTGGAGAAGACAAACTATGGAGACAATATAAGAGCCACGGTTGCCATGGTTAGTGGAGAGAGAGGGATGACTAGGCAGAGCTCAGAGGAAGTTTAGGGCAGTGAGACTACTCCATATGGTATGATAGTGGTGGATTAATATCATTCTACAATTGTTCAAGCCCATAGAATGTTAGCTATGGAAATTAACTGATAATGATATGTCAGTGTAGAATCATCAGTTGTAATAAATGGACCCATCCATCTGGTGGAAGATGATAACGGGAAAGGTAATACATGTGAGGGGTGAGGGGCTGTATGGGAAACCTCTGTATCTTCTACTCAGTGTTGCTGTGAACCTCATACTGCTCTAAAATAGGTCATGTTTCTATACATATATATATATGTTAACATGCACACCATCTCAAAGTATTATTTATTGTTTTACACAATGAAAAAATATGGCAGACTCTTTAACCAGACTGAGCATCATGAATAATGAGATATTTTATGTCCCCTAATGTGATGTAATGGGGAAGACACACAGCACTGACGTGTTGCCAAAATCTTCCACCAAATGTTCAACCTGAATTGAATCATAGAGAAATGAACAAGCAAATCCAGGTTGTGGAACACTTTGTAAAACAACTGACCTGTACTCTTCAAAAACAGTAACATGATAAAAGACCTAAAAAAATTTGGGAGAGAGTGAGTTTTCCGCATGAGAGGAAACTAGAAAGATATGGTAACAAAGTGCAATCCATCATCCTTTGAATTGGATCATGGATTTGAAATAAGGAAAACATCTTTAAGGACTTTATCAGGTCCATTGGAAAAGTTTGAACATGGACTTAGTTTTGATATTGTGTCAAATTTAAATACTTTCAGTGTAATAATGATATTGTACTTATGTAGGAGAAGGTTATTATTATTGAGGGATAAGTGATGAAATACTTAGGGTTGACATATCAATAATTGCTGTCTGCAGTTTATTTTATAATAGTATTACACACACACACACACACACACACACACTCCAAGAGAGAATGAGAAAAAGCAAAGGTGACAAAATGTTTAAAATTGATGAATCTAGAGAAAAGATAGATGGATGATCCTTATACTATTCCCTCAGTTTTTCTGTAGGTTTGAAAAATTGCAAAATAACACATTCAGGTACTATCCAGAGTTGGATATCTGAAACCAGGTGGTTTTAATAAATTATCAACACCCAATGCTAGTATCCTGTCAAAACTCTTCCCGTGATTTTGCAAGAGTGTCCTGGCAGGTATTATATTACAGGCCAGTACCCCCAAAGGGGGAAGTGTAGCGAATGAATTAGTTAATGTCTGCTGAATGCTCGGTGGACACTCTGTTATGGCTGGTTTGCAAATGCCTGGATTAAAGAGTTTAGACAAGAAAATTCCACAAAAGTGAAACTTCATGAGCTTGACTTAGCAATTTTATTGACAGTCCCAGCTGCCAAAAGCCTAACCTTAATGAGACATTGGGGATGCTGTGCTGGCAACTGTAGTTAGGGCACAAGGTCCTGTTTATGTCAGAGGGACAGTCTCATGTGAGGGAGTTGCATGGTACTTATGATAGAGAGGTAGAAAATGAGAAATAAATAGAAAGCTAATCAGTTGGAATAATCTTACTTATCATAAATTACTTTATACTAGCTGAGATCTATTCTTTCCCTAATCTAGATCCCTAATAAAGGAAGTTCAGAGAGTTAGGTTGTTTTTGCTTCTTCACCGGGAAAGGTTTATTATGAATTGAAATTTTACATAGACCGTGAGATCCAGTAAAGAAAACAATGAAGGAATAAAATAGGTGAGTGCCTTCTATGGTGACTGTTATAATCTTCTGTAATCAACTGTTGTATACCAAAGTTCCATGAGATCGGATGTAATCCAGGTAAGTATCACTTACTGTCTTCCCCTGTTATTCATTGTGGGAAATCTGGCCTGTGAGCAAGACCAGCTGCATGTGATGGCCAGATGCTGACTCTGGTTTGGAGGGAAAAGATATGGTCCACATGCTGCTGCTTCTGGCCTCTCAAGTTTGTCCTTATTCGTAGGCTTAAGCCTTCTCATACATTTCTCTCTGCAGGTCTGGGACTGTCTTTGTTCTGAGGGGATTCTGATGGTACCATGTGTTTGGTGGGGCTTGACATAACCCTGTTCAGCCAAGTTACAATCTGCAGATTCGGCCTCAATTCCAGGGCTCCCAAGTACCACACCCTCTATGGGCGGCCTTTTGGGGCCCACCAGTCACGGGGCTCTAGTGTACCGGGAGCGGGTCCTGGTGAGGCAGAATGTTTTGACATGGCTCTCCTTAAAGTCATTCAATATGAAAAACATTATGCTGCTTTTATATTTTATTATTTTATTTTTTACTGGACATAGGTGCTTTGCAATATTGTGTTAGTTTCTGCTGGGCAGCATATACACAATGGAATTTTAACTGGCCATTAAAAGGAATGAAATGAGGTCATTTGTAGAGACATGAATGAACCTAGAGTCTGTCATACAGAGTGAAGTAAGTTAGAAAGAGAATAACAAATATTGTATATTAATGCATATATGTGGAATCTAGCAAAATGATACCTGTTTGCAGGACATGAAGAGAGATGTAGGGAACAGACATGTGGACAGGGGCTGAGGGGGAAGGAGAAAGTGGGATGAAGTGGGAGATTGGGGTTGACATACTATTTTTTAAATTATCAAGTGATGTGGCTATGGCACTCACAGTTCCAGTAAGAACATTTAACATGAGACTACTACTACTCTCTTAATTTTTAAGTGTACCGTACAATATTGTTGACTATAGGTACAACATTGTACAGCAGAAAGAGGAATAAAACTGACTTGATTTTCTCCCTCAGTTCTTGTTTTGTGACAACAAAACTTTGGAACAATGGACTAAAGGTTTTAAAACAACTGACAAATTTCAGTTCAGTTACAGCTTTAGCAGACAGATCTTTTATTAAATAGATACTCCCAAGACATTAGATCAGGCCAAGCCCAAAGGAGTTGTTGTACCCATCCCTCTTGGCCTCCCCATTTTTATACTTCCTATCTCCTTTTGGTTGTGCCCTGTGCAAAATAGAGCTTGTACCTACCACCAATCAAGAAAGGGAAGGCAAATGGGTGTATGCTCAAGCCCACTGACAACTGCATGTTATATAACAGCAAGCTCTGTTGGCTATGTCTTCCCATAGCTCAGTTATAATCAGATGTGTATATGTGCAGAATATTTATGAACCCGTAATAGGCTCCTAACTGCCTAAGTTTACTTGAGGAAAGCCCTGTGGTTAGTTTGCATCCACTGTGTGCCTCGGGTGCATGTGCAGGAAAAGCCTCTGGTTATTTTTGTAGCATATCTGTGAGCTCTCCTGGGTGTGTCTGGGATGGGGTTTAGAGATTAGCTTGCATCCTTTTTGGCTTGGCTGCCCCTGTTTCTTCATGCCTAACTTCCTGCCTAACATTTGGAAATGCAGATGGCCTTACACAAATGAGAAGACGATAACCCCCCCTCATAATATAAATGAAATTTAATCCTCTGTTAAGATATAATTTTTTAAACTATCAGAATGGTGACAGTCCAAAAGTTGGACCATACACTCTCTTGGCAATGCTATGGGGGAATAGAAACCCCAGACACAGACATTGCTGGTAGGGGTGCAAAATGGTAAACCTTTGTAGAGGGAAATTTGGCAATATTTATCAAAATTACAAATGCGCTTGTACTTTGAACCAGCAATCTTGTTTCTGGGAGTTTCTTCTAAAAGCATATCTACAAACATGAAGCACTGTTTACAATAGCAAAAAAATTGGGAATAAGTCAACTAAGCATCAACAGATATTGGTTAAAATAAACTGTGGTACATTCACAATGGAAGTCTGGGCCACTGTAAAAAAGAATGGGAAAGCACTCCATGTACCCATGTGGATATTTTGGTAAGGGAAAACAATCAAAGTGCAAAAGAATGCAGGTAGACACACATGGTGTGTGGTGAGCATGCTACTATTTGTGTCAGAAAAGGAAATGATAAAAATATTTTATGTTCATGATGTCTGCAAAAAGAAAAACTGGGAGGATACATAAACTTGCAAAGTAGGTACCAAAAGGTTTGAGGGCCAAGGGGATTGGTACAAAGGGAAAGCAAAACTTCTGCGCATCCCCCCCCTTTTTTTTTGCTTTGAATTTAGGACAGTGTGAAGATTTTGGAACATTAAGTGTTATTTATGATACTCTATTTTTCCAGGTGGCGCTAGTGGTAAAGAACCCACCTGCCAATGTAGGAGAAGCAAGAGACATGGGTTTGATCCTTGGGTTAGGAAGATCACCTAGAGGAGGAAATGGCAACCTGTTTAAGTATTCTTGCTTGGAAAATTCCATGAACAGTGGAGCCTGGTGGGCTACAGTCCATGGGGTCGCAAAGAGTTGGACATGACCAAGTATACACACACACACACAGACACACACACACACACACACACACACACACACACACACACACAGAGAGAGACTTTCCTAGGGAACCTGAATATAATAAGGCTCAGATGCTACTCCTTGGGAAATAACAGACCAAATCACTCTGCCAGCTCCATGAAATAAGCCCCGCACATCTCTACCACTGTGAGATGGTAGCCGCGGTGGCCATAGTGACGTTTAGTTTCTAGAGGCGTGGGGGCTCCGGGTCTAGTGGCAGCCTCCTGGGCCCCCTGTTCAGTGTCAGTGTCAGAGATGCAGACAGGACATGCCACGGGTCTGCTTCCAGCACTGGCGTCTTCACTGAGCCACACAATTGCATGTCCTGGGCCACGATACTGTTCCTTTTAGTACTATAGATGATTTTGGATTGGAGCCATCAAGGTGGTTGTCTGTAGCAACCAACAGCCTCAATTATTTGCTCAGCCGTGTACTACACATAGTATATTTTTCCACTTATGCTTTCTTTTGAAGAAGTTTAAGAAGCAACGGATTAGAGGACACGCTTTAGAAGAAAAGACTGCCTTCCTACCTCCCCCTTCCACCCCCCCGCCAGCTTGCTTCCAGAGAGGATAAGAAGTCACAAGGATCAAAGCACTCAGATTTGTTAAATAAAAGACATTCGTTTGTTCTGTTGGGCTGAGAGTGGATTTGCTGCTGTTGATTTTCAAGTATTCAAAGCTCTGTACTGGCAGCTGGTTTCCAAGGAATTGAAGGCTCCATTAAAGCTGCTTTCCACCAAAGCATTAGTGAGCTTACCTGAGAGTTGACAATTAGTGACAGTCTCCACCAGATGTACAGGGTAATTTTGGGAAGGTTGATATTTACTTCTATTTTCTCTTACTTAAAGGAACATTCTGAAAAAGTGTGTTTTGAAGCAGGGGGAGGAGGAAAGCCAGGGAGGTGGGGTAATGTGCCACAGAGTATCTTAGCTCAGTATTCTGTAAGTCCCTTGATGTTGTCCACACAGGTCAGCCTCATGGGGCACCAAGTGGGATGGAGATGGGTGAGTATTTGATTGGGAGGGGCAAATGGAAAACACCCCATACCGCTCATAATATAGGACAGTGTTAGTCTCAAACAGTTGTGTTGGTTTATTGAGTGAGGAATGCTATCGTTAACAATCTTCATTTGCCAGTTTTGACTGTTATTCTCTGCTGTCTCACCAATAGTGTCAAAGAATAGAGAAAGAGCAGGGAGTGGATTCCTCTGCCCTGAGTCCAAGCCTATTTTCCTGTTCTTGATAAATCTTTTCTGGATTTCACTCATCTGTACCTCCCTCCCTCCCTCCAACCAACTATCCACCTTTCCAAACAGTCATACAACAAGCATGTCTTTCAAGCACTGGCACAAATTATTTTGTACCAGGTTCTACGCTAAGAACTGAGAATTAAGAGGGGTAATATAATTGCTTTCATGAATCTCGCAGACTTATGGGAAGACAAAGACCAATAATACAATGTGATAAGCGTTAATTACAGACATGGAATAAAAATTGTAGACAGAGGGAAGCCTGAACCTTCTTGGTAGAGGAAAAGTAAGGCTGGAGCTTGGACTTATACTAGAGTAGAAGCTTCCTTTATGGACCTTTTTAATGAAATAGAAAAACCACTGTCTGAGTGGAAAAATAGGCAAAGGTGCCCTGTCCAGCTGGACGCAGTCTCGAGCTAGACACATGATTGGTGAGTGGAACTTAGTCCGATTTCTCCCTGCTGGCTAGGAGCCTCTGCAGGTCTCTCAGATTGTTTAAGGACCTTCTTGGTGGCCTCCCTGTTTTCTTGCCTGGAGAATTCTGTGGACAGAGAAGCCTGGTGGGCTACAGTCCATGGGATTGCAAAGAGTTAGACATGACTGAGCGACTAACACTTTCACCTTTCACAGACTGTTTAACTTTATGGGGCAGTCCTGGCCCTCACATGTGATTTTCCAATCTTCCTACATCAGAGTCAGAACTTCTCTTTCATTGGGACCTGCCCAGAGAAGTGAATGTGTCGGTGGGTGGGGATGATCTAATTGTTATCAGCTCAATTTCCACCCTACCTTACTTAAGAAGAAATACTTTAAGAAAAACTGGGAATCAAAAAATTTTTGGAGCCAGGTAATATGGATTAGTGCTATAGTGTTATTCTTCCTGCTTTATGGGTGTGCTGGCAGACTATAAATAGCTGAACTCACTCCCTTTTTCTTTGTCTTCCTACTACTGAGGATACAATAAAGTACATTTGCAAATTTCCTCTATAGTAACTACATGAGTGAATTCATACCTCAAATTTTCTGGTGTTTCTTCTTATTTGCCCTTTGAGGACTCAGAATAATATCTTCTCTAGCATGAAGCAAATTTGTATTCTTTATTGTCCATAAACCACTGAAAGGACATAGTCTAAGGAAACTTACCATCAGCAGGGTCTTGTTGGAAATTTGTGCTATAGATTAAAATCCAAACGAAAAGCAAGTCCTGTAGCTGTTTGTGACTAACTGCAGTGAACTTCAGCTTTCCATTATTTTATTTTGTAGGATGTTGGTGTTTGAATATTCAAGAAGTGCTCAGCTTTTATAAATTAACAGCACCTTTTGTGGTGGACTGGCCAGGGAACCAAAGCACTATCTGAAACTGTTTGCATCATTCTTACAGACTTCACCATCCTTACAGCAGTGAGAAACTGGGGCCCATGTTTAAAACTTATTTTCAGCATTATTAAATACATTTCTGATATGTTTTAGTTCAAAAGACTGGCTTCTCTCTATACAATGACAATGATCATTGTTTTAAATTTTTTTTTTCTAACTCATTTTTCTCCTAAAGAGCTCGAAGTAATCCAAATCAGTTTTCAGGCCTAAAGGGTAGGAAGGGGCTGGCAAAGTGAGAACTGCAAGAATGTGGGAGGGAGTGAGGGGAGTGGAAGCAGCTGGAGGGCAGGGAAGATGGGGGAGAGCAGGGAGGCCAAGGAGTCAGAGATGTATGTGAAGATTCTTACTATAGGCTGCAGTGGCAACAAACTGCTTCCTTATATGGGGAAGTCACACAAGACTCTTGAGACTTAGCTGTCTGTGAAAATTATCTAAATTATGCTAGAATTCCTTGCTTTCTCACCATGACTGGCTTGATACCAGTGTCATGCAAGCTAAAGAAATATGTTTGTGGAAAGCAAGATAATAGTTAGCAAACAAATGGATTCAAAGCTGGAGCAATAGGATTCTGATTCTTATTTTAGAAAGTGCAATTTCATATGGCTGGCCTTGTGTGATTGCTGTTCATTCATAAAGTTTGATGGTCTATTAAGATCAATACTTTTTGTGTTCCTTTAGGGAGAATTTCCCTCCATACCTTATGACTCTCTCCACTATATGATGCAGGTTAATCATGTATTGGTCAGTGGCTTGTTAATAACAAACAACAGCTTACATTGACCAGGTGAGAAGTCCTCAGTGACTAAATTAATTGGAAAACTTCAAGGCTCCACTTACCTTGTGGCTGTCAGAAAATGTCTCATTGTTGGTGAGTGATTGGCCATCTTCAGCACCACGACCTTCATAATGCCTTATCTGTTTACTTTTCTGCTTGCCATAGCCTTGCATATCATTGTTGTTGCTGTTCAGTCGCTAAGTCTTGTCCACTTCTTTGCGACCCCATGGACTGCAGCATGGCAGGCTTCCCTGTTCTTTACTATAACCTAGAGTTTGCTCCAACTCATGTGCATTGAGTTGGTGATGCCATCCAACCATCTCATCCTCTGTCGCTCCCTTCTCCCGCCTTCAATCTTTCCCAGCATCAGGGTCTTTTCCAATGAGTCGGTTCTTTGCATCAGGTGGCCAAAGTCCTGGAGCATCAGCTTTAGCATCAGTCCTTTCAGTGTATTCTGAGTTGATTTTCTTTAGAATTGACTGGTTTGATCTTGCTGTGCGAGGGACACTCAAGTATTTTCTCCAGCACTGCAATTTGAAAGCATCAGTGAGCAGAAGTTGAGAAGAGTAAGTTGGGAAAGGAGAACAAGTTTTTTCTTTCAGATTGTAATTTCTGATTTGATTTACAGCTGGCATGCTTTTTAAAAATTAATTCAACAAACTTTTATTGAGACCTACTATATGTCAAGCACAAGAGGAAACAGCAGTGAACTCTCAGACAAGCACTCAGTTCTCATAAACCTTTCAGTCTAGAGGAAGGAGACAGACAAGAAACAATTATAATAAAATAAACAGTGCAACTCTAGATAGTGATAAATACCAGAAAAAATAAAATAGGGATGTACTGGTGGGAGGTTGCTATGGGACTGAGTGGTTAGGGAAATGCTCTTGAAGGAGGCAACTTTTGCTTTCTTAAGCTGTGATTTATTGGATGCTTTCTATGCCAGGTCTGGTCTAAGCCTTTTATTTATGTTAACTCATTCAATTCACACAGTAACCCTATGAGAAACCCTACGATTGTCTCCTCTCTACAAATAGGAAACTGAAAGATGGAGCCATTTGGAGACTGGCCTAGGACCACACAAATGGTAAATACACAGATGGACCACACACTGAAGGCAAGATGCTGTCTGTCTTCCTTAAGTTGAAACCCCAAAGATCCAAAGAAGCCAGCCTTGTAAAGATGTGCTAGGTAGGCTTAGGGAACAGCAAGTGCAAAGTCCTCGAGTAGAGAGGAGGTCGTGTGGTCTGAGGAGCAGACCAGAGACCACTGTAGCTGGAGCAGAGTGAACTGGGTTGGAGGGAGGGTGACAGGCTCAGTGGGCAGAAACCTAGACCTTATAAGAAGGCCTTGGAGTAAGGACTTGTGGTCCTTGGCAAAGAGTTAGGTGAATGCTAAGGGAAACCTCTGAAGGATTATAAGAAGGGAAGCAGTTCTGCCTTTAGACCATATAAGAGGATAAGACCATATAAAGCCTGAGCTCCATGCTTTAGTGGTTACAACATATGTCACATGCACACATGGTCATGAATGTACAGACACACACATGCAAGAAACAGATTCTGCAGGTTCTAGGTATTGCTTTATGGTGAAAACAGTGATATAAATGGTGACAATTTATATGATAAAATTAAAATGTTTTTAATGCTTTCTGCAATAAAAATAATTATTTATGCAGCCCCATTAAAATATTTGAACATGGTATTAAAATTTGAGGCTTATTTTTGAATCTAAGCTATGGTTTAAGGATTTTATTGACAATTCTGGTTTCTTTTTGGGTAAGCTTCTCTCAGCTGAAATTAATTAAAAAAATCTAAGAACTACACAGTAACCAAAGAAAGGGGATCTAATATGACATTACTATCAATAGAACACAAATTATGTGAAAAATCTTGATTATAATAATTACTGATTTTACTGGAATGAAGTCAAGAAAAATGAATTTTATTCTGAAAATAAATAATTTATGAGCTATGTACATCTTTTTGTTACTTGCCCTTCAACTGAATACTGAGATGTGTGTAATAATAATTATATTCAGTTATTTTTTGGTATTTTGCCAACTTTTATTTATTTTTTTTACACTTTGTACTGAAAGATAGTTNATCATATGAAATATGTCTTTCTCTTTCTGGCTTACTTAATATAATAATTTCTAATTCCATCCATGTTCCTGCAAATGGCATTATTTCATTCTTTTTTAATGGCTGAGTAATATTCCATTGTATATATGTGCCACATCTTCTTTATCCATTTATGTGTTGATGGACACTTAGGTTGCTTCATGTCTTGGCTACTGTAAATAGTGCTGCTATGAACATTAGAGTGCATGAATTCTTCTGAATGAGAGATTTCTCTGAATATATACCAAGGTGTGGAATTGCTGGATCATGCATAGTTCTATTTTTAGTCATTTAAGGAACCTCCATATTGTCCTCCATAGTGGCTGCACCAATTTACATTCCCACCAACAGTGTAGGAGGATTCCCTTTTCTCCACACCCTCTCCAGCATTTATTATTGTAGAATTTTTGATGATGGCCATTCTGGTGTGAGGTGGTACCTCACTGTAGTTTTGAGTTTCATTTATCTGATAATAAGCATGTTGAGTACCTGTCAAAGTAGGAGGATGGGGGATGGAGTATATTTTACTTAAGTTAGTAGTGTGATCTATCAATCTAAACATTTAAATAAATAGTATTTGGCTTCCATGTGTCCCTCTGCCCAGGCCTTGCAAATGTAAGGAGTAGTTCTTTAGAGAAGTGACATGATCTGATTCATGTTTTTAAAGGATAAGAAAAAAGCAACAAAACTGTGCTCACTGCTAAAGCTGATATTGTTGATTTATGTTTTTAAAAGATTAAAAGATCAATGAAACTGTATTCCTTTCTAAAACACAAAAATTAAAAAAGATCTTTTACTCACTGATGTTTTTTCTTGAATATTTAGCTTAGAGAAAATGTAGACATTTTATTATAGTATGGGAAAGAAGACACAGGTATCTTGGGTTAATCTTTGTCCCACAGCATGTTAAATATGAATTCTTGGATGCTGAAAAGCCTATAACAACCCTCTTATGTTTCCTAGAGCAGTAGTTCTCTGTGCTGAACATTGGAAATACTGTACTTGAGGTCTGTGCTTGTAGAGTTTGTAAAGCATCCATTTACTTGGGCCCCCACTGTAGAGACAGGCATTAATTGATGGGGCTGTTGAGTCTATAAGAGCTCTAGGTGACCTTACTGAGAGATCAGGGTTGAGAATTATTTTTTCAAAGACTTCTTGCTGTCTTCTACTTTATTTGGTAAGTTCAGTGATTTCTTCTCCCTTTCCTTTTATCAATTTTCTGGTAGGTACTGTCTCTTTATTTCCCTGGCAATTTTCTTTCTTTTATTGGATACAGAGAAAATTAGTATCATTTTGTTGGGCTCTGATTGTTTCGAAAAATAAAGTCGTGTGTGGGTTAAAATTATAATTGACTTAATTGGGAGGCAATGTCAGTGGGGTCTGGGCCCATAACCTTATGTACCAGCTTCAGGGAGATGGCATATGATATGATTAAAAATATTATTGGACAATATAAATATAGTGTGTGTGTGTGTGTGTGTGTGTGTGTGTATCTCCACAAATCTGATTTCATTACTCATGAGAGGCTGTTCACAGAATCCTAGGACTAAAATGTGGCCATCTGTGCCAAGGTTTCTCTGAATACGCTTCATACTGGACTCAGGGCTAAGTTCATTCCCAAGCCTTATAGTAGACTGCATAACAACACTATGATGAAGGGCAGAGCACCTGAGTTCATAAACAAGGTAACACAGGGGATATGGGGCTAGCTGGGAAGCACTTTCATGAGACAGAATCGTAAAACTGCTTGCAAGAGGTCTCTGCTAAAAAATATGACTGTTGCTTGCATGGTTGTTGAACAGATTTCAGGTTGAGCAGCAGCCTTTATGATCTGAGGCAGTAAATTCCCTCTATTAACATAAACAAGTCTCCTGAAAGGACAGAGTCAAGGAAGCTTCAGAATACAAGAGGTCTCTAGGTTAAGGGTTCTCCCCTGGACCCCAGATCATTATTTCTGGGGTTGTGCTGACTTTTTGTTTATAAATCCTTCCTAGCAATTTACATTCTGCTTTATAATATTTTTTTTTTCCATTTCATTGAACCCTTTCACTGTGTGTTGGCTCTTCATGTATGTTATTTTGTTTTCCTTCTTTCCACCGCTAAGCCATGTCTGATTCTTGCAACCCCATGGATTGTAGCCTGCCAGGTTCTTCTGAACTTGGTAAATGGGATTCTTCAGGCAAGAACACTAGAGTGAGTTGCCATTTCCTTTTCCAGAGGATCTTCCTGACCCAGGAATCAAACCCAGGTCTCCTGGATTGCAGGGAGATTCTTTACTGATTGAGCTACGTGGGAAGCCCTTTCCATTCCTACCACCACTATTGCAGTCCAAGCTACCAGCCCTGCCTGAATTACTATAAAAGCCTCCAACTGCTCTCCCTGCTTCTTGTCTTTGAACCCACTAGTTCATTCTCTACATTCCACATTCCTGATCTTTCTAAAGCTTAAATTGATTAGATTACTCCTCTGCTTAAAAGCTCAATTATTCCTCACTACTCTTAGGATAAAATTTAAATCCCCAAGGGGTCTTATGAAGCATGTCCTCCCCATCCTCCCTGCCTCTGCCACTTCCTCTTCTCTCTCCTGATCCCTACTCTCTACCCTCTGCCTACCAGTTGAGGGTGATCCACTAACATCCTGCATCAGAACTACCTTGAGAGACTTGTTGAGAAATCCAGATCTCTGCATTCTAACTAGTACTGGTTGGACCAGAACTCCAGGGGACTCCCAAGGGGAGTCTTTTAAGTGCCATCTGGAGAAACATCAGCCAGGCCATTGAAATTCCTGAGAGAGATGAAATGCAAGGCACCTGGATTGCAATGAGTGAACCTGTTCATTACCCAGAGTAGCCATCAGAGGATGATTTCAGAGGTCAGAGGGGTCTGGTTGGACAGAGATACTGCTGGCTCTCTGTTGCTATTGTGTCTGATATCACCACACTTAGAAATCTGAAAATCCTTTGAATACCCTTGAAAAGTCTCCTTTTAAAATGCAAGCTGTCTTAGACATGTAGCTTGCAAAAAGGTCTTAAGTTAGACCTTCAGAGATCTAGGTAGAGTACAACACAGAGGATGTAACTTAGAGTCGGATAACCCACGTAAGGCTTGAAGCTGTCTTCACTTTTCTTTTAAACTTGGGCAAATTGTTTTAATCTCCTGATTAAGTTATAGTTTCCTCATCTGTGGAATGGCACTAATGGTTTTGAGAGGTTTAAATGAAGTGAAGAAATGTTTTGTAAACTGCTGATTGCCATCACTCAGGTTTATAGTTATTCTTCCTCTGGCTTTGGGTTAAGAAGAAGGTGAGTAGTAAACCCCAAAATGGGATACTTGGGATTCAGAAAGTATTCTGAAGTGGCTTCCAATGACATCATGGTATATCAAAATTTGTGGAATACAGCTTAGAGAGAGATTTACAAAACTAATATTGAAAATGTTTGCTCTTCAAAAGTAAACTCTTATGAAAATGTAAACACAAGGCACAGAATGGGAGATAATATCTGTTAAACATTTATCTGACAAAAACTTATATCTAGAGTATATTAATAACTAAATAATAGGATGACAAATGACCTAGTTAAAATGGGGAGAATATTTGAACATTTAACCAAGAATATATGGATAACTAGTAACCACATGAAAAGATGCTCAGCATAATTAGTTATTATGGAAATGCACCTGAAACCACAATGTGATATTACTACATGTACCTGCATAATCACTCAATTGTGACCAACTCTTTGCGACCCTATGGACTGTAGCCCACCAGGGAGGTCCATGGGATTATCCCAGAAGATTACTGGGGTAGGTTACCGTCTCCTTCTTTAGATACTACTGCATACTTAACCACTAGAATGGCAAACAAAGTTTGATCGTATCAAGTGTTGGCAAAGATATGGGCCAACCAGAACTCTTATCCACTGCTGGTGGGAATGCAAAATATTAGTACAAACACTTAGAAAAAAAGCTTGGCAGTATGGGAACCCACTTGGAACCCCAGAGTTGGTATATAGATTATTTTAAACTGAAAACATTTGGGATTCAACAGATGCCTGCTGCTTGGGATTCAACAGAAGCCTGCTGCTTGGAACTTTCTTTATCTGACTAAAATGGACACTTCTGAGAAATGAAGATTGCCATAAATTTCCTCTTCGGGGCAGCTTCTATTTCCGGGAGGGAGCCCAAGAATAAACCTTTCACAAATCCTTCCCTGGAGGACAATTATGATAGCAACTGGGGACAAGTAATGTGGGCATGATTTAATTCACCAAATAAAATAGGAATCCATAAAGCCACACTGATATAAATAAGTAAATAAAGAGACATAAATGGAAAGTTTGATTAAAATAGGATAGTTACATAGTTTCAAAGCACCCCNCAACAAAATGAATTACAGAGGGAAAGAGGATAGCCTCAGGGTGGAAAAGTCTGGCACACAACCCTCATCAGACGATCTAAGTAAACATCACCAACGCTAGGACATATCAAAAGTATGGGACACTTGGTGCGATGGAAAGTATTTCTGTGATTTTCCTGCCACTGGTGAGTAATCTGAATCTAATCATGTGGAAACATTAGACAAAGCAAATAAAGGGATGGTCTTTAAAAAAAAAACAAAAAACTTGTTTATAATATTTGAAAGTGTCAAGGTCATGAAGTTAAAGGAAGACTGAAAAATCATGCCAGATTGTTAGAAGCTAAAGGGACATGAAAAATAAATGCAACACGTAATTTTGCATGGAATCTTTTCCTATAAATGACTTACTGGGAAAATGGTGGAACTTGAATGGGATCTATAGATTAGTTGGTAGCAATGTATCAATGTTAATTTCCTGATTTTTTGCTGTCTATTCTTTTTATTTTATTTTTAATTGAAGTATCGTTGATTTACTAGGTTGCTTTAGTTTCAGGTGTACAGCAAAATGACTCAGTAACACACAAATATACACATATTATTTTTAAGATTCTTTTCCCTTATAGGTTATTACAAAATACTGAATATAGTTTCCTGTGCTGTTCAATAAATTTCCTTGTTATCTATTACATATATGGTAGTGTGTATATTAATCTCCAGCTTCTAATTTCCTGGTTTTGATAGGTGTATTTTGGTTATATAGGCTAATTCTCTTGTTTGTAGAAAATGTGGTATTCAAGGATGATAAGCATCACATTGACAATTTACTTTAAAATGGTTCAGAAAAGTAAAGTTCTTTGTACTACACTTGCAACTTAAATAAATTTGGAATTGTTCAAAACAAAAATTTGGAAAATTTTATACAAAATAATCAAATAAAAAAAAAAGAAAAATTTTATACAAAAGAAGTCATCTTGTAGAGTGGATTAGTATAGGGCAAGAGAAGTCAGGACGCCAGGTATGATGTTTTGCAGTAAACAATATTCAAAGGACAGTTGTTTCAAACAGGATAGTAGCAATAGAAATGGAAAGATGTGGGGACAGTTTTAATATGCTTAGGAGGAGCAACTGATGGCAGGTGGCACTTGAAAGAAAGAGATAATTCAAGTATGATTTCTAGGTTTGGGGACTAGACATCAGAGTGGTTAATGATGCCATTTTCTGAGATGGGGAAGACTGGTTTGGGATTGAGTTTGGGAATGAAGCTAAGAGTTCTGATCTAGCTATGTTAAATTGGAAGTTTCACAAGATATCCAAGTCAAGATGCTGAGTAAGCAGTTGGAAATACATGTATGGCACTTAGGGGAGAGGTGTAAACTTTGGAGTCACCAACACACACAGCTTCAGCCGTAGAACTGAATGTAATCACTGTTTAAAATAAGGTTCTTGGCTGAAAACAT
>SJYQ01093172.1:906627-934544 GCA_006410935.1 Redunca redunca
TCCCCTTCCCCCCCCCACCTTCTTTTTCTTTCTGTCTTTAGAGCAGTAGTTTTTCCCTCAATGATACCCTTAACCCCAACATTTGAGATTTACTTTTTCAAACACTTCTTTGCATTTTGACAGAAGGAAATGGGGGTGCTATTTGTTCCTTACTTTTATGTTATTATTAAATCCACAAATATGAATTTCCTGTGACTTGTGACCCTGAGAACTTAGGACTCTTGAAAGGGGACCATGAAAAATCTGTTCTGTTGGTGACATTTCCACCCTTCTCTTATTACTTAGAGGCTTCAGTATGAGAAGTATATTTTAGAAATTTCTCTGGAAAGTAGTTTTTTTTATTCTGCAATTTTGCCTTCAAACGAAGCTACAGTTCTCCTGGGCTAACATCATAACCATTTCCTCACCCTTGGTTGTAAAGGCCTCTAGGAGAAAATTATGTGGTTGTACGTGTAAATCAGGCCAAGGGAAAAGATTGGCTATTTAGATTAAAAAACAATGTTTGCCCAGTGACTGTATTGCTTGTCCTTCATTCTAAAGTGCTTTTAAGAAAAGAGACTGTTAGATTTTTCTCATGTTGTATTTGCCTTTACTTATGGTATCTTGGTTTGACTTTTTGAATAAGAACTTCACCAATCTATCTATACCTAAAATACTGCCAGTACATCCTTGCAGTAAGGAAATGGTGAGAAACCTATTCTTACCCCTTTTTCCAGAAGAATCAGCATCTCAAATCTCAAGTATAAGTTTTGACTTTGGAGTCAGATTGTTAAGGTTTAAACCTTGTGCAAACCCAGTTAAAAACCTGTGTGATCTTGAGTGATTCACCTAAGTCCAAGTTTCCTCATTTGTTAAAGGGTGTATTGTGAGAATCAAATTAGTAACTCTTGGAAAATTCTTACACAGAGCTGACTCATGGTAGGTACTGACTATGGGAACTCTGTCATTATTATTCACCGTACTGTTCTAAAACCACCCTCTTCAAAGGGCCAGATTCTGACCATGTCGTAGTTAGAACTTTTTCTAAGCTCCTGTATTAAAAATGACTGAAGCGACTTAGCAGCAGCAGCAGCAGCACTTGGCCACAACAGGACTTAACTGCAGCACGGGCAATCTTAGCTATGGCATGTGGACTTTGTGGCCTGTGGGATCTAGTCCCCTGATCAGGGATCAAACTTGGACCCCCTGCAATGGGAGAGCAGAGACTTAACCACTGAACCACCAGGGAAGTCCCTCCCACAGCATCTTCTCAAGACTTCTGCTATCATTCTTACCATGTGGTATTAGAGGCAGGGCTGGCCTGCAGCCAGGGTGCCTATGTGTACTGGCCAACATCTCTCTGAATGGTTAGTGTCCATAGTATGAAGTTAGTTATGTAGTTTGAACATTTCCCTGATTGTAGACGTTACATTTCTGTCTTCCCTGTTGACTGAGAGCTCCCAAGGGCAAGGTTTGGGTCTTACTGACTCCCAGTGCCTAAGAACATGCTTGGATTCTATATACTGCTACTGCTACTGCTAAGTCACTTCAGTCATGTCCGACTCTGTGCGACCCCATAGACGGCAGCCCACCAGGCTCCCTCATCCCTGGGATTCTCCAGGCAAGAACACTGGAGTGGGTTGCCATTTCCTTCTCCAATGCATGAAAGTGAAAAGTGAAAGTGAAATAACTCTTTGTTAAATCAAAAGAACTTGTGGGACCTTGAGTTGCCATAGTGGACTTGAGGTGTTATAGGAAAGCTAGGTACTCTTTGGGTGGGACCATCAAAACAAATAATGTGGAGGAGCCGCATCTAGGGAAGAATGTGGCCATGAGCCCCATTTCAAGTCAGATCTGTTTGGAGTGCCCCCAACCATGTCGTGCTCCAGCCTGTGGCATGTTCCCATCAGCTTTGGCCACAGTCAGGACACTCACTCTCAGACGATTGGAGGTTCATTCGGGAGGCATTTACTGCTTGTCTCCACTGAGGTGTTTAGCAGCGCCAACTGGCCTCCAGATGCTGCTGAGCAACCTGGGCCCTGTTGTCACATGTGCTTTTCTTGCCTCTATTCCCACCTCCCTGCCTCTATCCACCTTCCACATGTCTTGGCTAATTTAAGGGCTACAGACAGCATGCAGGCTCCTCTTCTAACATGCCAGCATAGCTGGAGGAGAGTAGAGATTCTGAGGTGGTTTTCAAAACATAAATGCGGGAGACTTCCCTGGTGGCCCAGTGGCAAAGCATCTGCCTTGCAATGCAGGGGACTTGGGTTCTCCCTGGTCAGGGAACTAATATCCCATAAGCTGCAGGGCAACGAAGCCCACGTGCCTCAACTACTGAGCTCTTATGCTGTGAAGCCCATGTGCTGCAACTGGAGGCTGTGTGCCACATGGAAAGATCTGGCATGATGCAACTAAGACCTGATGCAGCCAAAATCAGTTAATCAATCAATCATAATTGAGGAAGGAATAAAAAATTTCCAACTTTTTCAACTAGTTGAAAAAATGTTCCATACAGTCTTTTAATACTGAGAGGCTTACACATATAATAAAATAATCTTTTCAATTCCATGGTCCTGTGGTTGGGGTTGTGTTGCATAGTTTCTATGCCAGAAACATCTCAACAGTGCTTTTCAGTTTGGGGGTATGGCGGTGGGGTCTAAGCCCCAATCCAGTCATATGTATGATGGGGGTAGCTGTAATTAGTAACCCCAAGAAGACACAGTAAAAACTGATTCATGTCTGAAATGAAAGTGAAGGCTCTACTGATCATACAAACTAATAACAGGAGCCTGAAGGTGGGCACAGTGCCAGGAGGAGCTTTGTGAGATTCCTCTGAACCCTAGGACTCACTTCAGAAAACAACATTATCACCATGATAATGAAAACACCTAAGGCCACATAAATAAGGTGCAAAGCAAGACAAAATTTGTGTGTGTGTGTGTAAAATAAACAGAGAAATGGAAAGAGGAAGAGACAAAGAGAAAAACTGAAATATAAATCCTTAAAGTAATTTTTTCTTCCTGGGAAAGGAGACTGAATGAATGGAAGGAAGTTTGGACCAGAAATTAGGAGACTTGGGTTTGGGCCTGAGGCCACAGCTTATCTGTCTGAACCCTGGCTCCATCAGCTGGGAAGACTCCACGGGGTGACTGTGAGGTGATAACTAACAGAGAGTGATGTTGTAGACCTCGACACACTTTCTTAGGCTGGCTGTCTTCTCAAAGCTATTTCTATCATGACTAAAGCACATGCCAAGTCTCCTGGCTGCTGGATCATAACAAAAAGGTATAATCATGTTGCTAAGATTATACACCAATAATTATCTTTTAAAAGGAGACTGATAAGAGAATTAACTCAGCACTCTAAGAACAACCTGGGAACATTTTAGAAAATAAACACCATAAGATGTCCCATGGTATAAATTTAATAGCAGATGTTAAATCTTACCTTTCCTCCCTCTCGCCCTTTTCCCCTTTCTTTCTTTCTCTTTCTTCCTTCCTCCCTCTAGTCCTTCCATCTCAGGTCACACTTTCTAACACCTCTTTAAACACCAATCAAGTACTATCACCATAAGATACATGCCAGGCTCTGGGAAGACTACCAAATAAATAGGGAGTGATCCCTGTCCTCAAGAAGCTTACTGTCTACTCCAGGAAGCAGTAAAACTGTCCCTCAGCAGTGTATCGGTAAGATGACATCAGAGCCAGGGCACAACATAATCAGTCAGTCAGTTCAGTCGCTCAGTTGTGTCTGACTCTTTGCGACCCCATGAATCGCAGCATGCCAGGCCTCCCAGTCCATCACCAACTCCCGGAGTTTACCCAAACTCATGTCCATCAAGTTGGTGATGCCATCCAGCCATCTCATCTTCTGTCGTCCCCTTCTCCTCCTGCCCCCAGTCCCTCCCAGCATCAAAGTCTTTTCCAGTGAGTCAACTCTTTACGTGAGGTGGCCAAAGTACTGGAGTTTCAGCTTTAGCATCAGTCTTTCCAATGAACACCCAGGACTGATCTCCTTCAGGATGGACTGGTTGGATCTCCTTGCAGTCCAAGGGACTCTCAAGAGTCTTCTCCAACACCACAGTTCAAAGGCATCAATTCTTCGGCTTTCTTCAGTCCAACTCTCACATCCATACATGACCACTGGAAAAACCATAGCCTTGACTAGACAGACCTTAGTCGGCAAAGTAATGTCTCTGCTTTTCAATGTGCTATATAGGTTGGTCATAACTTTCCTTCCAAGGAGTAAGCGTCTTTTAATTTCATGGCTGCAGTCACCATCTGCAGTGATTTTGGAGCCCCCAAAAATAAAGTCTGACACTGTTTCCACTGTTTTCCCATCTATTTCCCATGAAGTGATGGGACCAGATGCCATGATCTTCGTTTTCTGAATGTTGAGCTTTAAGCCAACTTTTTCACTCTCCTCTTTCACTTTCATCAAGAGGCTTTTTGTTCCTCTTCACTTTCTGCCATAAGGTTGGTGTCATCTGCATATCTGAGGTTATTGATATTTCTCCCAGCAATCTTGATTCCAGCTTGTGTTTCCTCCAGCCCAGTGTTTCTCATGATGTACTCTGCATAGAAGTTAAATAAGCAGGGTGACAATATACAGCCTTGACGTACTCCTTTTTCCTATTTGGAACCAGTCTGTTGTTCCATGTCCAGTTCTAACTGTTGCTTCCTGACCTGCATAAAGGTTTCTCAAGAGGCAGGTTAGGTGGTCTGGTATTCCCATCTCTTTCAGAATTTTCCACAGTTTATTGTGATCCACACAGTCAAAGGCTTTGGTATAGTCAATAAAGCAGAAATAGATGGTTTTCTGGAATTCTCTTGCTTTTTCGATGATCCAGCGGATGTTGGCAATTTGATCTCTGGTTCCTCTGCCTTTTCTAAAACCAGCTTGAACATCAGGAAGTTCACGGTTCACGTATTGCTGAAGCCTGGCTTGGAGAATTTTGAGCATTACTTTACAGTGGTCCCTCTGAAATGTCTTCACTCCTCACCCAGAGTTAATTAGCAACCTCCTCCTCTTTATTTCTGTGGTACTTGGGGTCACAAAGATCCAGATTCAGATGTGGGCTTTGCCCTTTAGCAGCTAATTTACCTGTGTTTTGACCTTACGTGGGTAAGTTACTTGACCTCTTGATCATCAGTTACATTATCTATAAAATGAGGGTAATAATACTCCCCTCCAGGTGGTGGCACTGTGAAGGTTAAATGAACTAATATAATGTGGATACCTAGAACCATTGGTCATCCTTAAAACATGGGTTCAATGAACAAATGATAACATGTATAATTCACTCTGTTAAAAATATTTGTAAAGCTTGACTCCCGCACTAGCTCAATGTCTTACTTCCTACCTGCATCTCTGAAGCTTTGTGCATAGAACACTCTTCATAAATATTTGAGGAATAAACTAATAAAAGAATGGATGAAAAGTGATCATAGTAGGCAAGTAACAGAGATGACAGAGTTAATGTACCACTATGTTCATGATTAAATTATAGTCCTGTAAACTCATTAACAAAGTGGGAGTGTAGTGGGAGCAAGTAATTGATTTTGTTAGAAAACAAAAAGCAAATGTCTATGACCCAGCAATGCTGCCGATAGAGCAGCCTGATGTTTTTGACAGCTGGAGCGAGTTAACCTCGAGCTGGGTATCTCACGGGCCTGTGCAGCTGCTACAGTATTTGGGTGAAGAAGGTAGTTTTTCCAAAACATGACACATTGTCATGTTGCCAGCTTGTTTCCTCTCTTAATGACAGAATATTTTAATGTTTCAGGGTGAAAGTACTCCTCCTATTATAATATGTTTATAATAGATTAAAATGGTCTGTACAAATGTGCTCATCATAATTAAAGTGACTTTGAGATTGTGATTTCCTCCGTTAATTATTCTTTGGTGGTTTAGCAGGGCAAGAGTTCAAGACATCAAAGATTGCTTTGGTTTTATGGATTATCACCCCTTCTTTTTACATCCTAAGAGTAACCATTTATTAAATGGATATATACCAAGGTGAAAATACCCTCATTTTCAGAGCTAGCATTATATTAATAATTTCTCCCAGGGAGGGAACAACCTTTGATTAGGAAAAAAATATCTTGATAAATCACTTGGGGGCAGAGTGAGATCCTGTGAGTATGGGATGGCAGGAACTAAAGAAACAAAAAGACAGCAGGATTGGACAGGAATTGGAGAGAGAGACAAGAAAAGGGGTGGGGAAGGATGGAGAGAGGCGGGCTGAACAACAGGGCAGGAGGCTAGAGCCCAGGCTGTGGAAACTGCCCAGGGACTTACAGAAACAGAATTGTTTGAACTGCAAGCTGTTTCTACTACAGAGCTGTCAAGCCTATCTCTGGAAGCCTTCAAAAATTCTTGGGGTGGAAATCATGGGCAGTCGGAGTCCACTTCTGGGTTGATAGACCCAAACAGGGAGATGGTGAGCAGAAAATGAGAGCCAGAGGGAACTTGGCAGAGAAATGTCCCTGGCTCCCCCAGCCCTGTCCCTCCTCCTGGGTTTTACAGGAGTCCTGGAGAGAGGTTCAGACTTTCCACATTTCTCTGAACAGAAAATCTTATCTGGACTTTAAGGGAAGGGTGAGTAAAGAAGCAGCTATGAGTGTGAGTTCAAATCTCTGTTACAGTTCTGTATTACCTGAAGAAAGTTACTTAGTTTTTATGTCTCATTTGTAAAATGAGGCAAATCATGATAATAGCAGCTACTTCTCAGGGAGATTTAAATTAGGTAAAACTAGTAAAGTGCTGAGAACAACCCCTGGCACATAGCAAGTATTTCATAAATGTTCAGTAGTAGTTTAGTTATTGTATGTGTGAAAACGGTCCATTTCTGTTCTGTTTCTGGTCAAAATTATCCCTTTGCTTAGAAGATTCAGGCAGTGAACCCTGCCAGGACTTACCCCTTCCAGGGCAGTGATGGGTCTCAGTTCTCTCAGTTCTTGGCAGAGTCTTTTCACTTTATGATGTTTTCAGGGTGGCAACACACAGGCGTTATATGCAGAAAATGTCTTCCTTCCTTAGGCTGGTGGGTCTATGGCTTTACCAACACATGGTTCCCAACATTAAAAAAAATTATTTATTTATCTGGCTGCATTGAGTCTTCACTGAGGCGTGTGGGATATTTGTTGTGTCATGAGGGATCTTTCTTTGTGCTGCACCGACTTGCTAGTTGCAGATCACGTGCTCCAGAGGGCACAGGCTCGGTTAACTGCAGCGTGCAGGCTTTAGTTTCTTTGTGGCATGTGGGATCTTAGTTCTTTGACCAGGGATTGAAGCTATGTCCTCTGCATTGCAAGGCAAAATTTTTTTTTCACTTTTTAGTCACATATACTTTAATTATTTCCCCATACTTTAAACTTTTTGTGTTGGGGTATAGCCGATTAACAATGTTGTGGTAGTTTCAAGTGAAGAGTAAAGAGACTCAGCCATACATATACATGTATCCATTCTCCCCCAACAACCCCTCCCATCCAGGCTGGCACATAACATTGAGTGGAGTTCCATGTGCTGTGCAATAGGTCTTTGTTGGCTATCCTTTTAAATAGAGCAGTTTGTACATGACCTTTCCAAAGTCCCTAACTATCCCATCCCCCCAGCAACCATAAGTTGATTTTCTAAGTCTGTGAGTCCCTTCCAGTTTTGTAAGTAAGTTCATTTGTATCATTTCTTTTTAGATTCCACTTATAAGGGATGTTATACAATATTTCTCCTTCTCTGTCTGACTTCACCAGTATGACACTCTCTAGGCCCCTCCATATTGCTGCAAATGACATTATTTCATTCTTTTTAATGGCTGAGTAATATTCCATTGTATATATGTATCACATCTTTATCCATTCCTCTGTCAGTGGACATTTAGCTTGCTCCCATGTCTTGGTTATTGTAAACAGTGCTGCAGTGAACACTGGGGTGCATATATCCTTTCAGATCATGTTTTTTTTCTGGATATATGCCCAGGAGTAGGACTGCAGAGTCATATGGTAGCTCTGTTTTTAGTTTTTTAAGGACCCTCCATACTGTTATCCATAGTGGCTGCACCAGCTTCCATTCCCATCTGCAAGGCAAATTCTTAACCACTGGACCACCAGAGAAGTTCCAGTTCCCAAATTTTTGATGGTGACAATAATATTTTGGAAATGTGCCTGGACCATCATAGTAATTTTAGAGGTTACAAAAGGGTATGCACACCAACCCTGTGAAAAAAGATGCCTTTATCCTCATTTTGCAAATGAGAAACTGTGACTCAGAAAGGTGGATAATTTATATCACCAGATTCAAGGTGGCTGCAAATTGGAGTCCAGGTTTTTGGACTCATTTTTCATTGATTTTGGGGAATATGAAGGGATGTTATTTATCATCTAAAGTGGCTCTAATATGTGCAAACTCCTTCCCAGAAAGAGAAAAACAGGAGGATAGTTTTGAACTTATTTTACATATCAAAGGAGTTAGTTCTCCCTGTTTAAGATCAGAAGTTTATGCCTGAATTAAACGCAAACTTCCAGTGCTGATCTTATATTTCCTTCATTTGAATTCTCTTTGGAATTTGTGATTTGCTATAGTCAGTCAACTAATTTATGAAAAGAAAATCATAGACTCCATCCTTGAAGCAATTCTAGCAGGGTTTGCTTTTTGGTACAAAATACACAGTTCCCTTGAACTTTCCAGCTCCCCTTTTCTCATAGCCCAAAATATCATCCCAACCCTTGTGCCAGAATGCATATTCTTTTCAATTTAAAAGAGAGATGCTGCTGGCTGCTGTGACTCTGTGTCCTCTGCCGTCTATTTTTATCTTGTTTATGTGATCATGAGATAACAGGCTATGATCTAAAATGCCTTAAAAGACAATATATTTGGGGAGGAAGGGCTGGTGTATGGTAGGAAAGAAGGGCAGGCAAGGGAGAAAAGGGGCCCCAGTGAGGATACTAACTTTATCTGGGGAAGAAGCCTGATTGGAGAAGAAACTAGAAACTCGCTTTGTAAAATCTCACTTTAAGCATCTGTTAAGAAAACTGAAACTGAGACTTCAAAAACTCAAGTGGAGCTAGAAACCCAGGGCTAAAAAAATGTCTGTTGGTATAATTGTCTAACATTTGTAGACTGTAGAGGAGAACGCTATGCTAGGGAGGATGGCTGTTCAGTAGTTATAATGTCTTTTCCCTGGTGATCTGGACAGGTTAGAATATCTTTGATATGCCTATGGATACCCCTGCTGTATGTTTTTTGTTTCAGTTTTTATGGAAGTTTTTCCATCACTTCACTTTCAATCTGTGTGTGTCTTTAGATCTGAGTCTCTTGTAGGTGGCATATAGATGGGTCTCACTTTTTTGGTCCATTTAGCCACTCTGTCTTTTGAGTGTAACATGTATTTTATTTACAATAAAATTATTATTGATAGGTATTGACTGAATGATTCCCACTATTTTGTCTTCCAGATTGCTGATCAGTTCTTCTGTATCATCTGATCTGCTGTTGATTCCCTCTAGTGTTCAGGTGATCTTAACAAGTCCTTAAGGTGGCATTTCCACACACTGGAGAGTCTGGCAACATACAGGCTTAAAGATAGTGAGGGTGTGTGTGTGTGTGTGTGTGTGTGTGTGTGTGTGGTGGGCTGGTTCACAGAGGGAGTAGAGGTGGGAAAGTGTCAGAGAGTCCTGGTCAAGGGGAAGTTCTGGGAAGTGGGCAATCCCAGAGAGCATTTAACTTCTATAACGGACAGGTTACTTAAAAAATACATGTGTAAATTCACTTGTGTTTTCATTTAACACCTTCCCTGGGTTTCTCTCCACATATTAATGTGGGGAAACGAGACACTAATGGATAGGTTTTCTTGTTGTTGTTATGTAGTTATAAAAGATATATCTTCACCTTTGACTTTGCAAACTGACTTGTATCATCCTGCTTTACTATCCCAACTGAAAGAGGGAGAAGAAAGAAGAATGACCCCAGAACAGAATGCTATTCTCCCAACTCTCGATTTCAGCAGCGCAGAAATGGTTTAATGAATTAGGGTTTTTAGATTAAACTGAATCTATTCCCATCACTCTGAATATGTAATTAATGATGCCAAAGCCTTTTGAACAAAGAAAGATGGCAATATCTAGTAATGTTAATTAATAATATATAGATTTGAAATGTGCTCTTCTAAAGCTTTCAAATCAAGTCTAAAGGATGCTAAGGGTCTTCAAAAGCAATTAGGGGAAAAACATATCAAGGTGACCTTTGCCATCTTCATTAATGAATACTTATTGGATATCTACATATCTTGCTTGGTGTTGAAAAAGGAAAAGAATCTGGAATTTTATGATAGTTGATGAAATACTTATGAGTTCAATGACAAGGTGAAAAAGGGATAAATGAAGCATTTGAAAAATTTTAGAATTCATAGAGGAGATCTCACTGATAGCATCCTGAAAATATCTTCCTGGAACTATTGGATTATGCTTCTGAAGTATCAGTTTGTTCCCTTAAAAAGAAAGACAGTTAAACCATGGCAGAATCTTTGGTTAGTATTTGAATGTCAGCAACTATCTCTCCTTCTCACTACTCTCTATAACTCAATTCAGTTCACTTTTATTATATGTATCATGGGCTAATGTCCAGTGCTAGACTTTGCTGGGGAGATAGAAATTAATAAGATAAGGTCATTTACTCAAAGAAAAGATCTAGTGGTTAAGAGATTTGGATCCTGAGGAGTCTGACTCCTGGCTGGAAAAACCAAAGTGTGTTTTTTGGGTCCAATCTTAAGGCAATCACCAAGGCTCTACCTGACAGGTTTCACCTGTGCACAGCCCGTGCGAAACAGTTTCTCTGAAGGGAGATGCTGTCAAAGCTTCAGTTCCCTCTGGCTGGTCATGTTATTTGCATCTGTGCATTCCTGACCCAAGTACCTTCAGTCCGAGGTGTCTTTACTTGTGGACTTGGTCTGAGATCTTCTTCAGATGCCTCTGCGAAGGTCTCTTTATGGGTGGGTGAAGGTCTCTTTATGGGTGGGGTAGGAGGAGGGAGAAACCTTGAAGACACTTTTCCCTTACTCTGACTCAGTACTCATTACTTTCATACTCCCAGCTCCTCCCACCTCTGCCCAGGCCCCAGGAGTCTTTTGTTTGGGGTCCCCGAACAGTGAGACCATCTCCACATCTGTACTAATTTACCTGACTCTTGAACAGTGTGCCATTTCAGGGGAGGAGGAACAGGGGGCACTTTATGCTTTCTCTGGCTTGAGCCTCTTGTACTATTTGTGGTAGTGAGTAATTAAAGACTCACTGCCACTTCCATTTTTGCTTGATGGTTTAACTGGCCACTTTGACACCTGAAAGCTTTCCTGAGCTCCTGACATGTCCTGGTCCAGGTTCCATCACTTCCTAGCTGTATAAGATTGGGCAAGTCACCAAACTTTCCCAACCTTCATTATGTACTCTGTTTGTGTGCTCAGTTGTGTCCAACTTTGCAGCCTCATGGACTATAGGCCGCCAGGCTCCTCTGTCCATGGAATTTTCCAGGCAAGAACACTGGAGTAGGTTGCCATTTCCTACTCCAGAGGATGTTCTTGGCCCAGGGTTGAACCTGAATCTCCTGCCTCTCCTGCATTGGCAGGCAAATTCTTTACCACTGCACCACCTGGGAAGCCTCCCAACTTTCATTATCCTGCTGTAAAATGAATGCAGTATTACAACAGTATGCTCCAGAGGGTTTTGGGGAAGATTGCATGAGATGATGCATGTAGTTTGCATATAGTGAAGTTTTAAATAAATATTCTTGTAATATATGCTGCTGTATAATAATATTGACAGAAACTTGACAACCTTCTGAAAAGACTGACTGGTGAACAGTCATTCTTCACATGCCTTGCACCCCTACTCTGTATCAAGCCCTGGTTCTAAAGTGACATAATGCACTGTGTCCTCTTGGCTCTCAAAGAGGCTTGGAATCTGGAGGAAAGATAGATTTTCAGTCAATGGCAGTTGAAAATGAGGCACATACAAGATGATATAGGAGATTGGGGATAAAGGTAGTTCACTGGTGAGGCTGGCTGTTTGGCTGAAAGAAATAGAAACTCAACTCAAATTGTCTTAAGTAATTTGAAAATTTATTGCACATGACTATGTTGAAAGACTGCTGCCCAAGGATGCCATCAACGACCCAGGTTCTATCTTTCTGCTCTAACAGTGGTGGCTTAATTCTCACAGTGTTTAGTAAGGAGACACAATATCCAAGCACATCCAAATATGACAATGTATAGAAGAACAAGAAACAATATTTCTCTCTTTGTCTTTTTTCAGGAGCAAATAATTTTTTTCTGGAAGTCCACTAGCCGACTTCTCTCATCTCATTGGCCAGACATGGGTTATGTGCCTATCCTCTGTAAATCACTGCCAAGAAGAATGAAATTAGCCTTGGAATCTGGAACAGGGATGCGATGAGCCTCTCTTGAAGTATGTGGATGCCTGGGGAAGTGTTATGCTAAAATGAAGTCTATGTTAGAATTAGGGACAGGATGCATGTTTGCAGGAACCAGCCATGCTCAGTTTTGTTGTTGTTCAATTGCTCAGTCATGTCTGACTCTTTGTGATCCCATGGACTGCAGCACGCCAGGCTTCCCTGTCCTTCTCTATCTCCCAGAGTTTGCTCAAACTCATGTCCATTGAGTCAGCGATGCCATCCAACCATCTCATCCTCTGTTGCCCCCTTCTCTTCTATAGGCACCCAAATGTGCATGAAAGAGTCAAGGAAAATTTACATATGAGCCAGTGCCCTGAGCTGAGACCGAAAGATGTAAATTTTGACAGATGGATGACAAGAATAGGTGTTTTGGTGGTGGATGTATACCAAACAGAGGGAAGAGTAAGTGCAAAGTCAAGGAACCATAAAACAGCATGGGTCTTTTATTCCCTTCCAAGATGGAGTAACAGACACTAGATTTACTCTTCCACCTGGACCAACCAATAAAACTAGGGAAAATATATAGAACAACAGTTTTCAAGACACAGAACAAGGGGCAATAAAGGACAGTGATCCACGGGAGATGGGAAACTAACAAGTCAGTTGTGCAATTGTTTCAGTTTACTGATATTAAAGTTTCCAGGTCAAGGTATAGGGAAGATGTGAGATTATAGAGAAAATGTGTTTATGTTTCTACACAGTTAAGGATTTCTTAGCAAATTTTACTTAACTTGGAATATATTCTGAGAGCTAGTCTTAGAAGTTAATTTACAACTGTATAGAGTGAGAACTCCAGAGAGATTTACCTACTGCCAGAGATATGTGTTTACATTTCAAGAGGGGATGGAACTTAGAATTTGGATACATCTCTGAGTTGTAAATCTGGAGACATAGGGATTATTTTTTCCCTGGAGAGATTTATTTACATTCCAAAGGGTTAGAGCAAGACCTAAGAGATTCTCAGGTGTGGAAGGGGAGGCAGTTGCCTCTTTCTCTTGTATGCAAGAACTTGTTTTCTGTGTTCTTCACTTATGAGTTGAGCTTGTCATCCACATACCACAAATGTTTATATCTGGTTCTCATCAAGTTACTTTGGAGGCATTGGGGAGGGACATTGCACTATTACTCTACTGATTTTGCTGTGAATATAATAAGAAATCCATCTCTGATTCAAAAATATCAGTGTGCATTAAGGAAAAAATTAGTAAAAGTGAATATTAAAAACATCACTGACAGGGAACCCAGGCAGAGTTGGCAGATTCCTAAATTGAAGAGATGGCGCAGTGAACCTGGGGAGACCAAGGCAGCTAGAGTTTGCAAGACAAAATAATAGAAGGAACTGCTACACATAGGGAGAACCCTGGAGATTTGCAGAAGTTTTCTTTGAATAATCAGCAGATTACTTATCAGTGCATGTGTGTAAGAAAACTACTCAAGTGGGTGAGTGAAGTTGTTCAGTCGTGTCTGACTCTTTGCGACCCCATGGACTGTAGCCTACCAGGTTCCACCATCCATGGAATTTTCCAGGCAAGAATACTGGAGTAGGTTGCCATTTCCTTCTCCAGGAGATCTTCCTGACCCAGGGATTGAACCTGGGTCTCCTCCATTGTAAGCAGATGCTTTACCATCTGAACCACGAGGGAAGTCTGAAGTACAACTCAAGGTGGGTAGAGGGGGAAAATTTTTAAAAGGATTAGGAAATAGTCCCTGCCATTAACACAGTTCTAGAAAAGTTTTTTATTCCCATAAGCCAAACTGATAAGTTTATAGTTTATGGGTGATTGTGTAGAAAACTCAGTAGCAGGGATTAATTAACCCTAGATGGGAATACCAATTGGGATCTGCATAGCAAATCATAAAAGCAACACTCAATGAAGACAAACTATTTCTGAGTAACTAAACTGCACCTTGGGCATAATTCACAAATATTTATATGAGTACAAAAATACTCAGTACCCAGCGAGTTAGAATTCACAATGTCTGTCATTAAAACAAAGATTACCAGGCATACAAAGAAGCAGGAAAACATGACCTGTGACAAGGAAAATATTAATCAATCAAAACCAGTTTGCAACTGACACAGAATTATCAAACAAGTACATTTAAATAGTTACAGTTATTCCGTATATTCAAACAATTAAATAGAGAAATGGAAGACATAAGAGAGACCCAAACTGAACTTCTTGAGATGAAAACTATAAAGCTTGGGATAAAAGTCACAATAAATTTAATGGCAAATTATACATGAGAAAAGATAAGTAAACTTGAAGACACAAAAATAGAAACTATCCAAAATGAAGCCAGATTAGGGGAAAAAAAATGTTTTAAATGCAAAGAGCATCAGTAGCTATGAGAGAACTTCAAGTGGTTAATATACATGAAGTTGGAGTCTCATAGGAGAAAAGGGATTGGGGGATGGGGACAAAAATACTCATATTTGAAGAGATAGTTGCTGAAAAGTTCCCAAATTTAATAAAAACTTTAAATGAAATCTGAGTGCAAGAGATATGAAGAAAGCCAGCTGAAGGCGCATCATCATCAAGTTGCTGGGGCTTCCCTTGTGGTTCAGTGGTTAAGACTCCCCACTTTCACTGCAGGGGGCAGAGGTTTGATCCCTGGCAGGGGAAATAAGATCCCACAAGCCAGGATGTCCAGGGGAAAAAAAAAAATCAGATTGCTCAAACCAGTGATAAAGGCAAAATCTTAAAAGCAGACAGAGAAAAAGGACACGTTAAATACAGAGGAACAAAGATAAGAGTGGCAGCAGGTTACTTGTCAAGAGAGCCGGCGCACGAAGCGCAGGCGGCCCAGAGGAGCTACCCTGTGTCTGAGGTCAGGGGCGGCAGCCGAGAGTGCCAGGCTGCGACGGCGCAGGAACGGCCGAGAGAAGCTACCCTGTGTCCGAGGTCAGGGGCGGCAGCCGAGAGGAGCTACCCCGCGTCTGAGGTCAGAAACAATGAAGGAACATGGTATTAGTATACCTAGCGAATTACAATTGGTGTTGCTAGTGCTTAAGGCATGGGAGGGCATGAGGAAATGAGGAGGAGACTGCGGCAAGAGATATGTCTGCTTTGGTTTGCTGAGATCAGATGATAAAAAGTGTTGGCATGCCCTATTACAGCTGTTAGAATTTATCCTGGTGGTTATAGGGAGCCATTACAGAATTTGGGGCAGGAAAATGTCATATGGCATTGATTGCATGGACGTATTAATTAGTGGATGAATGAATGAAAGAAGATGGTTTGGAAGATTGAAAGAGGGGAGGAAGGGAGTGCAACCACATGGAAGTTACTGTATTTGTTTCATTAATACATTTGTTTAGGATGTATTTGTTAAGTCCTCCCATATCTCAGACTTTAAGCCAGCTCCTTAAGATAAGCAAAGTAACTATCTATATAAAAGGCATACTACTCTGTATTAATATGTTGTAGACATCTTTTCATGTCAATAAAAGTACAGTTGCTCCCCTTATCTGTGGTTTCATTTTCCACAATTTCAATTACCCTTGGCCAACTACAGTACAAAAATATTCAATAGCAGATTGTAGAAATAAGCAATGTATAAGTTTTAATTTGTGCACTGTTCTAAATAGTGTGATGAAATCTCTCATCATCCGGTTTTGTCTTGCCTGGGTCATGAATCATCCCTTTGTCCAGTGTATCCCACACAGTAGTCACTTAGTGGGTTATCAAGTCGATTGCCTTGGTATCAGAGTTCTTGTATTCAAGTCACTCTTATTTTACTTAGTAAAGATGGTAAAATCAGTGTTACTAAGAGTAGTAACACTGGATATTTATATGAGCCAAAGAGTAGCCTTAATGTGTTTCCTGTAAGTGAAAAGGTAAAAGTTCTTGACTTAAAAAGTAAAGAAAAAAAAATCTTATGCTGAATTTGCTATCATAGGAACAAATCAACCTTTGAAATTGTGAAGAAGGAAAAAGAAATTTGTGCTAGTTTTGCCATAGCACCTCAAGTTGCAAACATTGTGGCCACAGTGCAGGATAAATGCTTAGTGAAGACGAAAAAGGCATTAAATTTGTACAACAAGGTATTTTGAGAGAGGAGAGAGAGAAGTCTCATATTCACAGAACTTTTATTACAATATATTTTGTTGTTCTGTTTTATTAGTGTTGCTAATCTAGTGCTGTGTCCAACATAAATTAAACTTTATCATAGGTATGTATATATAGAAAAATACGTAGTATACATATGTGTATATGTATAGGGTATGGTTTGGGTTTGGTTTCAGGCATTGACTGGGATTGGAATTTATCCCTTGTGGATAACAGGGGACTGTGATAGAGTTTTTGTTTTTTATAACAGCTGCATAGTATTCATTCATTCATTTGTCAAATTTTACTGAGTGTCTTCTCTGTGTTTGGTTTTTGGGCAAAGCATCTAAGATACAACAATGAATTTTAAAACTCCCTGCATTCATGAAGCTAATATCTTAGGTAGGGGTGAGAACACACACATATATAGGAATGTCACCGAGATCATTCTTTGGTATGCTGCCGAGATCTTTTTATCTTGGACTCTGCCTTCAAAGCCAGATAGCTGGACCTGCTTCACTGTCATTCTTGGCATCTCTGAACTTTGTGTGATCAATAACCTCATGGTTACCATCACACATGGCCAGGAAAGCTAACTAATTCAAGGAGGTATGAATTTCAGATTTATTATGAACATATAAATTCACTGNNTGTATTTTTTTTTTCAATTTTTATTTTAACTTTAGTTTACTTTACATTACTGTATTGCTTTTGCCAAACATTGACATGAATTCACCACTAGTGTACAAGCGTTCCCTTAGAAGATAATTCCTTAGACTTAGGAACTTGTGAAGCCTAAGCTTTTAAATAAAAGAATTGTGAATATGACTGTTATAGCCTGTTGAGAATTTTCCATAGTCTATTTCAATTTTTAATAGAAAGATTTTTAAGGTATGCACATGAATCTTAGATTAAAGTTCATTCTACAAAACATACTACTGAAAATCTCTTTTTTTCTGAATTATATCTGCTTTGAACACAAAGGCAGTAACATCATCATTACGTGTACTACTTTAGTAAACCATACATCAGACATTTCGGCATGCAGAGACAGCCAAATGTCTTTTTCAAAGTTTGAGAGCCTGGTGGATTAATGATATATTCAACTCTATTTCTCTTTGGTAGTTTGCTGAAAGATGATAAGTCTCTCAACAGCCAACAACATAGTGAGTCTCACTGAAGAAATATTTATTGAATAGAAAATGAGAAGAGAAATTGTCATGTCACATGACTGTGGCACTAGAGAAGACTCTTTGAGAGTCCCTTGGACGGCAAGGAGATCAAACCAATCAATCCTAAAGGAAATTAGACCTGAATATTCATTGGAAGGGTTGAAGCTGAAGCTGAAGCTCCAATACTTTGGCCACCTGATGCAAAGAACTGACTTACTGGAAAAGACCCTAATGCTGGGAAGGATCGAAGGCGGGAGGAGAAGGGGATGACAGAGGATGAGATAGTTGGATGGCATCATGGACTCAATGGACATGAGTTTGAGTAAACTCCAGGAAATAGTGATGGACAGGGAAGCCTGGTGTGCTGCAGTCCATGAGGTTGCAAAGAGTTGGATAGGACTTAGCCACTGAACAATACTGTGATTGTCACTGACAATGAAACTGACATGGTGAAGGCTGTGTGTGATCTGAGAATCACAATCAATATTTTGAATCACATCTTATGGTGTGTGTTCAGAAAGTAATTACCACCTGGACGAATATAACAGGATTTCAAACCATCAGCAGACAGTAGGCACTGTCAAGATTTCTCTTCAGCCAAAGACAAGTTTCACGAGCTACAAGAAATCTTTGAACCTCATTGTCAAGAACTTAACGCAAAGTGTTCAAACAGGGTACTTAAGAGAAAGGTTTGATAATATTTGAAAGACAAAAATATCAACATGACGGGATTCACTCAGTCAAAGGGTTGCTTGAAGAGAAAGTAGTTTGTTTTTAGACCTCATTGAAGAAATGTCTGATATGAAGTATATTGATCATGCAGATATTTTACACATTAGGTTACATGATTCTTCTAGCATTTGACTACAGAGAAGGTACTAATATGGGTGCTTATGAAACAAAAACTGATATAGATGGAAAGTCAGAGCTCATTTCATTGTCTCAAAGGAGGTTACATTATTCTGTTGCCATCTTTTTAGATTCAAGGTTTAAAGACAGACATTTTAAGTGATTGTGTGAAATGGCAAATACATGCAAAAATATTAGAAATATTAGATACCAGCAAGGGCGACAATCTTACAAAAAGCCTCTGAAGTTTGTCAGGAAGCATCTTTCTCAGGCAATGCCCAGAGTTTGTAGAATTTGTTGAGGGACAAGTGATCACTACCCTCAACCAAATCTTCAAATTCAGGAGTTAAGGAGGTAAGTCTTATGTGAGCTACTGTTAGAAAAGAAGGAAAGGACTTCCTTGGTAGTGCCTTGGATAAGAATCTGCCTGTCAATGCAGGGGACATGGGTTGGATCTCTGGTCTGGGAAGATTCCACATGCTCTGGAGCAACTAAGCCTGTGTGCCACAATGACTGAGCCGTGTGCTGCAAGTACTGAAGCCCGAGGGCCCTAGAGCCTGTGCTTTGCAACAATAGAAGCCAACACAATGAGAATCCTGTGCACCGCAACGAAGAGCAGCCCCCACCTGCTACAACTAGAGAAGACCTGTGCAAAAGCAATGAAGACCCAGCATAGACAAAAATAAATAGATAAATAAAAATTTTAAAAAAAGATGTTACCTTGGTGATAGCATCACTATCAGCCGTGTCCTAAAACAGAAAGAGTTTGCCTTCACATCCCACCCTCATTTAAAAGTGATTTCAGTTAAAATGTGTCCTATAGTAATAAGAAATTATAATTCTTATACTATAATGCGAAGGTTTAAATATTTGAATACTTTTACCCTATCACTGACTCGATGGACTTGAGTTTGAGTGAACTCCGGGAGTTGGTGATGGACAGGGAGGCCTGGCCTGCTGCGATTCATGGGATTGCAAAGAGTCAGGCATGACTGAGCAACTGAACTGAACTGAAATAACAGAAAAAATATTTTTGAGATTAAATTTAATATTTACTTTTTAGCCCAGGAGTTCAGTTTACGTGGTTTATCCATTATTTTTAATGGATAAAATTAGTGATTTGGATAGATATGGCAGCATTGGGCAGAGTGAGAAGTGATTAGAGTCTGAGTACATTTTGAGTACAATTGACAATGTTTGTTTATAATTAGGTGTGGGATATGACAGAAAGAGGGAGTCCAGGATGACTTCAAGGTTTTTGGCTTGAGTAAATGTCTATATTGAATAGAATGTCTATACCCTGAGAAATAGAAGACTGCAAAGGGGTATTTTGGACTGGGTGTGAGAGGTAATGGATGTAGGGGTAGGGTTCTCTTGAACATGTTAAGTTTGATATTTTGAGCAGCCTTCTCAGCATCTCTCCTTGCCCATCTTGACATCTGCAATCAACATGTCCCAAATGGAATGATTCATCTTCTCCTTAAACATATCTTATGTGCTGTGTGCTCAGTTGCTTCAGTCGTGTCTGACTCTTTGTGACCCTAAGGACTGTAGCCCATCAGACTTCTCTGTGCATGGAGTTTTCCAGGCAACAATACTGGATTGGGTTGCCATTGCCTACTCCAAGTGATTTTGTCTTACCTGCTGTCTTCTCTGTATCAGTTGATGGCATCTCCATCCTTTCAGTTGGCTCTGACCACAAACTTTGAGAGTCAACCTTGAATTCTCTCTTCCCTCTCCTGTTCTCTCCTTCTCTCTTGCTTCCCTCTCTCCCTCTTGTTTTTTCTTCTTTCTTTCCTTCTGTCCCTCTTTTTCCCTCTTTCCCTTTCTTCCTTCCTTTCTCTCACACATCCAATCTGTCAAGATATCTTGTGGCCTTTACCTTTGTTACCAAACTCAGGTCTGGCTGCTCACCGCTCGATAGCCAGTTCTTGGGAGACAGGGGAAAGAAAGGTAGCTTTATTTTGGAGGTTGGCAACCAGGGGAGAAGGCGGACTTGTGTCTGCGAACCAACTCCTGATTGCTGCGCAAGAAGCCGAAGTTTTTATAGTGGAGGTTCAAGGTTGTATGCGTGGAGGGAGGGAGCAGGGTGGCACAGTCAGCTCTGACAGTCATCTCAGTATCAGTGATTTGGCGGTCCAGCGAGCATCGTCTTGGCTGCTTTGAGTACAGTTAATCTCTAGTTGCAGAGTTTGTTCCTGCTTCTTGGGGACAGTTCTCGGAATTGTGTGAAGTGGAGTAGCTTATGTCACAGCTTTTGTCTGGTCATTGTGTAGTCATCCTCTCTTCACAGAGTCATCTTCTGCCTGGTGAGGGGGCTTCAGTAGCTGCAAAACAGCTCACAGGACACGGCTCAGAATATTTATCTATGACTCTTAAGGAGTAACTAAAGGTCCTTGGCTCTGCTTAATGACTAAACTATTGTGTTTTGTCTTATGTAAAGACTTGGAGTGTGAGGCATAATTGAGTTTTAGGGTGAAGGTAGTGTTTATACCTTTAGGATTACATCCATAATTTAATCAGTTCTCACTGCCTCAAATTGTCAAAACCCTGCTTGCTAGCCTGGGCTTCCCTGATAGCTCAGTTGGTAAAGAATCCACCTGCAATGCAGGAGACCCTAGTTCGATTCCTGGGTCAGGAAGGTCTGCTGGAGAAGGGATAGGCTATCCACTCCAGTATTCTTGGGCTTCCCTTGCGGCTCAATTGGTAAAGAATCCGCCTGCAATGCTGGAGACCTGGGATGGGAAGATTCCCTGGAGAAGGGAAAGGCAACCCACTCCAGTATTCTGGCCTGGAGAATTCCATAGACAGTCCATGGGGTCACAAAGAATCAGATATGACCGAGTGATTTTCATTGCTTCCTAGCCACCAGCATCTCTCTCTGGTTGCAAAGGACTCCTAACCAGCAGTGTCCTTGCTTCTCTCTTCCTCTTCTATAGCTTATTTTCAACATGACTAGTAGAATTATATTTTTCAAACATAAATCAACCAGATCATATCAGTCGTGTGCTTAAAATCCTCTAAGGCCTCCCTCATTCAGAGTAAAACTGAATTCTTCTATTGGTCTATAAGACCCTGTGTAGTCTGGCTCTTTGATCCTCGATCCCCCTGGCCCTGTGTAGTCTGGTTCCTTGATCTCAGATCCCCTGCCCCTGCCTCTCAGACTTCATCCCCTCCTTGTTCCCTCTTCCTCTTCGCTGTTCCTTGAGAGTGCTGGGCACTTTCTCACCATGAGGTCCACCCCTAGCTGTTTCCTCTGCGGGAAAATCCTTCCCCTATCTTTATCCAGGCTCACTCTTCACCTCTCGCGAGCCTTTGTTCAGCGGGCACCTTCTCAAGGAGGTTGATCCAGATTGGCCCATGGAAAGTGCCATCTTGCACACATACCTAGCCTGTTACACACCCCATCCTCTCACTCTGTTCTCCTTTCTTTTCCTGTTGTTGTAGCACTTTTTTTCTTCTTAACATACTTTATGATTTATTTTAACGTATTTTAAATTTGTTGTGTCTCCTTCCACCAAACTATAGTATAATTGCTGAGGGTAAGAACTTTTGCCTGTTTGTTCACTGTGTTCCCTGGATCTGGGATAGTGCCCAGCATACAGTAGGTGCTCTACAAACACTCACTGAATATTAAAAATTGAGCCTGACTCTCTTGAAGCACTCATGTCTTTAATCTGGATAACACAAAGACACATGAGAAGCCCAGGCTGATGATTAGTTTGGTTCCCCTTTAAATAGATATTAAAAAATAACTTATTCATTCTATGTTTGTTTAGAAGGGAGGCACAGTACAGTAGGGCTATTTGTGGGAAGGACTAAAACAGGAATGGGGCTCAAACTTCCTTTTCTTATCCCAGGCAGTTCAGCTCTGGCCCCAAATATATCTAGAACAATTAAAAAACAGAGCCCTATAGTCACCCCCCCCTCCTTACACAGGTCAGTCACTCAGTCACCTTTTAGGGGTCTCACTGTACCCACTCCTAGTGGTAAGCATATCCAGTACCCTTCCCAAGAGATCACCTGGCAGGTAGAGATTTTTCCATTTTGGAATAGTCTCCGTGGAATTTAACTTGATGGCCCAGGGAGCTGGCTGTTTTTCTGAACTTAGCCCCAGGGGATCTCATTTTGCAGTGCATTTTGTTCAGTCTGATCATTTGAAAAGCCCTAATTTGCTTTTTTTGACATCCCACTCTGAGACCTCCTGCTTTGGTTCTCTACAGGTCTCAGCAGAAATGTAGTAATAGTTGCAAAAGGTGTGACTGTGTTTGAGAAAGATGGACACTCTATACACCCTAGGTTTTCCTCAGTGACCGAATGCTCTTGTCAGTTTAACTCATCTTTTTGGAGATTTAGAATCTCCAAAGCTGGCAACTCCTTTTTCACTATTTTACATCAAATCTACTTTACTTCATTAATAACTTGTTGCTCCTAGCAAGGTCTGAGTAGAACCTAATGTTAACTAGAAGTTCTTTATTGTTTTTCCCTATAAAAATGGGGAATTGTGAATAAAATTCAGGTCTGAACAGTGAAGCTGGTTTCATTTTCTGCATTTGAAAAAAAAGGGTGAAATCTCATTTCCTACCGCTCAGAATTATTTTGAAGCTCACATGAGATGAAATAGTATATGGGTCTAATTATAATCTTTTCCATTTTACTGAGGAGATTGTCTACTGAGCTAGAAAGTAATTAATATAGGGAATAGAATTAGAATTACTTGTTTAGTCGCTAAGTCCCGTCTGACTCTTGTGACTCCATGGACTGTAGTCCACCAGGCTCCTCTGTCCATGGGATTTTCCAGGCAAGAATACTGGGATGGGTTGTCAGTTCTTTCTCCAGGGGATCTTCTCTACCCAGGGATTGTACTTGCAGGTCTCGTGTCTCCTGCATTGGCAGGTGGATTCTTTACTACTGAGCCATCAGAAATGGCTCAAAGGTAAAGAATCTGCCCATCAATGCAGGAGAGTTGTGTTCAATCCCTGAGTGGGAAGTCTGTGGGTTTGCAAAGAGTCTTACATGATTTAGCAAGTAAAAAACAACAACATAGAATTACTTGTTCTAAACTGAGAAGTTGAGGAGAGAAATGGGGTGTGGTTTAAACTTCTTTTGTTTCTAGGGAAACACCTGTGTTCTTTTCCTCCGAGTGTGAAATGGGGGTGCATAGACTAGGAAATCTGCGTAAGATCGGGGTGGGAGAGGGTCTCTCGGACACCCTGGGGTTCCCATGGAAACCCTGCTCCACTGCTTCCGGCCACCTGCCCAACCCCCACTCTCACCTCAGGCTGAGAAAGAGGGAAGCTGGTGAGGGGAGGCCAAGAAGGAAGCCCATAGGTTCCTCTGGACTTTGAGTATCATTGTCAGCAGGAGAAAAGATAAAGCTTTATTGTTTCCATTTGGTCCAAGGCTTGAGAGTGGGCTCTCCAGGGTGTTAAAAAGCTGCCTAGTGGATGTAAAGAGGGGCTTCAGGCAGATGCCCTGATGTTAGGGGGCTGCTGGGCTCCAGAGGCTCCTAGTCTTGCTTGAGGGTAAGACTTTCCAAGAGATACTCACCCAACCCAGCCTGGGGGCCAGCCAGCCTGCGGAGGTGGGTCAGGTGGTCACCCATCTTCTTGACGAGTTTCACCTCCTCATCTAGGAAGTGGTTCTCCAGGAAGTCACAGATGTGGGGGTCTGTACGGGCAGAACCCAGGCTCTGCAGACCCCAAAGGGTCTGGTTCAGATTCTTCTCCATGAGAAGGGCGGCTTCCATAGCATCCTTGGTTTTACCTCACTCATCTAGAGACGCTTCTGCACGTCTAGGAAGAGCATGTGGCCCCCGCGCTGATTTTGCATTTTCAAGAGATGCTCTGGGCCGTTGTGCTTATCCTTGGCCAATTCATGAAAAGTGGCCCACACCCTCCAGAGCCACATTGTCGAGGCCCAGAGAGAGGTAAGTGCGAGAGGCCTGTAGATGCGTGTCGACTAGGCGGTGGAGAGAAGTCTCCACCTCAGCGGAATAATTCTGGCGAATCTGGGAGTTTATGGTTGATAGGCAATAAGGAGTTAAGCTCAAAAAAATGGTGGTTATTCCCAGTAATTGTGGACAGCTGAGGGGCTGATTCTGAATGTTGTGACTGGAAAAACTGTTGGCAGGTTGTCGGAGGCTGGAGCAAGGGACGTCCCTGGGTCTGTTCCCTCCAAGCACAGCTGAAGCAAGAGATAGATATGCAGGACTGCTGAGTGCACTTCCAGAAAAGAGGTCCTTAACCCTTAACTATTTCTTCTCTCACCCTTCATGTGTCTCCAACCTCTTTTTTCTCACCAGTCTTAAGGCTTGTGTGTCTCTCACTAGCTCTTTTCTCCTCATGAATCTTTGTGGGTGCACGCCAAGTCGCTTCAGTCGTGTCCGACTGTTTAGTCACACACCATAAACTAAAAGTAACAAAGGCTTGAGGCTGGTTAAAGTACTTCCAGTTACTTGTCTCTCAGGCGATGTCCTCCAGGGAAGATTCTAGTAAACTCCTGTTTATTAACATTTTTCTGTCAATAATCATTCTACCTCCAACCAATGGATTCTTTTTAGAATCCATACTTCACTGGCTTTGGCTTCGTTAGTACAGGTCATCAGCCCCTGTGAATAAGGGAATCAATCACATGCCCTCTTGAGCTATAATCAACCACAGCCCATTGTCTGTCCTTTCTTTCCTCTTCCTTTTTGGCATCTTAGGGTTTAAGAACCCTATTCTTAATCTAGAATATCCTGTTTTGACAAGAGCCATGGTCATCCCATGGGATGAACTTGAGATGAAGCCAGGATATGAATTAGGGAAAAGAGAAAAGAAAGAGAAATTTAGACCTTGGAGTTATTAGAAGTCAGGTTTATGATATGGGGAGGTGTGTGAGTGTGTGTGTGTGTGTGTGTGTGTGTGTGTGTGTGTGTGCTTGCGCATGTGCACACAAAATGAATATCATCCCACTGGATTTAAGGTGTTAGAGGACAAACAAGAGAGAGAAAGAGACCATCCTTCCCTACTCACTGAGAGCAGATAGCCTGTAAGGAAGCAACAAGAGAAACATGGAAAATTTTCCTGGAACTCCATCTGGGCCTGCTTTGGGAGAACAAAAACCATGTGTCTTTCTCTTCCATGTTACAGAGTTGCTGGGGAAGAGGTGACATGCTTTGTATTCTCTACCCCCTAAGCTGGGTAGGTCTTCCTCAAGTGAGCTGAGGATGTTGCACTAAACCCGAGATCTGGGTCTGAAAGGTTATTCTCTATTTTTCTTCTTTATGTTAAATCGAGACAATCAGCTTGTGAGTTTTGCAAGTTGTCTTTGATCCCACCCTAGGGCAGAGGAGTCAGCAACAGAGCCATCTTGAAAACCAGATGCTTGAGAATAAGACCAAATAACATATCTGCTGGGTGAAGTTATGGAAAGGATTACATGATGTTAACTGCTGCATTTGGAAACTGTGGAATTTAGCACATTGCTTACATTTTTCATAAGATTATTTATTTAATAAGCAACTGATAAATGATTAGGTTTATGCCCATAAATATATGTATGTGGTACCAATTCCAACAGTACAAATGTGTTTCTGATGGAAGGTAGGTTTCCCTTCCATTCCTATCCCTGCAATAATCTAGTTTTCTCTTCTGATGCAACTATAGTTACCAAGAAAAGTAGTTTAAAAATATATGTGTGTGAAGTTACTTCAGTCATGTCTGATTCTTTGAGAGCCTATGGACTAAGGCCCGCCAGGCTCCTTTGTCCATGGGATTCTCCAGGTAAGAATATTGGAGTGGGTTGCCATGCCCTTCTGTAGGGGATCTTTCTGACCCAGGGATCAAACCTGCGTTTCTTATGTCTCTTGCATTGGCATGTGGGTTTTTTTTTTTTTTTTTTTTTTTCCACTAGCACCACCTGGGAAGCCCTTAATTTGTATATGAGAGAGAGAGAGAGAAGTCGCTCAGTCATGTCTGACTCTTCGCAACCCCATGGACTGTAGCCTACCAGGCTCCTCCCTCCATGGGATTCTTCAGGCAAGAGTACTGGAGTGGGTTGCCATTTTTATTCACTTTACAATAGCCAAGACACAGAAGCAACCTAAATATCAGTTAACAATGGAAGTGGATAAAAATGTGGTAGTAATAGAATATTACTCAGTCATAAAAAGGAATGAAATAATATCATTTGCAGCAACGTGGATGGACCTAGAGATTGTCAAACGGAGTGAAGTAAGTCAGGCAAAGAAAGACAAATACCATATGATATAACTTATATGTGAAATCTAAAAAACAATAACACAAATGAACTTATTTTAAAAACAGAAATAGAGTCACAGATGTAGAAAACAAACTTATGGTTACCAGGGGAGGAAGGGGGGAGAGAAATAAATTGAGAAATTGGGGTTGACATATACATACAATTGTATATAATATAGATAACTAATAAGGACCTACTGTATACCACAAGGAACTTATCCAATATTCTGTAGTAATCTATATGGGAAAAGAACCCCCCAAAGTGGATATATGTATATGTATAACTGATTCATTTTGCTGCACATCTGAAACTCACAGAGCTTTGTAAATCAACTATACTCCAATAAAAATTACTAAAAAAAGAGAAAGTTATTCATACCTTAGTTATTTGATTTAAAATTGGAAATAGCCTCTTCTCTCTTAAATGACAACTGCAGAAATGGTTTCTTATTTGATTTAATCATTCCTTTGTGTTTGATATTCTCCACCCTATTGAATATAACTGTCTTTAACACAATGTTCTTAGAGTTCAAAATTATCCCTATTCTGAGATAATCCCTAGAAATACCTTAAGGGTAATGAAAGTGTCTCCTTCTAAAAAGTGAATCACAGGATTTTCTTTCAGACTTCAGACTCATGGACAAAAACTTGAACTTCCTAATTCAGCCCAAGTACAAAGCAATTAAAGGATTAAAATGGATTAGAGTTTTGAAAATCACAGGAACCCAAACTAACGCTTGCTCTTAGCTAAAAATGTTTGAAATAGCTTCTTTCATTCTAATAGCAGTTCATAGGAATGTTTTCTCTCAGGTTAATTGGATGTTTTACTGTCTTTTTTTCCTAGGGAAAGACAGTGTGGTGACAGTATTTTATGAAGGTTTTTGTTTGTTTGTTTTCTTTATTTATTTTTTCTTAAAAATTTATTTTATTTTACTTTACAATACTGTATTGGTTTTGCCATACATTGACATGAATCCACCACGGGTGTACATGCGTTCCCAAACATGAAACCCCCCTCCCACATCCCTCCCCATAACATCTCTCTGGGTCATCCCCGTGCACCAGCCCCAAGCATCCTGTATCCTGCATTGGACATAGACTGGCGATTCGTTTCTTACATGATAGTATACATGTTTCAATGCCATTCTCCCATCTCATCC